>MVGT01003963.1:152750-237343 GCA_002174775.1 Macleaya cordata
CACCTCTTTGAACTTTGACATTCCTCAGTACATGCATGTTTACTTCTGTTGACTCTTCAAGTCTCCTTCTGATTTGCTTCTCTGTTCTCAACCACTGAACTTAAAATTCGGTTCACAATTTCATTCTTACAAGCATCTCTATGACATGTCCATCCCAACCTTTCTGAAAAACATAAGATGTCAAAATATCAAGGACTACACACATTAAGAACTAATTCATGAACAGCTTGTATTTGGCAGATTTCAGATTTTAATATAGGTGGGTCAGAACATTAGAAGTCGGTCATTACATCCTTCAATTTGTGGGTCTCATTTGAAGTTGATAGGGATTGAACATTATATAACTTTAAGCATCCATACCCCCACCTGCAAAAGGTTCTTAAATTATTTCAAAGTTTTGGAGTACATTTGTTGTGTTACATCTTTTTGAATGTAATCAAAGTTAAATTTAACTTTTGGTCAAATTGGACTCCAACAATATTCTAAGTCCAAATAAAGCCCATCACTTGTTTCTAAATCGTTTGTCTCAAAAAATGTGGTTAAAGCAAGGTTTGACTTTTTGAATGTAGTCAAAGTTAAATTTAATTTTTAATCAAATTGGACCGCAATAATGTACTAAGTTCAAATAAATCCCACTACTAACCTACGGGTGTGTTTCTAGATTGTTTGAGTCTCAAAAAATATAGTTAAAGCAAGGTTTGACTTTTTGAAAACTTCACAAGAATTGGCTATTATGTGTTGATTTAGCGTATTTAGTCACAGGCATATGAGTGAATTGCACAAGGGGTTTGTTAGTTATCATAAAAATTAAGTTCATTATGAAAGACAGAGTTAAAACTTAAAACAGACGGTATATCAATTGAGTTAGAACAGAACCCAGAGTTCACAAGCAAGTTCAAAGAACAAGAGTATGCTCATATACATTATTCATAAAAGAGAACAGAGAAAACTTAACAACAGATTGAGTTTGCTCCTAACCTATGACTGCAATAATGTAATAAAAACAAAGAAATAAGATTATGGCTAACTAAAATTCAAAAGACACAGAGAACATCAAACAGTAAGGAATCTATAAAACTTGTTTTTCTTTTTCTTTTCTTTTTTTTTTCTTTTTTTTTTTATCAGTAACAGTCTTACAACTTGAGATCTTATTATGTTGTTTGGCTAGAAAGAGAATATGCAGTGCGGATTACATATCCTATTATTGCAATTTGTGTTTTGTTATCTTCCATATGTTTACACTGGAGCCTTCACTTTGAATAATGTTGTCCTTGTATTCCAACATCCTCTTTAAGTTAATTTCTTAAATAGTTTCACTTGTGATAATGAACCTCACCATCGTTGTAGTGAAAAAAATTCAAGCCATGGTGTTAAGATGAGTTAAATTAGTTTCTTTTACTCACATACATAGAACTTGATTGCATAATGGTTTAGTCAGTTCTCATGAACTTTAGGTTCATTTTTTGCTGGACTTCACTCTGTGACCCTGCCTACATGTTCCTTTTCTGATGAAACTGCAAAAGTGTGTGATAGGACGATATTAAAAATAAAAATGACAAACTTGGACTATCATACTTTCCTGGTTCTAAATATGGGATACTAAGAGTGTTGTGTGCCTATTGAAGTATGAGGTTGGGGTCCCTATTATAGTATTATCTTTCAATCTTGAGAGGAAGTTATACTGGCATTTTGAAACTGACAAATAAGTTGGTCTTAGATTCAATCACCATCTGATCGGGATAGAGATGAATAGCTCAACAGACTTGTTCACTATAAAATCTGAAGAAATGAAAAAAACAGAGTATAAAGAGATGAAATAGAAATCAAAAGTAATACAACCATCCAGGATTCACTAGAGGCTAGTTTAACTAACAACAAAATGCTGTTGTTCTTTTTTTTTTTGGTTTTTTTCCTTTTTCTTTTTTTTTTTTGTTTTTTCTTTTATTCCAACATTATGTTCAATACCTAATTCACAAAAGAGTAACAGAAAATTTACAACAACAATGAGTTCTGCATGAGAATGAGTCTACAACTGCACAAGTGCTATAAAAAAAAAAAAAACAAAGGGATTGAAAGAATATGAACATAAAAATTTTGAAAAAATCACATACAACATGAGAAAAAAAAATATTCCTCAAAACTTGAGATAGGATGAGATTTCACCTCCCATCGGTTAGTGCAACGATCTCGGGGAACCCTCAAATAGATCCAAGAGGTAATTCAGCAGATCATCAGAGCTGTACTTGATGCACTTGCCAAATTGCCTTCCAACTTCCAGCTGATTAGCATGCCTCCCCACGAATGTTCGGTAGGCCTGGATTACTTTTAAGGATACAGATATCCGTAGATCATCTCGAAGCTGAAGATCTTGGATCAGCCATCCTGTTTGGCTTTTGTAAACCTCCTCAAAAGCGAGATTGAAGCTCCTAAACCTATCTCTGAGAACTGTCTTTGAAACAGAACTTGAACCAGGATTACAAATACCTTCATCCTTCAGTAAAGAAACGATTGAGTTCCAAGTAGCCCTCTCATAGTCCATTGCATGCTTTTGGAATTTAGCATTGTTCTTCCGGATCCATTCATCTCCAAAAATTATCCTGAGATCAGAATCCTTAATCTTTTGAACCATGTAAAAAATGTTGTTCATCAGGAAAAAATGTTGTAGAGAAATATCCTTGTACAACTTCGCTTTACTCTGAAGGTTGGATTCTAGAAACGAAGTGATCAACTGAAGATGGTAAGCCATTGGCGGAACACTGTCAGAAGAGCTTTCAACCTGGTTCTGTTCCTGTATTGGATTCATATTGGGAAATGATGTCACATGATCTTCCTCATCAAGTTCCTCCAGGAGTAAATTAAGGGTATCACCATACTCAATAAGGAAATTTATGTAATTCATGACATACTTGGTCAGATGGTGAATCCCACCTTGAGCAAAAGGCTTCGTGGACGTTTCCCATCTGATGGCATTCTCAAATTTTAAAAAGGTTCTCTTTACACACTTACTCAATCTCTTTAGGACCTCATGATATTCAATCATAACAAAAGAACCAACGTCATTGGAGAACAAAGCGTTTACATTTGGGAGAAGATCGGCCAGCACCTCATACATGTCGAGTATCCGAAACAGCTTTTCTGGCTGTTGGGGCCCAATAGATATGGCTTCGACAAAATTCAGCAGCTGCAACACTGAAGACTTTGAAATCTCGGTGAAACAATCCGACTTAACTGACCCAAGATCCTTAAAAATTTCGTAGCAGAGCTGTTTCTCACTGGCAAGATAAACTTGTACGAATATCTTAATAGCCTGGATCCATTTCTTGATCATGAGATCCAAACTACTCCATTCCTTTTTCAACACTTCCTCAATGCTCATGCTCTCCACCTCAAGTATGAACAGGACCTCAAACAAAGCATCCTTTCGGATTCTGATGTAGGCCAGGCTACATTCTTGATCATACTTTGAAGCAAACATCAAATTGGCAATGCATTTCAGGACAGGAATCACATCAGGACGGACCAAATCTATGATGAATTCCTTCGAGACATTTCTCCGACTATCTTCTCGAAATGAACCCTCAACCGAAGTGATTGATTCCTCGTCTGTAACATCTTCACATATAAAGAAAGACGATTGCTCAGGCTGAAAGAATTGCCTATTCTGAAAAAGAATAAGACTAAACTCTTCCTCAAGCCTTGCCATTGACATATGAAGAATACTATGAGCTCGGCATAGAAGCTTGGTACCCTTCTTATCTTCATTCATGGACACGCTTCCTAAGCTTTCTGTCAATTTTAGAACTTCATCCACAACCTCTAAATACTTGGAAGCTTCCTCCAGGCTGCAATTCAATGTCGCAGACTTGTCTGATACCCAACTGATGACCTTCTCCTCAACAGAATTGATCCACTTTTTAATATCACTTAACCCTCCTTCTTTCTTTTCAGAGGTTACGGTCATAGCAGATAATCGGATATCGAGATCTGCCAGGATTTTTTTCAAATCATCTTCCAGGTTCTTATGAGTCCCTAATGCCCTTACAATGTGTAGAGCCGCAAAGATGACATGTTGTTCTCCTTCTACAGTTGAGATCACAGATTTATAGTCCGCCATGACAGGAAACTAAACAGAGCTCAACAAAATTGAGTTCCCAATGTATTCAACCAGATGAACAAACTTAAACTCTCTTCTTTCTTTCTTTCTTTTTTTTTTTTTACTGATTTTTTTTTTTTTTGATTGGTTACCCCAAGCCCAAACTCATGCTTGGAAGAAACCAATGCAGTAAATTGATATACACAAATGACCTATTGGGAATTACCCAGCAGAGAAAACTTCAAGTATTATGAAGATCATTTGATACAAAAGATATATTCAAAAAACAACGAAAAAATTGGGCAAGAACTGTGAAGATTACCTACCCTAATCTCAAATACTTGTTGAATGGATTGAGAAATGAAAGAGACAAACATTAGTTTGGAACCAAAACCAAATAAGGTAGCAAAAAAAAATCACCTTAGAAGAGTAATTCCCACCTATTGCCCTAACATGAAAAAGGAATTGAGGTTGAAGAAGAGAAAAACATCAAAGAATTTCAACTACACAAGAAAGATACTAAGAACCCAAGATTGATTTAACACAAAGTAACCAGAATTGCAATGGATTTCATGAAAATTTGAATGAGATTCTATTAGGCATGAAACCTTACCAAGAAAATAAGATTTGATGCTATTTCAGAAAATTTAACAGCAACAAAGCATTCAATGACTCGAAATAGAAAAAAAAAACAGTTTGAGAACAAAGTAACTAACACTAAAATGATCCAAATCAAACACAATTTTGAATTTTGTTGAAACTAGTAGAACCCTAAACTCAGAAACCCCAGTATAGAAGTTACCAATACAATAAATAAAGATGGTCAACTGAAATCTATCTCTTATCAAATTCCAAAAAGAGATAGACAAATACGAATGTTCTAGGAAACGCGGTTTCTCTTAATTTCCACAATTGAGACCGTCCAAAGATATGGAGATTGAAATTCTAGGGTTTCAATGTAAGAGAGAGTATAGAAATGAATTTGAAACTTCCGTGGAAATTAATTGAAATTTCTTGCTTTGCAAGTTCAAAAATATGGGATGAAATTTAGACTTGCACATTGACTTTGACTTCTGTAAGTACGGATTATGTTGGGTCGGACCGTCGGTCTGACCAAAGGTACATCGTCGGAGGTGTTTCAGGCGTCCAATGCAACACAAGTGTGCCTAGGTGGTCTCCACAGGTTGAAGCCTTAGAACAACAGCGCTGCTGTTTGGGCCGACTATATTACAAAACAAATGCCGGATTCTTATGTGGTATGGTGGATCCCACTGTCACATAAGTTGGAAACCCCGGCATAACACTTTTGGGAGGGGAAAAGTGGTAGGTCTCACTCTGCCACATAAGTATTTGACATTTGTTTTGTAACATGGGTAGGCCAAAAAGCTTTATTGTGAGAACAATCAGCTTCCTTTAGATAGAGTTGTCAATATTATTATTTTTATTTGTTTTGTACAAACAACTATTGGTGGAACTAGAATGACAAAGCGAAGATGCATAATTACAATGACAAGACGAAGATACACAGTTAATGCGCTAATCGCTAGCAATGAGTGTGTGAAAAATACAAAGACATTGTCAAGATTATCAAAGGAGACCACTATAGACGAATTTCTTATTCTCACACTCCAATTACACTTTGGCTGATGAAACCGAGGAGGGTTGAATATTTGTAAGAACTATTTCCACAATACAATTTTTACCACTTTCAAATTTAGATTGAAATTTTAAGCTCTCCAAACTATATATTTTAGTGTTAATTTTAACCCAAAAAAAATGATGAAATTAGTTGTTTTAGAATGACGTACTTTTTGTACAAATAATCTATTTAACAAGAAAATCATCTTTACCAAAAAAATCAGTTGTTAATAGAACCATCTCCACTGCAAATGTCTTATAACACAATGTCTTATTTACATGACATGTCTTATAAGACAATGTCTAATCTACGTAGCAACAAAATCTTCACAATAAATATTATTAAAAAAAATGCAACTTTAATGCAAATGTCTTGGGATGACTTTTAACATATGTGGTACTTAATTTTTGAATGAGTTTAACTTATTTTGTTTCGAAAGTAATAAAAATTTTGGAGGGAAATTGTTTTTGCTGATGTGGCCCATCAGACATTATAAAAATAAATGTCTAGAAATAGACATTCTGCTGCACAATATCTATTCTAACTACTGCCACATTAGTATCACATACTTTCTTCACATTACTATTAGAAAAAAATTTAAAAAGAATATATATTTATCCTACGTAGCAGTTTTATTTTACTGCATTCACATTAGTATTGGAAATGTTTTAATTTCAAGAACAAATACAAAGCTAATAGTAAGTACACACAATTTACTTTGAAAAAAAAAAAATTTAACCCAATTTGTTCTTGCACTCGGCATGTACACATGAAAATAATCTAAAGCTTGATTTTCTCCGGAGATTATACGCAAAAGTGTTGCAACTTGCAACATTTGTTAAATTTTGAATTTACACGCGCCCGTGCGCATCTCGAACCCTAAGTCATGACATGACATCCGTGGACTTATCTTCATTGAAAAGAATGTCAATGGCACCCCAAAAAAATTGTCAATAAAACGTGTGTTTAACGTTATCTTGAAAAACAAGCTAGCTATGTCTTTTCCATTTTGGAGTGGGGTGAAACAAAATAGACATTTTTAGTTGGTAATAAAGAAAATATGGAATTTGGATTTAACCCTATTTCTACCTATAGTTTAACTTTCTATCTAGCTAATTTTATTTTATTTTTATTTTTTTAATGAGGGGCAAATGTCTAAGTTACAACAAGGCTAACGGATGCAGGAAATGGCACCACCAACGAGAACTAATTGGTGCAACAATTTTATTTAGAAGTACCTACATATATAAATATGAAATTACATGTGCCTTTACTCAATGGTAATACCACAGTCAAAAAGTTCGAACCCAAGACCTTCAACTTATAAGTAGGGATGCCAACCACCTAAGCAAGTGGTTATTGGCCACTAATTTTAATTTTTTGAATTTAGTTCAATCGGTATGCTAATATAATGCAAACAATATGCTAATTGAGTTAAATTTAAAATTCATTGTTGTCTCAGATAGAAGTGAAAGTGAGGACTGACATTTGCTTTTCTTATTTTCTCTCTCTAGAATGAAGATTCAAAACAAATACAAAGTTTAGAAACATAAAATCTTCTTCTTCATCTTCATCTTCATCTTCATCTTCACAATGATTTTGCGTCCTCAACTTCTATCACGCACACACATACACATACACTAAAAACTAACAATCTCCTTTCTTCTATCTTTCTTTCTTTTAACTTCTTTTCTTTTTTGGCTAAATGAAACATAAAACAAATTTTTTTCCTTTCCATTTTGTTTCTAAATTAAGATGAATCAAAGTCTATATAGAACAATAAGAAAAGTTGGTCTTAATTGATCTCCTTTTAATTTGAGGATTTTGGAAGAGGAATCCCACTTAAAAATGACTTGAAGAGTTGAAGAGCAGCTCTTGGTTTGAAAAGAGGAACTTCATGGCCTGCCCCTCTCACTGTTGCAAAGGTTAATCCTTCGTATACCTCTGTCCAACCCCCCACCTTCACAAAAATCACAATCAGATATTATCAAACTTTTATTATATAGGAGTCCAGTCCTATGCACATTTATTCTTACACTTCTTTTCGCACTAGATATGGGCTCCACATGGAGATGAGCCAAGAGCTACTAATTTCTCTGTGAGCAAATCATTCTCATGAAAACATCATCTTTGGATCATCTCCACGGTCCACACACGCCCATATACAGACCTTGCTTGGTACACCGTGAATATTCGCAAATGCAAAAATTTACGGTTTATCATGTGTTCGTAGATGATTGATGAGGGCATCTAATAACAAATATTTGGTGGGATTTGTAATATATTTACAAAATAAACAATCTAAATTTTTTTTTTCTAATTTATAGAATTTTAATTAGCACCTACAAAAATCGTAAATTTTTACAAAAAAGTTGTAGGACGGATTTGATATTTTTTTTTTAAATGTTATGCAAATGTATGAGAAACAATTCACATCGGCTAATTTTAGCTGGTGTGAAGTGGCATTATAACAGTATACAAAAAAAGTATGACGAGAAAAATGAAATTTACTGACCTGTTTTTTAACATACCATGGATACCATGGTATTTTGGTGCCTAATTTGAGTCGCGCAAGGGAAAATCTAGTGGCAGTAACCGGCACCACTGAATCAACATCGCCGCTGTAAAAATAAATAAATAAATAAATATTAATGTAATATTAAAGTTTATGGAAATTAATGTAAAATGTAAAGCTAAAAGAAATTCCGATTAAAAAATAACATAAAATTCAAATGTTAGAAATATTAAAATATATATATATATAATTAAACCAACCTGAACACCCAAACTCTTAAACCACTGGCAATCATCTCTTTATAAATCGGGAGAACAGATGGTTCCGTGTCGTTCCAATTTCGATTTAGGGTTTCACTGTATATATAATGGTTAAGAAAAAAAAAATCCAATATGGAGTCACATAAAATAAATAAATTAAAAAAAATATGAAGAATGAAATGCATTTTTGACCTGCAAGCAGTCCATTTATAAGGTATTTTGGTTGTGTTTGCATGGAGAGCTTTCTGTACATCGGGTCGATTGTAGTAAATCTCCGCGTATTTTTCTGTACATGGATCATATCCTGAAAGCTGTCGAAAAATCTGATAAAAACAAAGGGATATAATAAGTAAATTTATGTAATTAAAAGATAAATTAATAATTACAAATAAAATTTTTAAAATTATGCATAAGTAATGAAATTATTAGTGAATAAATTAAATTTGTACCGGGTGAGGTCGGTGAGGCAACCGTAAACCCCTCTGGCTAGCGGAGCTGCCATCGGAATTGTTACACGGTGGCGCATAAATGTTGTATTGGTCGATATTGCCGAATTCTTGATCCATGGCATACGAATATAACGATTCACATTCGTTCGAATTCTTTTGTCGATGAAAATCGCATGTGTCGAGGAGTTGCTTGTATGTTTTATCGGAGATCATTGCATGGCTCCACCAGTATGTTATCGTGCCAACATTGTCGTAATAGTTATCTGTGACTGCGTTTCCAACCTAAAAATCATTTTCATAAAAATGTAAGTACTAAATTAATATCTCAAAAAAAAAAGAACCTATAAATTTTTTTTTAAAAATAAATGGGCAAAAAAAAACCCATAATTTAATAATTTTAATAAAATAAAATGGCAAATAAATTATGGGTCATAAACAAATTTATTTACCATATAATGTGTATATTTAAAAAAAAATTGAAAAAAAATTAAGGAATTAATTACCATAATTCCTTTAAGATTTATAGGATGTTTAGCCTTTTTGTTGTATGCCATAATCTCTCTAGCCAATTGAGGGACGTAATGGCCGGCATAGCTCTCTCCAGTCAAATAGACTTCCCGGTGTTTGTAACGTGGAAAACGATCCAACCATCGGATTAGGAATTCCAATGAATCCTTAGCTGAATCACATCCATCCAAAACAGATCAGATCAATATATTATTTTGAATTAATAAAACCATTGATTAAAAATAATATCATGAATTTAAATACTTGTACTAGGTGCCTCTTAATTGAGGTGGCAAAGATTTCCTTAATCTTAAAATGCTTTCGGTGAAATGCTACAGGAAACCTTAGATTTGCACTTCCAAACAATACTTCAAATTATAAAATTCAATTTTAAGTCGACTTGAGACCAAAATTAAACTTCGGAGTTCCTATAGCGTTAGAGCATGGTTTAAAATAGGAGAGCGAGGTTCCAGAGAGTCACTCCTACACTACGGTTTTGGTTACTAAACTCTAGATGTGTGGTAATTCGAGTTTTAATTAATCAAGTTGTTAGGATCAATCAATATCGTTTTCGAGGGTTAAGGATCATACCAGTACGCCGATCACCGGTGTCGAGGAGATCGGAAGATGTATTAGAGTAAGAGAATCCGACGCCGGCCGGAGTTTCGAGGAAGAGAAGGTTGGCAATGGTGTTCCATGAGAACTTGTTTAGGTATAAACCTGAACCGGTCTTGTTTAACCGGAATGGACCTATCTCCTCTGATGCACCATAAGCTACCGATGAACAACCAGGACCTGAAACGAAATATAATATTAGTATCAGTACTCCATATTAAATATGCATAATTATAAGACCAACCTTCCTTTTTGTTGAATTCAATGAAACTCCTTGACTTGACTGGTAGTCAACCAACACTAAATCTTTCTGGAAACCTTAAGTACCGGGTCTAGTCAAATGTCAACTCACCCAACGTTAACCACATTAAGTACTCTTCAAGTCTTCCGTTTGTCATCATCGTTGACCAGTGGTCAAGGGGGTTTGTGGTTTGTTTAGTTCTCTAGAGTGTTTCAAATGAGTTAATTTTTTTATAAGTAGGGCGGTTAGTTTTACTATTTGAATCGTATCTACAAAAAATTAGCTTAATCGGACTAGCACCACGAACACTTAATCTAAAAATTTAATAATGTAAATGAGTGACTGACATTTAAAGTGATTTGTTTGAGGAGTTAGAGATTTTTGATTAAACTGATTTTTTGTTGATATAATGTAAGTGATGACAATATTATATCTACATAAAATTCAATTGATTTGAAGACCTATAACTTACAAAAACTATTCCCTGCCCTAAGGGAACAAGTTAACATGACCCTTCTTTAAAAAAATTAGGACAGTAAATTAGGTCAATCGACAGAGACATTTACTTCCTTAGGGGAGGTCTAGAGTTCGAAGTCTACCAAAACACGTAGAAGGCCCTGTTATCTGTAGGTGCACCTTTAGAGTTGGTTCTTCTGGACTCTGGATGTCTAACTCGAAATCCATCCGACATAAGGGGGTACTTAAACCGGGCCCACATATCATTCTATCAACACTGACTTTTCCACATCAATCTTTAAGGCCGGGATAACATATGGTGGGTCCTATTTACATCTACATTGCATGGGACCACCACCACCTTGATGGGTCTTGTTATTATATAGCTAGTCTTGAATTCTACTGGTGAGTCTGAGAGTAATTACTGATTCAGATCTGTTTTAGTACTGAAAACTTTTTAGCTAGCAAATGAACGCCTCTATGTCATAAATGATACACTGTTTTCAGTTGCTTTCAAACATTAAATTTTTGTAGTTTCTCAATGTAATTTTAACGTCAGAGTCAGACACAAACAAGAAGAGCTAGAGAGAAAAACAGAAACAGAATTTTAGAGAGAAAAACAGAATTCTAGAGAGAGAAAGAACCTTAGCTGTTATTAGCTTTTCGATAATAAATGAGATGAGGATGTTAAATTTAGTTTTCTTTTATGAAGGAGGTGGTAAGTTGAAAAGTAAACTTTTTGGTCTAAAAAAAAGTTGCAAATTAAGAGGGTCAAATTTTTCTCAACCTCAAATTCATTAATATAATGGGCCAAAAATTTTGGGCCCACTTTTAACAACCAATTCTTTGTTGGACCAAAAATTGGCCTTGTTGATGATTGTTAATGATTTGTCCCTATTTATTGAAAATATCTATTAATCTTCTATCAGCCAAGGACAAAAAAATTCCAACCATTAGAGATTTCCTTCAGCAGGTTAATGTTTTACTATTGAAGATTTGGGGCACTGTTAATTAGTAGGGTCAAACTTAATACAGTAAAACACGTGTCGTTTTAGGAAAAAGTCTTCCTTAAGCGTGCTGAAAAAACCCTATTAATTAATCAGTGTTTTTTCTCCTAATAAAAATTATTTAACAAGCTCGGGTTTAAAAAAAAAATTTCAAGATTAAGCTGAATAGCCACTGGATGTTCACTTATATACCTCCAGTACTGTTAAGGGTCATTTACTGCGGGCTCACAAAAAAATTTTAAGCCCAATTAGAACTCTTCTCCAAATCAGTTCTTGAAAATTTAGCAAATTTTAAAATTTTCAAAAAGTTCTCTTGATAGGTTATAAGTTTTTCTTTTCCGGGATTATAAATTTTAGAACAAATTGAAATATTTTAACTATAATGATCTAAATGACGAAGAAAACATCGTCTTTAAAACTCAACCCATTTATCATCATGTTCATATGGTCCCCCACCCACATGAATGGGGTGCAATAAGGATGCAATAGATGGGGTCCCAAAAACCCTCATATTTAACTAATATATGTTATAATGTCGGCAACTTATTGAGATAATTAATGTATACTACTTTAATATGAATAGTTGAATAAAATTAAGTACACAAATAATGTAAAACCCAAAACCCTAATATCAACACTAATTAAAAAGAAGAACCTATACTAACAATTAACAAAATGAGTAAAAACTGAAAACCCACTTCAGAACTATACCATAGACTAGAGAGAGAGAGAGAGAGAGAGAGAGAGAGAGAGAGAGAGAGAGAGAGAGAGAGAGATTTAAGAGTACGTAGTACTGACCTCCATTGAGCCAGACGACCAAAGGTTTGGAGAGTGGGTCATGGAGTGCTTCAGTGAGCCAATAAAAGAGGGCCCTGCCTGATTTGTGATGTACAGTGACATAGCCAGAGAACTGCTGAAAAGAGACTTTGGGTTGCCCTGGTAGTGCAGATATTCTATCAGCTTCTTCTTCTTTTTCTTCTCTGCTTATAACTATTGATGATCTTTTATTAGAACTTGAACTCACTGAGAGAACAAGAACAGCAAAAACCAAGAAAACAAAGATCTTATTCCCAGCTTTTGCCATGGCAATGCCCACAAAGAAGAAAAAGAAGAAGAAGATCAAGTACTAATATAACTAGCTTGCTAGATGTTATGGGTTTGTATGGTGTCTGTTGTTTTCGATGAAATAAATAGGGGAGAGAGAGAGAGAGAGAGAGAGAGAGAGAGAGAGAGAGAGAGAGAGAGATGTATAGCAGTAATTGGTTTGTTTAAAAAAAGAGAGAAAATTGGGTTGTTATGTGTGGGATAAAAAATGAGGAGAGAGAGAGAGAGAGAGATGAGAGAGGGTTCACAGTTCACAGTTCACACTTGATCACATGGTTGGTGCACGCCCATAAAACAGTCCCCTTGAATCCTCCATTAATTCCTCTTGTAAGTATATATGACACTTTGACCACTTTTTCATCCTCCTTTTGGCTCTACTCTGTATCATTATTTCTTCCTTGATTTTCCTCCTTTAATTGTTTGGTTTTAATTATCTCCTTTTATTTTGTTTGGATAAGCTTGACTCATTTTTATTTATATATTTATTTTGTCATTATTGTTAATTCTTCCCAAATAATGTTAAAGAAACATATTGAATATGAGAATATGCTTATATGCATGATGCATGTCAAGTTCTAGATCAGTTTATTAATTATATAACTAGGTAGAAATGTTGCAATGAATTTTAATTACTTTTAGATCGAAAATAGGTTAGAGGGATGATCCCTTACATCATCTTATTTTTACAATGAGTTTAAAGTAGCATGTGGGGCTCACATTGATATGATTTAAGAGTTGATTTAGGATGAGGATATTTTTATTTCTATGTAAATCATCTTCGTAAAAAAAATCTCATTCTAAAACTTGTAACTCCATCGATCATTCATTGATGTTCATCGCTGGACATATGATGTTGTTACATGTTCTAGAATGAGTTGATTTTAAGTGAGGATGGTCTACATGGTGAGACAAACATTCTCACCCAAAATTATTCCTTGGATCGCATCTTGATCGTAGAGACCTACTGGCTTTGTGAAAACTCATTGTAAGAAAAAATGAACAAAAGATGGTGGATGTGAGGTGCCGCCTCAATTTATATAGCAAGACATATCATTAGGTCGGTCCCAAAATCATTTCTGATCACAAATAACTATACAAAAGTTCCAGTAAATGTAGCATCATCTCAGCAAGCATGTTATGGTCAAAATCTTAAATGTGCTACTTTAAGATGTTGTCACATATGTAGGTACTTTGTGTACGTAGTACTTAGTTCTGTAGGTCTAAATGGCATTTTCCTTGTAAGATTAACAATGCAAGCGCATCCTCGCTAATAAACAAAAATAATAATGAAAGTTTTCTTTTTCAATTTGGAAACCCAAAACCTAAAAATATACTATAATAACAATTATTTTCAAAAGAAATGACCCTTAATATAAGGGGAGGATATATAGCCCCCGTCTACCCCTGCTTATGGGGCCCACATGCAATATATCTATGGGCTGATTTTTTTTAGAGAATGATCTACATGTTGAGGAGAACATATATACTCACCTGAAATCAACTCGTTCTAAAACTTCTAATCTAAAATCCGCTGGTTCAAAAAAAGAATTTAAAACTTACCAATTTTTATGGGTTAATTTGAGGGAGTTAAAAGTTTTAGAACGAGCTAATTTTTTAATATGATGATATAAATAATGAGAAGAACATCTTCTAAAAAATTCAGGCCCTAAATACATTGCATGTGGGCCCACAAGCAGGGAGTTATATAGGGAGCTATGGGTTTATATCCTCCCCTTAATATCAACTGTAATAAATATCGACTAAAGTATCACTTTCAAATTATCAACAAAAATACATCACGCAAAAATTGAATTAGCTAGAGCAAGCTAATTAATCGGTTATAAATATTTTTGATGTATTGGGAAAAAACTCAATAGCAATGTTAAATTCGGCAAAGTCATTAATCAAAGTACACCACTTTTATACATTAAATAATACTTCAATATTTATGTCTAGTGTTCAATTAACTAGCATTAAATTATACCTTCATTAATTTTAATGAATTTTCCTTTTTCTTTACTTTCTGAATTTTCAGATAAAAAAAGCAAAACATGTTTATTAGTGTAAATTAAACACAATGTATAGATAGTAATGTAGTCTTTATGATCAGCAGTGCACGCTAGGGGAGGCCCACCAGAGTGAGGGGCTGGGGCTGTTGTTATTGATTTCCAAAAATATAGATGGAGATGAAAGTGTGGACATAATGGGTGATGATGGCCATGATGTTTTTTATTTCTTTTTGGTTTTGCATTTCATGCCCGGCCTTTTCAGAACAGAACAATGTGTTGTTGTGAACAAAAGTAGTTTTTGTTCTTTCTGGTACTGTGTGTCACGAGTTTTGGCCTTCTCTACTTTATTTTACACTATTTTTAGTAAGGTTGTTGTGTTTGGGAAATTCTCCTAGCCATTGAGAGGAATACCAATATGCATGCATGTAACCAATGCCCTGAATTGGTATATAAAGCTTTACATTTGATACTATGTTACCAACCATTTACTCTAAAGTTTGAACCATCAAATTAAAAGAATAACAATGTACAAAAAAAATCGATCATTGGATTATCTTTATGTCGTCTCCATATGCCATCGTAAACTTGTTTTATGAATAGTTATGTATGTGGATCCTATCTCAATAATGACAGCTATATTTAGTATTTTAAAGTTTATATTTTTTTAAAAGTTTTACAACGATGTGAATTATTGTAAAATTGATATATGTGGTGAGGAGATCATCCTCAAAAAAATTAACCATTGGATCATCTTCATGTGGCCTCATGTGGCCTTACGTGTCATTGTAAACTTGTATGAATAAAGATATATGGTATCCTACCTCAATAATGAAAGCTGTCTTTACTATTTTAAGGAGGCAAAGAGCCATGTCGTTGTGTCACAATACACCACTAGAAAAAAAAAATGATCGAGGTTGGATATATATATCGACCCACAATCTACATGTTCCACCCCACCTCTTCTTAAATCTTATATGTACATGTTCTGTTTCTACTTGTTATATTCTTACACTCTGTTTACACCTTCATGTGGGCTTGTGTGGAGATGATCTAAGGGATAATTTTTTTGCGATGATCTTCTCACAATGTTGATCAACATCGGCCCTTTGACCATCTCAATGTGGCCTTTTACATTGGTGTAATTGCAATGTAATTATAAAAGTGGCGTTAAAAGAGGGAAAAAGTGGTGTTACTTTTCTAATATGTTTCTTTGTCACAATTTCATAATAAGAAACAAATGCAATGTAAAAAAATTCGTACAATACACGTATTGAGGAATTATTTATTTAATGCTTCTTTGCCCAAAGAGGAATGAAAGGTCGGCAGGACCATATAACTAACCAATTAATTACGAGACCACAAGCAGAGTCATTTATAAGGTGGTCAAGAGCATGATCTATTTGCGTTTGAGTACTTCCTATCGTTGATGATTGATATTTTTATATAGGTTAATAGTTGCTCTCTTCCTTCTCTCCACTAGAGGTGCAGTCTCCCCCAGTGAACAGCGTTTTCTCTGTTGCACCCTTGCTTATATTAATACTTGACCAATATTCCATCATCATACATAAATAAATAAAAAGCATGCATGACCAAATTTAAATCATTCAAAGCTATAATTAATAACTAAACCTACCTATCTAGTTCTAGCTCTCTGTAATTCATTAATATATACATTAATGCTATCAGCAGCTAGCTAGCTAGCTAGCTACTCTTCATGCATGCATATTAATCATATTTAATTCTCACTCAAACTAATCAGTTATTTTTATATTAGGAAAAAGGGCCCTAGCTTCTCTATTCTTCATCAGTAACTTATAGTAGCCTATACTCTACTATAATATGCAGCTTCTCTCTTAATTTATCTCAGCTTTCTCTTATTATATATAAAACTATAAGGGAGGTTATTATACCCCTCTTAGAACGCTTCTTGTAACGCCCCTGTCTGTGAGGTCATATGCGATATATTTAGGGGCTGATTTTTTTAAAGGATGTTCTCCTCACTATGTATATCATCATATTCAAAAATCAACTCATTCTAAAACTTCTAACCCCCCCTCAAATTTGCTCTTAAAAAATTGGTAACTATTTGAGGGTCTAATAGTTACTAATTTTTTAAGGGCTAATTTGAAGGGGTTAGAAGTTTTAGAACGAACTGATTTTTTTTATATGATAATGTACATAATGAAGAGAACGTACTTTAAAAAAATTAGTCCACAAATGCAGTGTAAGTCCCACAAGTGAGAGCGAGGTGTTCTAAGAGGGGGTGCAATAACCTCCCTCTAAAACTATTACTATAAGTATGTAGTAGGAGGTCATCTGGTCTTGTCTTGTTTGTTACGATTACTCAGAAAGTTGGTAATATCTAGATGTAAAAGTATCAGTCAGAATCCAGCTGGATATTAAAGCTGGTAATTTAATGAGTTGTAGTAGTAGTAGTATTAATGGTTGTTAGTAATTGCAGCTAGCATGCAGCATGATATTTTCTCGCTCACGAAGACTTCTTCACCCCCCTCTCTCTCTCTTAACCTCCCAGTCCACCGACAAGCTACAACCCATGACCAACTTTCTTTACAAAAACTTTTAGGGTTTAATTTATGGAAAATGTTTTTTTGGACCGAAGCTTTTATAAAACAACGAGCCCCCGCGTGTCAGTTGGTTGTGCATCCATGAATTCTAGACTAATATAATCTGAATATCGAGGAGATTTTCTATACACAAAATTAGCCTTTGAATCAAATATGAGTGAGCTCTAAAATTAGTGTAAACCAAATATAAATAAAATAGATATTGTAGGTCCACTGATAACGATGTAGAGTCAGATGTGATCTAAACATCAAGGAGATCATCGCCCAAAAAAATTAGCCCTTGGATCGATTCCATACGACCCCACTGGAAAGTGTAAACCAAGTGTAAAAAAATAAATAAAATTACAAGACACAACCATCATTCGTTAAAAAGTGAAAAAAAAAATTGTGAGGACGTTACTACAGCGTGGAACTGTAGCAACGCCCCCTAATTACACGCTACCGCCATTTGCCTTCTTTTCATTCTTTTTATTTCATCCGGCTCAAGTGGCTGCATCAGCCGTTACTATTGGCCGATGCAGCCCCTTATATATAGTAAAGATAATACTTTTTGGATCAATGGGTATACGATGCCAGATGCTTATGTGGTGGCGGGTCTTACCACCTTTCCTCTCTTAAAAATATTTTAAAGGAGTTTCTAACTTACATGGCAGTGGGACCGACCATACCACACCACTTTTGTAACTTGGTCGGTCCAAATAGCGACTCTTTATAAACCCATGTCAAACACTTATGTAGCAGTGTAAGACCCACCTTGCTACATAAGTGTCGGGCATCCAAAAAGCACTACTCTTAATTTATAAGCAGATTTACCATATATTTGATTTGAAAAATTAAGAACATCTACGTAATTAGCTAAGAAAATATGTTGCAAACATATTCTTATTATTATTTTTTTTCTTTTTGAAATATGGTTATTTTAAAGAAAAATCTCTTTGTATGCAAGAATATTTAATACAACGACGAAGACTTAAACTATGAAAACTAATGCTTCCAACTGCTTTAATAAGTGGTCTTCGACAAACACAGTTTTATTAACACTAGTGTTTTTTTTTTTGCCATTGGATATTTTCACATATCTCTATGAGAAAAACCTGTGTTGATTTGTATTAATGCATATGTGGGAATCGTACCCAATGGCAATAAACAGTAGTAATGATAAACACGCATTTAAGATATCAAATCTCTTTTTTTATTATAATTGATGTGCAACATATATACTCAAAGTTGATAATAGATGTAATTTTTTATCTTAAAATCGGCTCATTTTTTAGAAGGTCGTGGTTTTAAGTCTTATAGTAAGACAGAGCATGCTTACATGTTTGTTAACTAAGCAATATTAATTTTGTTGTTAGAGTCCTAGTAATTTTGTTGGTAGAGTCAGGGAGGGGAAAAAATTTCAATTGATTTTCTATAGAATATATCTAGAAAAGATCCCAGGTTTATGGCCTTAAAACAGGGGATTTTATGTCACTTAAATATTTGAGTGTACTTAACTAATGAAAATGCTCGATGAGAAGATAAGATTTTATATGTACACACACGTACGTGTGCATGTCTAATATAATATATTCCCATGAGTGAGGAGAGCCAAAACCCCACGAGCTTGAAATTTGATTGGTCTATGTTTTTTTTAAGTCAAATTATGGAAGGTTCCTTGCCTTCAGTGGAAAGAGTTTGATCTTTTAGGTCAAGGGGATAAAAATATATGAAGTACTTTCAAATTTTCAAAAAAGAAAAAAAAAAAAATTGTGAGACACGATGCAAAGAGTTCACCGTTAACAGACGAAAAAAAAATCGTATCATTCATTATTTATTAAGTAATTTATAGTACTAATAACTAATTATATGAAATTATGTAGGAATTTACAATAAGTTAATTGAGGTTCCACGTTGGCTAATTTGTAAACTGACTCCCCCACAAAAGGAAAACGGAAATGCTTATTACTGCAGAAAGCTAATCCAACGGTCAATATGTTTCACATACCTTTGTAATTTGCACCCCATTCCAAAGTGGTATGAATCTCACCGTAAATTGTGCCTTTTGTACCAAATTCTGTAATTTTTTCTGTACCCTTAGCACTAACGAAAGGAAAAATGTAGCCAAATATTTATGTGCAACTTTTTACACAACCCACCTACCTTATTCTTACATTTTATTTACACTTGCGCGTGGGTGGAATGATTTACAAAATTACTTGTGAAAGAGGATGTAATGGCCAGACTTTGGGCCTCAAAAAAACCATTAATCCTACTTGGACTGGGCTGAAACCATTACTTCCTAAGATCAGCCCAATTAGTCTACTACTTGGAGAAAATTTAGAAAAATGGCCAAACTACCCATCAACTATTTTATTGACATGTGGCAGACTACAGGTCCAATCTGTATTCGCATGAGTTGATGGTGGTCGTTGAATATGTAGACCCGTGGAAAATGCTAAACTTACCGCATTTTTTTTAGTGCAAACCTTATTGCCTAATCATTCCACGGTTCTCAAATGATTTTATACCCTCGTGATTTGCGTTATTCTCAAATTAACATAAATACCCTTGGCAGTACACTTTGCAGTAAGTGTAGCTTTAGACCCTTTCATTTCTAAATTTTTTTGATATATGAGAGTGATTTAAAAGAGTCAAAAAGGGAAGTAGTACACAGATTAGTGGTCAGATTTATGGTAGCTACCCCAAATCACAACACTAGAAATCAATTTTATAATTTTTAATTAATGGCTTTCTTTTTTTCTTTTTATTTTTTGCTAATAAATTGATTATGAGCCTGCAAATACAATTTATTTTGAACGATATAACATATAAAAGTAATGTATAATTTTAAAAGGTAAGTTATACACTATTTTCTTTCTTTTCTATTCTTTTTCCTTTTTCTAGAGGGAGATTAGTGCCAATATACATATTTTATAAAACAAAAATACACTATAATAAATATTGAGAAGTGAAGAAAAATCATCAGATCAACCACCAGAAAAAATAATTTAAAAACTCCCACCAAAAAGCTATAGTACAATACCTTACAGAGGACAAACTAATAGCAAACTGCAGACAATAAATTTTGATCTCAAAACCTCCAAAATTATGAGTAGTGCACAATTATTGAGCCAAGGCCCATATGCAAATTATAAGTATATACAAAAAAATAATAGAGTCTTCTACTATATGGGCCCTTAAGTTGTAAATTTATTACATTTGCTACCTTTTCGTTATAAATACTACCCTATATTTTTTAATTCCGCTTCTACCCTCCAACAACAAACAATTAACCGATTACTTAGGTTCTCAATTCGTCATCATCTTCAACAATTCAACTTGGACTTCAGTAGAACGACGCTCTCTCTCTCTCTCTACTAAAACTCATTTAACATGAAACTTAAACCCAAAGGAGGAAGCAAACACCAATAGTCTGTTTGGACAAGGGATTTTAGGGAGGGATTTTGTGGGGACCAGAAATTTGGTAGAAAAATAAATCCCTCCCCCAAATTCTATGTCCAAAGATACTACAAATTATTTCTAACTTTCCCAACTAAAGAGCTCTCACTACCGCGAATCGGTTTCTCCTGGACCATTTTGCAACTCATCTTCAGGTTCAGGGCATCGAATTTTTTAATTTTTTTGATATCTAATCAGCACTAGACCGTCAATAAGCATAAGGGCGTTAGAGAAACAAAACAGGACAGCTCCTATTAGGAGTCAGATCCAAAATGAATCACAGAGCACATCATGCCTTCAAAAGCACATGCCAAAAAAGAAAAGCAGCTAAAAAGAAAGAAGATGACTATGAAACCGTTATTAAGAAAGTTGAATCTGGATTCTCTATAGCAACGATGGAGGTTCCCAAAGATAGGTTGGCACCTTAGCTTAATCTCCTGAAATGAACTCCGAATTGAGTTCCATCTACCTCTTACAAACCAAGAAAATTGATTCTTCTTGAATAGCTGATTTTGAGTAACAAATTGAAATTTTTCATATTGAAATCCACAGTTCTAATAAACAATTAATAAATCTAATTAGAAGAAAATTTACAGAGACCCTAAGCCTTTGATTGATCGTGTACAGAGAAAAAGTGCATCAAGAAATTTTACATTGTTGCTTCCAATTAAGGAAGAATTTGGAGCAGAAGGTTTTTGATGGAACGAAGAAACACTAGGCCTTCGATGGATCATCTATATCTCGAGAGATGTTTTCAATTAAGGAAAAATTTAGGGTGGATGGTCTTTGTTATGAACCTAATTAATCTACCATTAAACTAATTTAAATAAACTAAATAACTTCATTAATTCATTCCCCCAAATAACAAACCGACTCATGCCTTTTATAGATTTACAATCCTTATCTAAAATAATTAAAATATTTGATAACTAAATACTATTTTCTTAACCAAGACTAATACTTATCTAACTAGGACTCTATGAGTCTATCTCTAATTGGGTGCGTAACATTACATGCCCCTTCACAAACGACTTGTCCTCAAGTCGTAACAAATCCAACCAACAACATCCAATCAAAAGTATCCAAATCATATATTTGTAGAATTGTAGCCATTGAAACCATGGAATAGGATCAAGTAAAAGGTATAGTTTCATATGCAGTACACTCATACGGTGCTGGAATTTTTTAGGTGAAGATGATAGCAACTTTGAGTAGAACATGATGGGAGGATCAAATCGTTCTGATACCAAATGTTATAAACCTAATTAATCTACTATTAAACTAATTTAAATAAACTAAATAACTTTATTAATTCATTCCTCCTCCAAATAACAAACGACCCATGCCTTTTATAGGCTTACAATCCTTATCTAAAATAATTAAAATATTTGATAACTAAATACTATTTTCTTAACCAAGACTAATACTTATCTAACTAAGACTCTATAAGTCTATCGGAAGAAACCCTAGGCCTTTAATGGATTAACTATATATGGAGGGAGAAGCATACTTGTTATCAAGAGGAAGATGTAAATGAAAGAAAACATCAGGTAGTTGGAGAAGATGTTAGTGAACAAAGAGAAAAACCTAGGTCAATACATTAAAAAAAATATATAAAATCTTTGAAGCAGTGAATTGTGATGTAATAAAAAAAAAAGTGTAACAAAAAAGAAAGAGCCCATTGATCAATCAATAATCCTACAAATAAATAAAAAAATGGTAAACACATTGAAAAAAGAAGAAGAAGAAGAAGAAGAAGAGAGAGTCCATCCATAATCCTAAAAATTAAAAAATAGAATTCATCGATTAACCAATAAGAAAGAGATTAGTCACACCAAATTGAAGTAAAAAATAAATAAAGTCTATCAAAATAGAAAGATGCAACCCACTGATCAGCCAATAATACTACAAATTAAAAAAAAATATAGTAAATACATAAAAATACTAAGAAAACTAAAAGCTTTGTAGCAGATTGAGCATGCATGAAAAAAAGAAGAAAAAAGGAAATACTAAAAGCTAAAAGCCTTAATTTTTAAGAAACTATTTTGGATGTCGATAAAAAAAAAATGTAAGAAAATGTAATGATGAAATTGAATTAAAAAGTTGTGTGTGAGAGTGAGAAATGGGAGAGATTTTAAAAAGTTTTTTTTTAAATCGTTGTCCTCAGGAAACAATATCGGGGAATCAGTGAGAAAGAATCGTGAGTGAGAAGGTTAATTTGGAAAACTAAAAAACAAATAAATGAAAGAAATAAGTTAGGGAGAAAATCGTTAATAAGATGGAAAATTAGGCACCATATTAAAAAAAAAAAAAAAACAGGGAATAAATGATAGAATTTAGGGAGAGAGATTTTGAGAAAAACGTAGGAAGCAATATTGTTTTTACCTGAAACTTGAGAAGCAATATGGGACCACCATGTGTATTAGTTGAGTTCAATTATAATAGAAAAAAATAATAATATAAATGTATCTAAATAAGTATTTATTCCAAATACTTAGAATCTAATAATCAATTGAAAAGTTAATTAAAATTTTAAAAAATACAAAATAATATTAATATAAAGCTAGTTAGTTATTTTTTTAAAAAGGAGCGCGGTTCTGGTGCCATCATTGTTACCATGATTTGTAGGACCCACATACAGATGAATCAATGGCTAATTTTTTATGAGGATGTTCTCACCAAAAATTAGCTAATTAATCCTAAAACTTGTAACTCCATCATCCATTGATGCAGTTTAATGGTAAAAATGAATGATTCAATCACTGTTAATTTAAAAAAAAACTTAATGACTGTATTTATAGTTTTAGAAAAAGCTAATTTTTTGTGAGGATGTTCTCCTCACCATGTAGATCATCTTCAAAGTCAGCTCTTAGTTCATCTGTATGTGGGCTCCACAAGCCATGGTAACCTAAAAATGTCACTGTGCTCCCTTTTTATAATTTTTAAAAATAATAATATAAGAGAAAACGACTAGATAGTCTTTTTTCATGAGTAATACTACAATTTAATCCCAACTATATTTATTTTGTCTAAAACCTTTTTTGTTGACTTATATTTTTACTGTTTAATCATTTTATTATTATTTATTGATGTTTTAATCTTTTTTTGGAACTCGTGTGCGTCTTTTGACTTTTTTTTACTATCAATTTTGCCTTTCTTTCCTTATTTAAAAACTTGCCTTCTTCCCTCGTCAATTATTTCGCGCTGGAAACTCTAAATATTGTTTGCAAAAATTATTTTGCAAACGTACTACAACTGAAATTTTACTGATTCTGGTTTCAACATTCTTTCCTTCATGCCATTCTGTTTTTGCATTTACAAATTACATGTTTTAAATGCATAGAGATAATAATTACAGTTTACAAATTGTGTTTTGCATACAGGTAAATGTCTGCAAATTATATTTTGCATACTTTTTAAGTTTTTTTAGATTTATTGCATACATGTAATTCTATACAAATTGTGTTTTGCATACACATAAATATTTATTTAAGTTCACAGTAGTCGAAAATGGACTTTTTCAAAGTTCAAAACCTTTTTTTATTGTCTCTTTTTGCTGTAGTGGTTGTATTTTTATATTGGTTGCTGAATTGTAAAACACATTTTGCATACTTTCAAGTGTTTCTAGATTTATTACATACATGTAATTCTATGTAAATTGTGTTTTGCATATATATAAATGTTTATTTAAATTCATAGTGGTCGAAAATGAACTTTTTCAAAGTGCAAAATCTTTTTTTGTTGTCTCTGTAGTGGTACTTTTATTTGTTAATGTGCGATTTATTAACCGCGATGATATTTTAGTACATTAAAAAGTATGCGTGTGGTTCCGATAATTTTTGGACTAAAGTGTAATAAATTTTATTGCTGGGGCTGACCAATCTTAATATCTATCAAATGGGAATGAACGGTCGTTCCCCGTAAAATATATGAATATAAAGCTAGTTAGTTAGTGACGATGGCGCCAAAGGCAACCAGAATTAGTTATTTTTCGAGGGAGAGACTCCGAAAGTATCGGTTCACCTTCAATCACCCCAAAATTACCAAATAGACCCTAATTTTCTCATTTCTGAAACCCTAATTCAACATTTTTCCTCAACTAACAAAACCGTGAAAAGAAACATGTCAGAAAGTTTATCTAACCACAAACCTCAATTCTCCAAAACAAAATCGATTGTTTCATCATCCAAGTAAGTTTGATATTTGGACTCCATACTCATCCTTTCTTTTTGAAATTCTTTTTTGAATTTTTTGTTTTTTTGTTTTGTTTTTTTCATTTTTAGAACCCTGATTTTTTATCCTCAGATTCATTTATTCGATTAATCTTTGTTGTTTTTTTAGCTCATTTTTAGATTGATTGGGAGGTAAAGGGGATTTCTCACCGTCGGTGCCGCTTCCAGCTAGTTGCTTTAAGCGGCCTATCGACAATCTTGGTAGATATAATCATTGATTAGGTAAGTTTCTTTTGCTGTTATTTTGATTCTTCTTGTTGCTATGCTTTTTTCTTGACAATGGTGATTATCTTTTATTAGGTTAGGGTTACTTGAAAATGTCTTCAATGATGGAAAGAATAATTTCTGGCCTTTGCTTGTAAAGGGTTTCCTCATGCAAGTTTTTGAAAACTAGGGTGTAGAATAAATGGAAAACTTTTTGCATTTAAAACCCAAAACGAATAAGAAAAAAAAAATGTCATTATGAGGTTTAATTAGGAACTTGAGCAAGATTTTGAAAAGTTGTTAGTTTGTAGAAATGGATGAACAAGCATTGTATAAATGAGACAAAAAAGTTATAGATGGTAGTGAGGAAAGAGTGAAGTTTCTTAAGATGTCTTTAGCTTTTGCAAATAGATTATTAACCTTGTGCCTATGTTGTTTTTGTTTGTCTAAACGGAGACGTGATTGACGTCTATGATTGTTTGATAAAAATGATATGTGGTTAAGGCCATAAATTGGGTAATACGTACCCAAACTGTTGATTTTACTGGTTGATGACCATGACTGCCATGTTTATGTGTTCTCCTAAGTTCAAATATTTTGTATTCTTTGTTAATTGCTAATATTGTATTAATTTGGTATCTACAAGCTCTGTCTAACGTTTCTATATATATATATCTTGTATTTTTTTGTGTTATTATGGTGATGTTTTGTTTATTAAAATCATCAAATTTGCCATCCAGAAAATTATGAATCATACTTCTCTTCCCATCAATGCAATTGAATAATAAATGTTATGGTTTCATGATCGATTTTTTTTTTTCAGCATGTTAATGAGTGGAGACCTAGAGCATGAGTTTGATAAGACAAGTTCGGTTATGGAATCTGGTGATGGGAGTGAAAGTAATCGTCATTCTATGACGCATACAGAAACTACAGTCAGCGAAAGTGATCTTCTTACTCCAAGCAAAAAGTCCAGCTCCTCGTCTTCCCCTTCTTCTTCTTCTTCTTCATCATCATCAGGCTCTTCATTTGATGAAGATTTCTTCCAACTGGAAGATAGCGAAAATAGCAAGTTAAAAACAGGTATTACTAGCCCTCATAAACTTGATGACGATATTCATTTACCTTCAAAAGATGGTGAAAAGGATGTCCCCATTGTCTCCTCTCCCAAATCCGAAGGATCTGATCTTGGATCTCCAGGACCCACATCTCCCCCAGCTGTTTCTGGTATGAGTCCTGGATTAATCTTGCAAAGCGGGTCAGTGAAGCAATCCCCTCCAATCCAAGTGATGGATCGGTCAGATGAGCCCGCCCCATATAGGATTCCATCTTCTGTGTTTGCAAGAAGTAAATCCATAACACCACAGGAATGGAGTGTGGCTTCAAATGAATCGTTGTTCAGCATCCATGTGGGGAATAATAGTTTTTCCAGAGAACAAATGATTTTGATGGGTAGGTCGGGAGAGTTGGGTAAATCTGGAGAGTTGGTTTTCCCTCTTAACAAGTCAGGAGAGTTGGTTTTCCCTCTTAAAAAGTCAGGAGAGTTGATTATCCCTGATACGAAGTCTGGAGAATTGATCAACTACCAAATTAGCGCACCCCAAGGTAGCACAGTAGTACAATCTGACAGGAAGAGTTCGGATTTGGGGGAGGGTTTAGGTGTAACTGAAGCAGCTGCTGAAACGATGAAGGAGGTTTTAAGGGTGGCCGCAGCAGATCGTAATAAGGCAAAGACACCTACCGATGGGGGACGTCATTCTTCTAGCGTCTCTCACCGTTCCGATGGGAGTGCAACCAGCATTAATTCTTTTGCATTTCCAATGTAAGTAATTATTTGTAGATAAAACCTTCTGTATGCATAGATTTATGAATGGACTGACCAAAACAAGATTGATAAATATCTTATTACATGTATGACCCTTTTCTATTTGTATGTACATGTAATTCACACATCTATACCTGCATGTATGTATTATATACACCGATAATTCTGAAAAGTCAACCCTTTTTTCAATTGATAGCCCTACCAAATGTTGATCACAAGTCCAATCAACCTGCACTACTTATTGCTCCGTTAACTTTCACCTGATAGCCAAATCTTGATCACAAGTTCAATCAAAATAGGTTTCCTTTTTCTTCTTCTTATTCTCTCTGTTTTTTTTTTTCCCTTAGGATAATCACATGATGGAGTTAGTCCTCACCAAAACTTAGCCATAGCCTTATTTGGTGGACCCTACATTTCCTGTGCAAAACATTGTGTAAAATATATATATATATATGATCCATATGTTTTCCTGTTTGTATTTTTGTATGTTTTTGTGTATGTATACTATTTGAAATGAAAACATTCGTTTCTTTTGTGTATGTTTTTTTTCCTCTTCATGTTCTACATTGGATATGAATATCTTATATGTATGTACATAAATACGTGTCTGTACATACATGTGTGCATATGTATATATGCATGCAATATGTATTAAGGTGCCCTCGCCTCTGATTTTGTGGATGAGGAATATACCCTTTGTGTGTTGCAGAAGGAAGAAGTGTTGTGCATGGCCATTCTGCTACTGTTTCAATGGTAGTCGGGCGTTCTGCTACTGTTCGTGGCCATCCTGCTACTGTCGTAACGGTAGTTGGGCGTTCTGCTACTGTTCAAACTGTAGCAGCATCTGTTCTTGTGCATCTAGCATGTATGATTCTCACTCTTTACCTATACTGACTTCTACCTGATTATGTCTCTATGTGTCACATGTGCATTGTGAGCACTTTCTCTTTACAATGGTCTACTAAGAGGAAATCTCCATCTTTGTTTTCCTGTTCATGAGTGGTTACTCTCTTTGTAGACAGGCTCATCCCATATCTCAATGCTACCGGACACGTTTTAACCATATATTCTAAAGAAACACTTCAATTTATTCTTTTTTTTTTCCTTGTTATTTCATATTATCTTAAAAACATAAACTCCTAATCAAAATGGGTTTATTTGTAGATTGACGGGGGACGGAGGAAAAAGTAGCTCTGCAAAGACAGATCCTGAGCAACAACCAGAGCAGCAGCTGCATCAACAGGATGTTGGAGCAACCCCAAACGCGAGTGGTTTTAGATGGTTTTCTTGTTTCTCATGTTGCCCTTTCTGCAGATAAGAGAGTGAGTATTCCAACCATTTTGCATTCTCTCCTCTAAAAAACACAGCATGAATTAGCCTCGATAACAGACTCCTGCTTAACTTGTTCAGGTTTCGTTCTTCCAAATATCACAACATTTATGCAAGGTCACCACAGCATCTCCAGTCTCGAAAAAAGTGCAAAACCTCATGATCTCTGGTTGTTATCTTTCTCTTCTGCTCATTGATTAATGTGACATCCGCTCCATCTTGTTTTGGGTTCAAATATAGTTTCTTGTCCCGTGTTTTGCTCGGTTCATTTGTATGTGAGATTGGTTAGTGATAGATAGTGATGGACAATAGTTGATGAGGGAAGCAACTGTTCAATAGGGTAAACATCTAAATTTGATGTTTATTATGCAAAATGGAGGAAGGAGCTTTGCATCTAATTCTTGTTTAGTGTTAACTCACCTTAACTGTATCTTATGTATAATATTACCATATAATTCTGTATATTTTTTTTCTCAATACATGACAAGGATTACCGTATTAGATTTTTCTCATTTTTCATTCTGTTATCGATTCTTGACTCTGAATGATTAATCATGTAGACCATGTACACCATTTCGAATCTCTCACGTGCGCTGAAACGGGTTCACAATTTGATAGAGAACACCTGGTTTGGATCAAGGTTACAGAATTTGTTGTCAGTTCCATTCACCTTGCATTCTTGTTGAATTGAGAGCAAGAAATTGCTTGGTATTCATTGTCTGCAACTTGCAGGTTTTTGGTGACTATGGCAGTAATGCTTATTCATCCCATCCATGCTTAGGGTGGAATGCAGAATTGGTATGGCACAAAATGGATCAATCAAAGGATACCAATTCAGATATGTGTGTGTGTGTGTTTTTTTTGTACTCTTATGTGGATTTGGATTCAGATCCGTAATAGCGATATTGACACATGCTTTTTGGATTAGGGACACCAACAAATTAATCGATAGAGTTTGACTTGAATAATAATTGAAAATTGATATAAGCACCATCTCCAATTTGTATAGGCTTATATACCGCCAGAGTACTATTAAAGGAGTCAATATCATGTTACCGAGTTTGACATGTTGACTCAAATCGCAAAGTCTCGGTGACATGTTGTCGAGGACCCAAGGTTACTTAACTTTGGTGCAAGTGTTTCAAAAGTTGGCCCAAATCAAATTGAATGTTTTGAACGGTGGCCAAAATCTACTCAAAATGTACCCATAAAAAAAAAAAAAAAATCTATGCAAAATGTTGATGCCTGTAACACGTCTGCGTACAGCTAGGATTAAGAAGTCTGGACATGGTGAGGTGTTCGAAGCCATTAAAATTGGATCCAACAGAGGCAGTTATTAAGGCACCCATATCCATCCAACCATACAAACCAACAGTTCACCTGCAGCCTCAGCTGGTCCAAATATTTTAGACGGACACATCTTCATCATGGTGATGATGCAGTGGTTGAATTTTTTTTTTGTGAATATTATTAAAATTTTTGGTTACCAACGTAAAGCATATGTAATGGAATTTTAGTCGATAAAATTTTACAAAACTTCACCAAAAATCAAAATTATTGAATTAAACTAAAAAGAAAAAAAATGGACTCCTCAGACGGGGATTTTGTAAAAACGCATTGCCATTTGCCCAAAGTGTTGGGTACCTAAGTTTTTGGAGTGGTGGCCCGAATCAAATTGAATTTCGAATTATGACTTAAATCCTACAATAATCCAAAACGCGGGTGCCCCATAACAAAAGTCATACATTTGATATTTCGTCGCCCTACCCGAATCCGACCCATCATACACAAGGGACTCACAGGCTGTCCTCAACACAGCGCACGGTCATTAAAAATTCATAATTTGGCGATCTTCAAAACATTCTGCGCGCGATGTCAAAATTTCCGAATCTCAGATTTAAAAGTTAAAGAACAATTTCGCGGGTAAAAAAGTTCGAAACAGTTTGCCGCCAAAATGGATGAATACAAAAGGGATCTCTTTCCCTCTGTTCTGCTATCAGTCCTTTACCACCATTTCCATTTCTCTCTCTCTGCTCTCTGTTCTCTGTTCTCTGTTCTCTCCCTCTCTCTCTACTTCTCTTTCGATCCCCGAAGTCGTAGAAGAAGATTACAAAGGCAATGGAGAAATCAATAACCCCAGATGCTATTTCGACCATAATAGCAAACCCATCTCTTGATTCTTCTTCTGAAATCCCAGAGCTCGTTGTTCAAGTCGTGGATCTTAAACCCGTCGGCAACAGATTTACGTGAGTACTTTTCACTCCCACAAACTCTTTAAGTTTTCTTTTAGTTGAATCACGTTATTTTAGGGTTTTTTTTTTTTTTTTTTTTAAATTTTCAGATCTTAGTTTTATGAGAACACTAAAATGGATCGTGTTTTAGGTTTCTCAAATTTTTGGGGGTTTTCTCAAATCTTAGTTTCATGAGAACAGTAAAATGTACTGGGTTATGGGTTTCTCATTTTTGGGTTGTTTTGATCTTAGTTTCACGAGAAGAATAATGCTCATGTGATAGATCTGGTTGAATATTGATAAGCAAAGCTGTTTTTCTTTTGTTAGGGTTTCCATCTCTTTCTTGTGCTTTTTTTGGGTTCTTAGTTTTGTGTGGTTTGCGATATTCCTTATGCCCTTGTTTTCTTCAATCTGAGCAGATCTATTTTGTTGTTGTTTTAGGGCCCGTTTGTTTCTAGGGTTCTTAATTTTCTGGGGTTTGAGATGTTCCTTCTGCTAGTGTCTTCTTCAATCTGAGCAGATTTAGCTAAAAAAAGAAGCAGATTTAGCTTTCTACTCAATGAAGACCTCTTAACTACGGATTAGAAAAAGGGCACCCTTTAGGGTACTTAGATTTATATGTTTTTCATTGTTTTGTTACAATGGCTCAGATCATTCGGTTCATACTGCCAAATGTGATTCAAGAAGTTACTTGTTAGTTTTCTTCCACTGTGTTGATTCCAACATGTACAGTTTGCATATTCCCTGATTTTCTTGAATTAATTGGTAGGTTCTGGGTGTTAAGGTTTCCCTTTATTGGTGTTTTTAGCTTAATATATTTAATGGGTTTTCAAACTGTTTTTTCCTATCATTTTTTTTTTCAGATTTGTAGCTAGTGATGGAAAAATGAAGCTCAAGGCAACACTACCATCCAATATGTCATCAGAGATCAATTTGGGAAATCTTCAGAACCTTGGGCTCATCCGTATTCTTGGTTACACCCTAAATGTCATTCCAAAGACGCTTGAAAAGTAAGATCACTTTTGTTATCTTATGCTACCAGATTTCTTTTATATTGATTCATGTATTCTCCAAGTTATTTATTGTGATATTAACTGAGTTGAAACTGTTCAGGTGTTTAATTGTGACCAAATGTGAGGTTGTGGCTTCTGTACTTGAAATGGAGATTGGAAGTGAAGTAAAAAAAGAAGAAACTGGTATTATATTAAAACCAAAGCAGGAAACTGGAATCATATTGAAGCCAAAGCAAGAAATGGTTGCTAAATCTGCAGCTCAGATTGTGCATGAGCAGCATGAGAAGTGAGTGTTCTTCTCTTCAAGTCCAATTTCATAATTTTAGAAATGCATATACTGAAATTAGTGACACAATTGTTGGGCTTTTGGAGAGGATTTCTGTTATTAAAGCTTTTTGAAACCCTTTTCTTGATACTTATATGGGTCTTCTTGATGAGCTAATTATTGGTATATTTATGTCTCTTTTATAATTCAGTATGGCGCCATCGGCACGAATGGCCATGTCAAGAAGAGTTTTTCCTCTTGTTTCCTTGAATCCTTACCAAGGGAACTGGACCATAAAAGTCCGACTAACAAGTAAAGGCAACCTAAGGACATACAAGAATGCTAGAGGAGAAGGCCATGTCTTTAATGTGGAATTAACAGACCAGGATGTAAGCTATCTCTTCCTGTTATTGTTGTTTGTTTTTTAGTTTTTCTAAGCAAATTGATACTGTTAATTTGTTTCCACTATTTTCACTAATATAGTGTAATTATCTATTTGATGCAGGGTACACAAATACAAGCAACAATGTTTAATGAAGCTGCAAACAAGTTCTACAATAAGTTTGAATTGGGAAAGGTTTATTACATATCTAAAGGAACTCTTAAAGTTGCTAACAAGCAGTATAAAACTGTTCAGAATGATTATGAGATGACCTTAAATGAAAACTCTGAAGTGGAGGAGGTATCAGAGGAGGGGACTTTTATTCCTCAAACAGTATACAACTTTGTAAAGATTGATGAATTGGGTACCTTTGTAAATGGGAAGCAGCTTGTAGGTAAAACCCATCTCACATCTTGCATTAATTTGTACTCTTGCTTTTGGCTGTTGGTTTAATGTAGTTTGATGTAAACTTTGCTTTATTTTTTGTTTTGTTTTGAACCTTCAGATGTTGTTGGGGTTGTTCAGAATGTTTCCCCTACTTTGAGTGTTCGAAGGAAAATTAACAATGAGACTATCCCAAAGCGAGACATAACAATAGCAGATGATTCGTAAGTAGCTAATAGTTTGTGATATTACTTTTTATAAACATATACTTTGTCCTTCGAAGCTAATAGCCTGGAGAATTGAATTGCAGAATGAAAACTGTTGTGGTATCGTTGTGGAATGATCTTGCTACCAACATAGGGCAGGAATTGCTGGATATGGCTGAAAGCTCTCCTGTTATAGCAATCAAATCTCTTAAAGTTGGAGATTTTCAAGGTAACTTTAATGCTTCCTTGGTGTATATTGTCATATTGATAGAAGATGTGCTGGTTTATTTGTTGAAATTAAAATGGTCTCACTTCATTTGTTACTCTTTGTCTCTTTGATTACTTTTGTAGGAGTATCTTTGTCATCCGTAAGTAAAAGCACTGTAGTCATAAATCCAGATGTACCTGAAGCAAAGAAGCTTAAATCCTGGTATAACATTCTGCCTCAAATTTTGATCTTTAAATTTTTTTGAACTCTTTGTTTACTCTTCCTCTGTGTAACAGGTATAGCTCTGAAGGTAAATCATCCTCAATGACTTCTGTTGGCTCTGGTTTGAACACATCATCTAAAAGTGGAGCAAGATCATTCTACTCTGATCGTGTCTACCTTTCTCATATTACCAGTAACCCATCCTTGGGTGAGGAAAAGGTATTGGCATTAATGTTTATTTTTAGAAATCTTAAAGATTCATGTGTTTTTAGTCTAGTCTTAGGATGAGAAATATTGAATAATTTTGTGAAGTAATTTACATGTATTTAGAAGGGAATAAAACCTTTACTTCCTTTTCAAACTTGAAATTTGCATGATTATATGCTGCTTCATGTTTAATAGAAGGTTCTGTTTTCTCAAACCAGGTTTTGATGACTTGATTGAATTCCACAATGAATTCAGTAATTTGACTGTGTTTATTTGCTCTATGTCATGTGAAGCTGGAATTTGGTGCACTTTTGAGTTTAATAAGTTTTGAGACAAAGTGTGCTTTTATGGTGGCATTGACATGTTTTTATTTTGGCCAGCCTGAATTTTTCAGCATAAAAGCATATATAAGTTTCATCAAACCCGATCAGACAATGTGGTACAGAGCTTGCAAGCAATGCAACAAGAAAGTGACAGAAGCTGTTGGATCTGGGTATTGGTGTGAAGGGTGCCAGAAGAATGAAGATGAGTGCAGTTTAAGGTATGAAAATTTAGACAATTATATTGAAAATTATATTGAAGGTCATACTGAAAAGTTGCTAAAAACTGCTACTGTAACTGTTTTCCCAGGTATATAATGGTGGTGAAGATTTCTGATCCTAGTGGTGAAACTTGGGTGTCTGCTTTCAATGAACAAGCAGAAAAAATAATTGGGTGCTCTGCAGACGAACTTGATAGGATCAGAACACAGGTATTTTAGCTAGCCATCAAGTCTGTTATCTTCAAAAATGCATATCATATTCATGCTTACATGTAAGCCTAGGAAGCAAATAATAAGTTTAACATCACTTTTTTAATCTTTGAATGCTCAGTTTATCTCAGGTTCCATTATGAGTAATCCTTTTGGGTCTCTCCTTTTTGTATTTCCTTCAGGATGAGAGCCAGTTCCAGTTAAAATTGAAAGAAGCTATATGGGTTCCTCATCTCTTTCGAGTTAGCGTACAGCAGAATGAGTACATGAATGAGAAGAGGCAGAGGATAACAATCCGATCAGAAGCTCCGGTCGACTTTGCAATGGAATCTAAGTTTTTACTAGAAGAGATGTCTAAGTTGCAAGTCTCTTAATTCCAGAAGCATTGTTTTTTCTGCCATTTTATGTAATATATTTCTTTTTTTTTTAGACTTTAGTGTAGGAGACTTTTAGATTGCCTTTTATGACAGTTGAAGATCCTTAACAAGAAAAATGAAAGGTTTATTATCTTTTAATGTGTCTTACATTACTATCAATGAAACTGCTTAGAACCCATGAAGGCGTCAATGGGTACCTAATTACCAAGAATAGAACTGAATTGGAACTAATTATCCTGGTTCTGGGTCAAATATTTTTTTTTGTGTTCTGGTTCAATCTATTTGGTTTTGGGTGTTTTGGTACCTAATAGTGTCAAAACTAAACTGATAAGAACTTTATTGATTTTCAAGTTGGTTTTTCTTTTTAATTTTTCTTTGCTCTTTGATACAATCAGAACTGAAATTTCTAAGAACTGTTTGGAACTGTAACTGATTATCTTTGTTCTGTTTCCACCAATTTGAGCCCTAGAAAAACATTTTAGTCATGTTTGACACACCTAATAAACGTTCTTTTTACCCACAATTATGGTTCTTGAGAGACCCTATATAGATTTGAAGGCCAATCTATTGACTTATTCTTAAGATGAAGTTGGTGTTGATTGTAGCATTTTCCTAAAAATTTTAATACCTGGTTTTAGCTGTAAATTGATCACAAAATCTCATTGAAAACAGTTGTAGATGTGTTTAGGTCATGCCCACCTCACATGGAAACTGCACAAACCACTACTCTCATAAAATCTCAACATTGAATGCTTATCTGAAAAAGAAAAAAAATATGAAACATTGAATCATTGGCTAACATTAAATACTGCATTAATATCTTACATTATTAAAAGACCCATGTTTGGACTTGTTTGTTTGGCAAAAATGTATTTACTTATTTACCACAATTAATAAAATGGTATTTGCAAGCAAGATTTTGTAGTCAATATTATGACAAGATTTTTGTTGAGGCCTCATGTGGAGATGGGGTTTGAAGATGATCTTCTCATCGCATAAATCATTTTTGTATAAAATTACGTTCTAAAACCTTTAACCCCATTAAATGTTGGTTCAAATTAACAATTTTTATGGACCGATCATAAATCAACCAAATTTTAAAGGGGTTAGAAGTTTTAAAATGATGTGATTTTTAGTGCGGATGATCTATGTAGTGAGAAGAACATCTTTGTCAAAAATCAGTTTTTGAACCATCACTATATAGGCCCACATAAACTTTTGTCTTAAAAAGTGTCCACATAACCTTAGTTGGGGAACCTACTTAGCTAATAATTGAGGGAACTTTATTATTATTTTTTTTATTATTTCATCTTTTTCTTTCTCATTTGTGCTAAAATCTTAACATGTAAATATAAAAATTTAAAATAAAAAATAAAATAAAATCTCTAGCTAACCCCCTACTTCACATGGATCAGAGATTACCGATCTTTGGTACATTCATGTAAGATAATGAAATTTTAACCCCTTTTTATTGGATTATTAAATTTTAACCGATCAACGGTCTGGAACTACGGTGAACAATGCCCACTCATTATTAACGACATCTTACATCTAGACCGTGAGATCCATCAATTGTTTTTTTTTTTGGGTTAATTAGTATTAGGGTTCCAGAAATAGTTGGATATTAGGCTCAGGGTCCTGGATATGTCCAAGTTAGAGTCTAGGTCCTGAGATAACCGTTGACCCAGTTGACCATCTAAAAAGTGTTAAATAAATATTTGAATTAATAAATAGGTTAAATTAAGTGACGAGGTTAGAGTTCCGTCCATCACGTGACACGGACGCACGAGTTAAATAAGTCATGTGACTTCACTCAAAATAGATCCAACGGTTGGGACAAATCAACGATCCAACGGCAGGGACTTAATTAGCCGTTGAGCTAAAACTCTATAAAACCCGTCCACCTTCATCTTCTTCAATCACCTCCTTCTACATTCACTTCTATTTCTCTCCCTTCTGAATTTCGATGAAACCAGCAGAAATCTATACCAATCAGAAAAAAAAACAAAAAAAACAAAAAAAAAAACAACAGAAATCTCCGCCATTAATGAGACCCAAATACTAATTATAAATTAACAGTAGGACCTACCTACATATCTATTATACAATTCAGGACGGGGGGCAGAGTTGTCCTTTTATAAAAATGTGTCCTGCTACATAAGCCCATGCTCCCTGCCCTCCTCTCTGCTTCTTCTTCTTCGTCTTCTTCATCGTCAGTGAAGCTGTTCAGCTCCTCCTCCCCTTTCTCGGCCACTCTCTCCCTGCCCTCTCTCTCTCTCTCAGTTTTGAGCCGTGCCGAAGGCACGGCGATAGACCTAGTACACAATAAATAAGAAAATTATGCTAGATGATAGCAACAAAGAAAATAAAATTACATATAAATTCACACTTGCTAAGAAAAATAATATACTAATGATCCAACCAGGCAGTATACCAATTAAATATTGTTACAGTTCTTAAAAAGATAATGTTGAAGAAACCTAGATTTATTCTAAATCAAATTGCTAGTAGACAAAACCCGAAAAAAGAAACTTCAAAAACTAGATCTAAACATATAAATCCTACCCCAGTAACCCACATGCATAAACCCTAACAAACGACAAAGAGACATATAAAACCTAGATCGAAGAATAAAAGGAAGTTGCAGAGAGTTAAAGTTCAGAAAAATACTTACAACGACTAAAGAAGAACCCCCTAAATTCAAAATTTTCGTTGAAGAAGAAACCCCCAAATTCCTAGGGTTTTTTACAAATGAGTCCACAAAAAGCCTACAGATCGATAAGAACAGACCAAAATCTTGTATTTTTCCTCCTGATCCTTCGATTTCTCAACAAATTTCACCGAAAAATGACCGTCGGAACTAGGGTGATCTTCGTCTTCAGTTCACTAGAACCCTAAGAGGAGTAAAAAATTTCGCAGTAAAATGTGAGGATGGTTGCGCCATTTTTTACTTTATTTGGATCAAATTGATCCAAATCGTTGGATTGTTACATTTCATCGTCGAGTGTACATGTAGTTCGCACGTGTGTATAGTTTAACGAAGAAACTAGACCGTTTGGGTATGTCGGTCTTTTATTAAATTGATAAGGGTATTTCAGACTTTTAATCAATGTCTTTTGACGTCCGTCCAACTTTTTGGATGGTCAACTGAGTCAACCGTCATCTCAGGACCCAGACTCTAACTTGGACATATCCAGGACCTTGAGCCTAATATCCAATTATTTCTGGGACCCTAATACTAATTAACCTTTTTTTTTTAAAAATTTTTAGGTAGACTGTACGATCAATCATATTTAAGGAAATAACTAAAATATAGTCGATAGATCCAACGGCTAATATTTTTTTTATACATGTATATTTTTTTTATTAGATTCTGTACATCAAATGACATTATTGAATGAGTTTGGGCTTACATACGTTTGGAAGATGGGGGAGTCATGAGTTTGCTCCCCAACGTCATGTATTCGACTCTCCACAAAGACTATAGGATAGGTCTAGGTTTATACTTTGTACATTATATTTTGAGAAGGGATAGAATTACTCTAGGTTTTCGTGACCATAATTTGATTCTCCCTATGAAAGAAAGTAGTGTTGATTTTCAATCACTTGATGATACATGGTTACAAATATTAGACTAGGCTGATTTTCGGCGAGAAAAACGTCCTAATTGAAAAATCAATTCTTGAATCATTTTCATATAGACCTTACAAGTTCAAGTAACTCTTAAGGCCACGGAACCTAGAGTTATTCAATTTTTTAAAAGGTAAAAAAAAATGAACAGAACGATAAATAAAAAACCTCTAAGTTTACGATAATGCTAAAGAAGTTTTGAAACTTCTGTAATTAAGATTTGATGATGATTTTGATGGTGCATGGAACACAACCTTTTTTTTTTTTTTTTTATATCTTGAAACTTCACTCTCAAAAAAAAATATCTTGAAACTAGCTTCTCGGTGGTTGGTCGTGCTAAAAATAATAAATTTATCTTTTTTGATCGTTGATTGTGCTTTGTTTTTAAATTTAGTTGTACTTGAGCTAAATCCACCTCCACTGGCTAAAAATTTAGCATGGAATGATTGTAGATGCTCAAAAAAAGATGGTAAAAAAAAAAATCATAATTCACCATTTCTTTACAAAAAAAAAGAGCAGTTCCTAATTTGACTCTATTAATGTAAAATTCATTTTTTTTCATGTAATTAGGCTGAAACTCCAAATCTAGCTATGTTTTAACTTCCCACCCAACTAACTTTAACTTTTTAAATGCAACCCAAATTTTTTTGTCTTTTGTACACATGACATTTTTAAGTTCTTTTTATTTTTATTTTTTATTATTGACAAAATTACCTTTCCTTGTTTAAAATCATTCACGTTAGAGTTTTAGAGAGAGAAAACTTCCTTTTATGTGGAGAAGCTCATTAGAGAGGGTTCTAGAGAGAGAAAGTTCAAGTCTCTCTCTGAATCCATGAGAGAATCTGAGAGAAAGCTCCATTTGCGATTTGATTTGAGAGTGCGTGAAGTCTTTATTCTCCAGATCAATCTTTTTTTGGTCTTTAATTGCTGCTGTGATTCGTTGTGGTGAGCCAAGTATTGTCTTCTTCTTTTTTTTTTCTTTTCGATCTATTTTTTTTTCTTAATCTGATTCTTTGAAAGTTTCGATCAGTTGTTGTAATTTTTTTCAAATCTGTTCTTGTTATTGCTCTTGATTTTAATTAGTTGAGAATTTTGCTCTTGATTTGTTAAAGTAAACAACTAAAATTTAAGATTGTTCATTTTAATTTCATTTTTTAGATGTTATGCAAGCTTTATGCAATTGTGTGTAAGTTTTTTAGGTTTTTTTGTCGATTTTTTTTCATTGTTTTCTTGTAATCTCGAAATTGAATGCAACTGAGATGCAGCTGAGGTGCAACTGACATGCAACTGTATAAAATTGTTCATTCAAATTATGTTGATGTCGTTCTTTGTATTTGTTTATTTTTTTCAGTGGCATAAATGTAAATGTGTTGGGAGTTCTTTCTTTCAATCATGAAACTTTTGGAGAACGCATTAGGTTGGATTCTACTATTAGTAGTTTGAAGAACAAAATTTGTGAGATATGGAATGTTCTAACACCACTATCTATTGATCTTTTTTTTATTCGAGATGGCAAGAGATATTCAATTGAAACTGATTCTGATCTGCAGTCTCTTGCTTGTTTTACTTTTGCAAAAGGAGAGATTAGTGTACAAATTTTAGTTGGGAGAATTGAAGTAGTTTCCAATTCTGTTGTTTGTTCTGAAGTTAGCAGTTGTCACTCAATCACTTCCTCTAACTATAAACAGTAAGGTGAAGTTACTCAACCTTTGTTGTTTGTTACTTGGCTGATGTGTTTACTCATGTTGGTCAAATTTTTGGTGGTGGTGCAAAGGAATTTCGAATGAAGGTGTTACAATATTCTATTGAGAGTGATTATGGTATTAAACTTTCTAAAAATGAACCAAAACAAGTTACTGTTGTTTATTCTACGAAAGAACAGTTGGGATGTCTTTTTAAAGTCCATGCATGCAGAAAGTTTAATCTCCCTCATTTGTTTATGATAAAAGAGTTGAACCTCAATCATACTTGTGGTGCTGGTTTTAGAGACACTAGGCGTCCACCTATGAGTTCGAGGCTTATGAAGTGTTTAATGCTTAAGGAATTGATGGAAAACCCCTCGACTAAGCCAAAAGATATCATTAAGCGGTTTAAAACTTATTATGGGGTTGATCTTGAATATTATTTTGCTTATGCTGGGAGGAATTTGGCTACAACTGAAATCTATGGTGATGCTGCTAAGTCCTACTCTAAATTGGTTTGGCATACAGAGGCCTTAAAGAAAAGAATCCAGGAAGTCATGTTATTTTTGAAGCTCATTTACAAAATAAAATTTCTTAATCATTCACAACCCTCTATATTAATCCAAAAATTAATTCTCACTTTACACCCTTCAATATGAACAAAAAAAAGGTAAAAATAATATCCTTTGTTCAACTCCCCCTTAACAACATTCAGTAACAACCTAGTAAAAATTAATACTCTTTGATTTAAACCTCTCATTTACAATATTCAGTTATTGAATAAAAAAAACCAAAAAGTTTTAACATCCTTTTGATTCATGGCAACCAGCTATCTACATCTGTCAGAAGTTGGTAAGAAATTTCCACTCTCATTCTTTGTGCCACTTCTGCCATCTTCTCTATTTCATTTATAGAGCTTCCAGTTGAAAGGCATTCCATGAATTTACATACATACATCGCACAATCAACCCTGAATTTGAAAAAAAAAATACATTGTTGTAAGTGATTCTTTTAAGTAACATACTATGCAGATTAAAGTTTATCATTAATATATGCAATAAGTTAGAAAAAAGTAAAAATTTAAATGATAGTTGTACGTAGTTCCTTCTTGTTGTGGGCATTGTCCAACAACAATTTCTCCCTCAGTTGTTAGGACTTGATACTTGCTCATTTCAACTATTATCCTTTCACGCTGCAAAATAAATTAATATAAGTTATTATCGAACAATGTTTTCAATATGTTCAAAGTTTGAACTATAATGGTGTTATTTAACCAACCAGTTTTCTTGCATCCTTAAAGCATCTGTCAATTTCTTCTCTTGGCTTCAGTGAATTATAATGTGTCCACCTTTGGGCTTTTATATCACAATGAAGAAGGGTCCAATGGTATCCTTCTTTGCTGTCATTACTCTTTGATGTGTTGATAGGGAACATGAGGAACTGTGTATCTTTTTCAATCCCTTTAACAACATCATCAATTGTTGCTTTCTGAGAATTTTGATAATTGTTCCTAGTTGATGTCTACAAACAGTAAAGTATAGTTATATTTAAATGAAACAAGCAATCCTAATGTACATGAATATGTAAATTAATAAAAGTTATGAGACCTTACCCATGCCAAAGGTGAGAAGAATACAGTTTTGATTTTTGGTATTTTATTCTTTATCAATTTCTTTGTAAACTAAATAATTACCTTCCACAAACATGTACAGATACTGTTAGAAACTTCTTATTAAAATGGTAATCTTTGATTCAGTGAATTAAAAAAAATACCCTGTAATCAATGAAGTCATAAATACCCAGTAATCAATGAAGTCATTGAACATTAGTTCCTCCACAACACTCCCTGGTATATGATTAGCTGGCACTTCCACATCTATCCATGCATTTGTACTACAAAATGTAAACAATTTTAAAATTTAGTTTTGTAATATATGCAAGTGAGATGCAAGTGACATGCAAGTGAGGTGCAAAGTGACATGCTACTTTAAGAAAACAATATACACGTAGTATGTAAATAAAATTTTTTATAGAAAACAAATTTTAGTTACCTCTTTGTAGCTTTCTTAAAGAAGTTTCCCAGAAATTCTTTTTTCTTTTCACTACACAGATTCCACAATTTACTTCTAGTGACAAGTTTGAGAGCGTCTGTATTTTTTGCTGGTTTCTTTGAGTATATCTTCATCACTTTTTGCTCTTCTTTCTTTTCTTCTTTCTTCTCCACTTTCTTTTTATCTACCTTTTGTTTCTTCTTTTGTTGTTCAGGTTGGAAATCCTTTTCTATGTTTCGTTTTACCCTCTTTCTTTCCTTAACCCCCTTACATATTGAATTAATCTTCACTTCTTTTTCCTTTTTTTTTTCCTCTTCTTTATCTGCTTCCTCCTTTTCTTCCCTTAACTCAACTCCAATTTCAGTAATGAACTCCCTTGCTTCTTCTATTCTATAAATTTAACTCTTTAACCTTTCATTTCTTCATTCAAAATTTCTATTTCATTGAAAAATTTTCGTCTCATAATTTCTTTTTCTTCCTCTGATTCTTTCAATTGTTTTTTCAAATCTTCAATTTCTTCTTCTTTTTTCTTGATGATGTGGTTCTTCTCAAGCTCTACAGCTTCTATGAGGTACTCTTTTCCAAAGCTTTCTTCTTCCCCTGATTCTTCTTTCTTTTCTTCTTTTGCTTCTTCACTATCTTCTTTGTTCTCTTCCTCATTTTTCTTGATTAAGGCCTCTTCCTTTTGTGTTAAAGGAACTAACAATTCTTCAGAAATCTGAAATAAAATTTGATGTTGCAATCAGTATGCAAGTGGGATGCAAGTGACATGTAACTGACATGCAATTGAAATTAGGGGTGTCAACGGGTCGGTTTCGGATCGGAACCTAAAGGTTCCAGATCCGGTCCCGTTAATATGAAGCGGTTCCGGATCCTTTCGGTTCCGATTCCGGAACTTCAATTGGTAGTTCCGGATCCGGTACCACTAGGATCCACGGGTACCCGATACCTTTTTTAAGTTATTATTTTTTTAATTTTTTCACATAAAACCTATTTGTATTTTGTATTTTCGTATTCTATTCAATTATAAAATTTATTAAATAATATTCATTGGTTTCTTTTTTTAATTAAAAAAAAGTTAAAAAAATTAAAAAATTGTTAAATAATAGTAAATTAAATTATAAAATTATGGAATTTATACGGAACCGGGTACCCGCGGGTACCCGTTGTGTGGATCCGAAAAATTTCGGATCCAAAACGGGTAGATCCGAAATGGATCCGAAATTTATCGGATCTACAAAGTTAGGTCCCGGAACCGCAAAAAACGGTTCCGGTACCGGTTCGGTTCCAAATTTTTGGGTACCAATTGACACCCCTAATTGAAATATGCAACTGATATACAAGTGAGGTGCAAGTGAGATGCAAGTGAGGTGCAAGTGAGGTGCAAGTGAGATGCAGCTGAGGTACAAGTGAGGTACAAGTGAGATGCAAATGAGATGCAAGTGACATGCAACTGATATACAAGTGATGTGCAAGTGAAGTGAAAATATATACAGCAGATATGCAAGTGTGTTGTGCAAGTATTGTGCAAGTGTATACAATAGATATGCAAGTGTTATGCAATTGAAATGCAACTGGAAACAAATGAAATGCAACTCTATGCAAACATTATGTAAATATGTACCTCATTCTCTTCCATCTCAACAAGTCTTTCTTTAAGAGCTCCTCCTATTCTTTGTAAGTTCCACTTCCCTGCTCTTGGGAATATATTCCTTTCTGGCTTAACAATTTTTGAGTGCTCGGAGATCCAATACTGCAATGATATATTAAAAGTATTAGTTTGAATCTATTTCATGTTTTTGAATATTAAACTAGATTTTAACATCAAAATTCTTACCAGCAATAGAATAACACAACCAAATTTTTTTTTGTGGATCTTCCTTGTTGCTTCTTATTTTTTCCATGAGATTCCTATGTATTGATTTCGACCAAGAGATGCTGTTAATCTTCTCAATGTTCTCAACATATTGGATCATTGATACTGTAAGTGTTCCTGCTGTATTGGTAAAGAATATAAATCCCAATATGTGAAGAATGAGTAACAAGACATCATCTTCTTCTCTTCCAAACTTTCCTCAACATCATCTTTTTCCTTTTTCTTCCCCAACAAAGCTTCCTCAATTACTTTTTCAATTATTTCTTTGTTTAACGAGTGTCGCCCTTTAAAGTACTTTTTATACAAAACCAAATCCAACAAAACTACGTTTGATAACTTGTAGACGTGTCTATTGTATCCCCTTTCAATCTCATACCAAAGAACACATCTACGTCTTCAGCCTTTAGCTTTAGTATTTTATTTTGAATCTTAAAACCATTTTTCTTTTCAGAATACAAATTAACTATATCAATAATACTAGTTGTTGATTTTGACAACATCTCTATTTTCATTTTGTTGTCATAAAATAATTTAAAAAAGTTCTAAAACTGTGTTAATTTCAACAAGTTTAAGTACTCCTCTGTGATTGCATACCGAAACTTGTCAACCAACTCTTTCAAAGAAAGTAAACTATATCGAAATGACTTCAAATTTGCTTCTTTAGTTTGACGTTTCATTTTCTACAAAAAAAGAAAAAGAAAAAATAGGATATTATTAGTATGCAAATAATATGCAACTGATATGAAGTTTTGTGCAAGTGCATACAACATAGCAACTAACATGCAAGTGAGTTGCAACTAAGATGCAAGTGAGGTGTAAGTGAGGTGCAAGTGAGGTGCAAGTGTGTTCTAGTGTTTTCAATGTAACAATTCAATGTTATCCCCTGCTACATTAAAACTATATCAGATCATTTCTTAAATGCTACTGTGAGTGCTCAAGAGGATTATCCCCATCTGTTTCAACTTCAAACCATCTGTTTCAGATCTACATCGAACCTTTGTAATAGATCTACAACAGATTCTTCGTCGGATCATCTCCGAAATTACAGATTAATTGTGCAATAATCAGATTGCAACGTTGTAACATAAATGAGTAGAAAACCAAATCGCAAACTAATAACCTAGATGATATCGGATTTCGAATTGAAAGAAATAAAAAACATAGATCAAAACAAATTTTCAGAAAAAAACCCTAGATTTCAAAATGAATAACAATCTCACCTCGTCGATCGTCTTCTCGTTCTTTCTTTCCTTTCTCTCTCTCTCTCTCTCTCTGATCTCCACGCCGTTTTCTTTCCGGTTCTCTTCTCTGTTTAAATCGTTGTAACGTCAGTTCTTCATCGCCTGTATTTTTGTTTTTCTCTTCGCTTTTTTCTCTTTTTGGTTTTTAAGGGAGGGTATTATTATCTTTTACTCTTTTTTGAGTTTTATTTAAAATGTTAATGTTGGGTGGGGTGGAACCTAAATGTAGGGGTAATTTTGGGTTTATTTCCCATTGTCTATTTTTTTTTTGTATCGAGGATGTAAAAACTTTAGTAATCAGAACTTGTAAAAGAAAAAGAGGTGAAGCTCTTGCTTCACAGTCTCTATCTCATTCTTGAAACGCTCTCTCGATTTCTCGTCGGAGGCTCTCTTCTGTAACAGTACTGTTTTTGCACCAATTCTACCCTCTAGTTCCTTAGCTAAGAACGTAAACTGAGTTAGCCTTTTACTTAGAAGTGAGAGTAATTGATCGAGCAAAAACGATAAGTAGGTCCCACGAATCACCACAATCAGTACGGACTTTTTATCAGAGTTGATATTTTTGAACGAGAGAGAGATACGTAGTAGAGACTATTAAGTAGACATGAGGGGTAAAGTAAGTAAATAAGAAGCAAGAAAGAAAGAAAAACTTAAAAAGGAGAGCAGAAGCCACTGGCGTTGACGAGGGATGATGCATTGATTGACCGACAATGGGACCCACGTTTTTTAAGTGTGGGACCCACCACTGAAAGAAAAGACCAGGTAGACGACAGAGAGTAGACGGACTGAAGAAGAAAAGGACGAAGAACATCTCTCAACGAAGAAGAAAAAAAAAAAACGCGTTTTCATTTCCCCCAAAACACAACTAGTTTTTTTTTTGAAACAGTTGTTCTTCTAAATTAATCAAACAAAAAAAAAATAAAATTAGGGTTTCTCGAGTATCAGAATCTTCTTTCTTCATCTTCTGCTACTTGAATTTCTTGTTTGGTTGGGGGGTTTTTATGTTTATTAGGGTTTCTTAGTTGTGAGAGGAGATGCGTTGTTTATCGACGATGAGATGGCGTCGGTTCCGTGACAAAACCCTAGTTTTTGTTCTTCTCTTCGATCTGTTCTTGGTTTTCTCTTTTGTTTCTGCTAGAGATGGTAATTTTGTTAATTCGGATAAAGATGTTCTACTTAAGTTCAAGAGCTCAGTTTCTGACCCTTTAGGGATTCTCTCCGGTTGGAATAATCGTGGTGGTTCTGATCACTGTTCTTGGTTTGGCGTCTCCTGTGACTCGAAATCTAGGGTTTTATCCCTCAATATAACAGGTGGTGGTAGCAACAGTAGAGGTAATACTGAAGCTCTTTCTTGTTCTAAATATGCTCAATTTCCTTTTTATGGGTTTGGAATTAGGAGGAGTTATTTTGAAAATGATGGAAAATTGAAGGGAAAATTGTCTCCGTTGATTGGAAAACTCACTGAACTTAGAATTTTGTCTCTGCCGTTTAACGATTTTAACGGTGAAATTCCTTTTGAAATTTGGGGGTTAGAGAAGTTAGAAGTGCTTGATCTTGAGGGAAACTCATTTACTGGAATTTTGTCTCCTGAAATTGGGGGCTTGAAGAGGTTACGTGTCCTTAATCTTGGTCTTAACAAAATTGCTGGAGCAATTCCGGGTTCCCTTTCAAATTGTGTTGGTTTAGAGATTTTGAACTTAGCTGGTAACCAAGTAAATGGGACGATTCCAGGGTTTGTTGGCAAATTCTCTAACTTGAGGGGACTTTATTTGTCTATTAATCAACTGGGTGGGTCTATTCCGAAGGAGATTGGAAGCAACTGTGGAAGTCTCATGCATCTCGATCTTTCGGGGAATTTCTTAGTTGGTGGGATTCCGGGTAGTTTGGGGAACTGCAGGCAATTGAGATCACTGCTGTTGTTTTCCAACATGTTGGAAGACATTATTCCTCCTGAACTAGGTAAGCTTGAAAATCTTGAAGTGTTGGATGTGTCAAGAAACAGCCTCAGCGGCTCTATACCTGCTGATCTTGGAAGATGTATGGAGTTATCAGTACTCATCCTCTCAAATATGTTTGATCCACTGGAATCCTTAGAGAATTTAAGGGGGGACTCTTCTTTTGGGTTGCGCTCTGCTTCTTTGGACGATTTTAATTATTTTCAAGGTGTCATTCCTTCGGAAATTACAACCCTGCCAAAGCTGAGAATAGTTTGGGTGCCAAGGGCAACGCTTGAAGGTGAGATTCCAAGTGAATGGGGTGCTTGTCAAAACTTAGAAATGGTTAATTTGGGTCAGAACCTTTTTACTGGAGAAATCCCCCTGGTGTTTGGGTCCTGCAAGAGTCTGCATTTTCTTGATTTGAGCTCGAATAAGTTGACTGGAAAACTTAATCGGAAACTTAGAGTTCCTTGTATGTCTGTGTTTGATGTGAGTGGGAACTTCTTAGCAGGCTCCATCCCCATTTTCAATCATGGCATTTGCCCTCCTCTTCCCCCGATGAATGCTGCCGCCCAACCATTCAACCCATCATCTACTTATTCATCATTTTTTGCTTGTAAGTTTCAGACTGGATCCTTGTTGCCATCTTTCGGAGCCAGTGGGAGTTTTGGGATTTTTCATAACTTTGGTGGGAACAACCTTACTGGTCCCCTTCTGTCTTTGCCAATTGCACCTGAAAGACTAGGGAACCGGACTTCCTATGCATTTCTCACTGGTGGGAATCAGCTTGTTGGATCATTCCCTAGAGTTCTATTCGAAAAGTGTGATGGGTTGAATGGAATGATTGCTAATGTTAGCGATAACCAAATTTCTGGACCACTTCCAGTGGAGATTGGTGGAATGTGCAGATGTCTCAAGCTTTTGGATGTCTCAGGGAACTGGATTACTGGGTCAGTGCCTCAAAGTTTTGGTGATTTGCAGTCTCTTGTCACTCTTGATTTGAGTAGGAACAGATTGCAGGGTCAGATTCCAGTCAGTCTTGGCAGGTTAAAGAACCTGAAGTATTTGTCAATGGCTTATAATAACCTGACTGGCGAAATCCCTTCTAGCTTGGGGCAGTTGAGCTCCCTTGAAGTGTTGAAGCTTTCTTCAAACTCTCTTGCTGGTGAGATTCCAGAAGATCTGGTGAACTTGACAAACCTGACTGTTCTTTTGCTTAATAGCAACAAACTCTCAGGGCAGATCCCTTCTGGTTTGGCTAATGTTACGAAGCTCTCTACGTTTAATGTTTCCTTCAATAACTTATCTGGGCCTGTACCATTGAATGAGGATTTGATGAATTGCAGCAGTGTTCGGGGCAACCCTTTTCTTCAGTCTTGTCATTTATTCTCTTTATCACAGCCATCTTCAGATCTTCAGAGAAGGAATGGGGATTTACAAAATTATGAAGCTTCTCCACCGGAAAGCACGAACAAGAGTAAGGGATTCAATTCCATTGAGATTGCATCAGTAGCTTCAGCATCAGCCATCGTCTCTGTGCTGCTAGCTCTTGTTGTTCTCTTTCTGTACACAAGAAAATGTGTGCCAAAGTCTAGGGTTGGAGGGTCAGAAAGAAGAAGGGAGGTTACGATTTTCACTGACATAGGGGTTCCGCTGACGTTCGAAAACGTTGTGCAGGGCACTGGGTGTTTTAATGCAAGCAACTGTATTGGAAATGGAGGTTTTGGGGCCACTTACAAGGCTGAAATCACTCCAGGAAATCTAGTGGCTATAAAGAGGCTCTCAGTTGGGCGGTTCCAAGGGGTTCAACAATTCCATGCAGAGATCAAGACCCTGGGAAGGATGCGCCATCAAAATCTTGTCACTTTAATAGGTTACCATGCTAGTGAGACAGAGATGTTTCTAATTTATAATTACTTGCCAGGGGGTAATTTAGAAAAATTTATTCAGGAAAGGTCTGAGAGAGCCGTGGAATGGAAAATACTTCACAAAATTGCGCTGGATATTGCCCGTGCACTTGCTTATCTGCATGATGAATGTGTGCCACGGGTCCTTCATCGGGATGTAAAGCCAAGCAATATCTTATTGGACAATGACTACAATGCTTATCTTTCTGACTTTGGATTGGCTAGACTTTTGGGTACTTCTGAAACCCATGCTACAACTGGTGTTGCAGGGACGTTTGGGTATGTGGCTCCGGAGTATGCAATGACTTGTCGGGTTTCTGATAAAGCCGATGTCTACAGTTACGGTGTGGTACTTCTTGAGCTGATCTCCGATAAAAAAGCCTTGGATCCATCATTTTCTCCATATGGGAATGGTTTCAATATTGTTGGATGGGCATGTATGCTTCTTCGACAGGGTCGGGCCAAGGAGTTCTTTACTGCTGGCCTATGGGATTCAGGTCCCCATGATAATTTGGTGGAGACTCTGCACTTGGCTGTTATGTGTACTGTGGACTCCCTTTCGATCAGGCCAACAATGAAGCAGGTCGTTCAACGGCTGAAGCAACTTCAACACGTGCGATTGTAGCTAGGTTATGATGCATCCATTCATTAACATATTCAACATGTTGAAAGTAGACCAGTCTTGTAATTTGTGCTCTTGCAGCCAGTCCAATTTTTCGGCCTCCCTCAGTTTCGGTTCTGAGTTGTAGTTCCCACTTGTAATATATTTCAGTAGCCATTTTTCCACCCTTGTCTCTTAGGGGGACTTGATGATGGATCTGCAGAACAATGCAGATGTCTTCCCACTGATTGAATATCTTCTTACATGTATTGCAGTTCCTTTTGCAGTTAAATAAAACAAAAAGCATACAGATCTTCCAAGTTGTTATGGTCATGATACTTTTTTTCCCCCCATTCTGTATCGTGACATCAGATAGGAACTGATTCTATAATTTGTGGATGATTTAAGTTTTGAACTCTGCAGGCGGATCCAACATAATTGATTTTGAACGTGAATTATATATTTTATAGGTTGAAGTGCAGGCTAGCCTCTAGCTATGCATGAACACAATTTGATTTCTTTGCATAGACACTACACCAAAAATTGCTTTTAACAACTCATAAAAAGCCACTCTTCTATTCAGAACTCTCTTTTTTGTTTTTTGAAGTTTTTTTAGACCACTGATATTTAATGAGGTTAGATTTTTAAAATGTGTTATGTTAGACTACATTTTCAAAACAACCTGTGATCTAAAGCATGTTTATTACTAATTTTCGACAACTATTTTAATTTTTTAAAACAACCTGTGGGTACTTTTTTTTTAAAAAAATCTATTTATATTAAAACCCTAATACCTGATTTCAACATTTTTATTTTTGATAGCAGCAGCGCAACTTTCTCTCTCTCTCTCTCTCTCTCTCTCTCTCTCTCTCTCTCTCTCTCTCTCTACTCTGTTTGCCTACTTATCCTCTAGAACTTCATATTCTGTTTTGTTCAATATCTCAGGTTAAACAAGCTGATGAATTAGCGACAACTGGAGTTCGTCGAAGTAGGAACATCTAGTTGTGTTGCAAACAAGCCTCCTCCAGGTTACAGAGAAGTAAGTCATTTTCTCCTCTCATTTTTCTATTCATGTTTAACTGATCTGCAAAAATCAATCATCAATCCCTTGTTTTCAGGTTGCCATCAGTTAGTTCAAAAGGCCTAAAAGGTTAGAAATTTACACAGCACTATCCTTACTTGCTTTTAGGGTTCAATCAAAATTAGTGATTTTTTGAGTGTTTTATCTTATTACTGTTTCCAACTTCCTAGCTGTCTTCCTATTGATCTAAGCTTCTTTACTGTTTGATGTTTTATGTAAAATTTCTCTCAATGTTTCATGTCTCCTGTCTTGTTCTAGAAATTGCTCTCACACCCATCAAGTAAAAGGGTACTTTACTAATTCTGCTATATACTTTCTCTTTAGAATGGATAATTTTTTTTATAAATGCATGCAATATATATCACTGGCTTTGTCATTGTCATCAACTTTTTGCTTGGCATGTGGATCATACTCTTCTTCCCTTCTATCTATGGCCATCCTCTGAATCTCTGTTAATGTATTTTCACCATGAGGCTGAAGTAATAAATCAAGATTTAATGTTGGAAGATTTGGCGAACTTTCCACTGATTCCTTTACCAGATTGAGATTCTATCACCTCAATCCTGAGACGACAAGAAAGTTTGAATTACATATTTCACATTTAGTCGAGACAGTCTTTCAGATTTCACTAGCAGGTCATTTGTGATGATCATACATTGCCCCTTGGTAATTATGTAAGACACATTTAGCTGCTGTCCCCGTGATAAAGTATTTCCTGTGCATGTTTAGTTTACACCATAACTTTTGCATCATGAATTCCAAAGTATACTAATTCACTCTGTTTGGACAAGGGATTTTAGGGAGGGATTTTGTGGGGACCAGGGATTTTGAGCAAAAATATAACATGATTTTTTCACCAAATCCCTGGTCCCCACAAATTCCCTCCTCCAAATCCCTTGTCCAAACAGACTATTAAGGCATAAAAGCTGCACACAGCTTACCTGGGGCCCACCTTGCTTAGAATGGGAAGCATTCTATAACAATTTTGATGGATCACTTATATTTTCTTCTCAAGATTTTGTCAGTATATGAGGGTTTAATTTGTTGGCTAGACTTTCAAAAGGTTTAGGGCTTTTATAGTGTAAATGCATTGATCGAAATCCAATTTTATGTCCTAGGAATTTTGGTATAGATATTCAATTTTCTTTTAGAGGAGAATGATTCCATATCTTATGTATGGTTTTTGAAACCAACTATAGTGATGGTAATCAAATCAAACAACCGAGTGTTACTTCATTAGCTTCGTCAACCAGGGGATGATATACTTAATTTTGCTTTCTTGTTCTAGTACTACCCACTAGTGAATTAAACCAATAAATAAAAATGCTGTGTGACTACTTCCATACTTTGTCAAAATCTTCATCTTAAACATATTAGTAAGATATCTTCAGTCTCTGTTTCCATGAGGCCTTTCATCCTGGTTTTAACATATGAAGGTTGTGATGGAGCATGAGTACAAGTTGTTCGAACTTCGAATCCCCTTATCACATACAACTCCTTGTCCCTATGCTTCAATTTTTTTTTTTCTTTTGAGAAAGAAAAGAATATATTAGAAAGGAGAGAATATACAATGTAAATGTGGCACCATATTACTTAATATCCACGGCATATATGTGTCCTTATCACTCTAGATGCTATGTAAATGATATGAGAAAAGTTACAAGATACAGATGTTAAATAATTTGACAATGCGTCTATATTTGTTCTGCAATGATAGATTGCAATTTGTATAGATACAGATGTAATCTGGATTCTTTTGTTTTTGAGTGTTATTTAATGCATCATTACGCATTTCTACCTTTGTACTTTTTTTTTTGATCCGTAAAAGATAATAATATATATATGAAGAAGAAAAATACTTACAATACAAGAAGTTCCAAGGAGGAACTAACAGGGAACCATTACATAGCAAAGAAAGAAAAAACTTATAATCTAACCATATCCTCCCACTTAAAAACTAGGTCCTCATGTAGTTGTTTTGTTAGAAAGAGTTCTTCACTTCCTTTACACAGGAGTACAGGACTTAGACCAATCAAACCAAAAAAAGGAGTACAGGACATAGTTTTATTGGTTCTACTGTTGCCTTTTTGTGCATGATGTGTTGGTTAAAATCCTTTAGCTCAAGGGAATTACTGTGACCAGATTTTTGGTAAATCAAGAGATTTAGTTGGAAGGAAGTTGGAACAGTCATGGCTAAGTAACGATAACTTATGATGTATTAACCTTTTGTATTGATTCTTAAACTACTGCTTGGAAGTTGGAACTGTATATGTGTTGTCCATTTCGTAGATGCTTACTGTGCCTTAGCTGTTGCACTTTTTACGGTGTGGCGCACAAGATATTCCTTGTGTTGTGTGGATACATGTTCAACTTTGTAAATGTTTATATATATTCTTGCAGGCTTGCAGCCCTTCACAAAGCTCACATATGATCAGGAAACATGAATGAAGTAAGACTCGAGTGGATTCGATTTGTAGAAAAGTTCTTATAACATTTCAGGTATGCTACATTTGAATTCATGTCTTTGGTTATCAAATTGGGTGCATGTGGCAGATTTGAAAGTTACCTTTGCATTGGCATAATATGCAGGTAGCTTTAAGTAACAATCTTATAATATTAATGTTATACTGCACATTATGCTCGTCTTACAGTAACACGACACACCACTTTTGGGAATGGAAATAATTGAAGATCTTTAATCCCAATTCAAAGTTTCAAACTCATTTCAGAAAACCCCTGATGCCGTTGTTACACAACTTCAATTTATTTCATCTATGGTCTTTCTTCATTTCTTCAGAACTCTTCTTTCCCGCAATACGAACTCCTACCAATCTGCGAGGTAACCTCTTCTTGCTTTAATGATATTCTAACTCCTTAATTTTGACAGCAGGGTTTATGCTTGAAAAAATAAACAGTGGTTGTAAAATGTTTATTATGTAATTCTCTCTGGAGAGTAATTAACATGTATACTATTGTAACTCGAACAAATGCTAGCCTTGGATTTTGGGAATATCGCTTAAAACGAAAATGTGAAATATGACCTCATAAATTCTTAACTTTTTTAAGCCTTGCCGATAAAAAAAGGAAGAGAAGAAAAATAACTTCTTCCAGCTACTGATTGATTTTTTCCTTTGCCAAATTATAAACATTGAGAAAGTTGTGTATTGCATCCAAAATGGTCAAGCTTCATCCCAACTAACTCGTCAATGCAAGAAGATGGGGAAAATGCTGGAGTCAGGATCTGCATCTTCTCCATGTCCAGTCCTGTAAAAAAGTGTAGCAAGCCAGATATACATATTGCCATGTCTTGCAGACTTGCAGTATTTCTCACTAGCTACTAAAGACCGAAGAGGGTTGATGGATAGCATGTACTTCTCCATGAACATCCATGAAACCAGTTGTTTCAATTTTCTGGGGATTCCCTTTTTATGTACTACATTTATTTCTTAGTTCGAGAACTAAGTATACTGATGGAGATCTTGTGGGTGGATATCATGCATACAGGCGTAGTAGGTATAGATCATAGGGGTTAGTTGTCCTTTGTTGATGTCTTAGGGGTGTTTTAGTCATTAGGAGATACTTTGGCATTTGTGGATGTGGTAAGAGTATTTTAGTCAGCCAAAACATGTTGACCACATTGAGACTGCTTGATCATGAGATTGTTGCCTCTCCCAGTACTGGTTTTCCACGCTATCTTGTGGGTTGGTCGAATTACATGAGATTGTGGAGGGGGAGTGCTGAGTGACTCCAGCCCTGGCGTTGAGGGGGAGTGTTAGTATTATCCCACATCGCCTGGGCACTTTGGATTTGTGAAGTTTATAAGCCTTGGGCAACCCTCTCCTTGCAAGCCGGTTTTCAAGGAGAGTTAGGCCCAATGGGCCTTAACAGATCCCTCCGACTAAGGGTTGGTCGGCGCTGTAATAGATTCTAACAACCTTGTACTCTTTAGTGAAAGGATGGTAGCCGAATCCGATCACCAAGTCATCAATCAATGGAATTTTAATGTTGAATATTGGACGATACACATATTCTCTAGTGATGGGATTGCATATGTAGACAGGTTCTTTGTAGCTGAATGCATTTACAGCAGCTAAACAAATCAAACCATTGCATGAACCAACAATGCAGTGAGCAGTGTTAGCAGGAAGTGGCAGGCTGATCCTTGAAATTTTGTTGCAAAGCTGTTCTTCATTCTCATCATACTCTACATAGTAAAGATGTTTACTTCCTTAGTTAATAAGCAAGCCAAGAAAACAATACCATCTTTTCAGAAGAAGCAGCATTATGATCATCAAGGGAACGTAGGAGGTGCATATGAGCAAAGGATGGATCATGGACGAGACTTCGCCATGTTTTGCATACTAATCTGCACTGTAAGGCGGACTCGGCGGGTAAACGAGAAAGTATGTTTAGTATGATCTCTTCTGGGAGAAAGAAGTTTTCCATGCCCATCATGCCAATAATATAAGAAGAAAAGATTTTGATTCATTACTCTCTTTCTTGTTCATTGATAGGACCGATCTGTAGTTGTATAGATAGAGGACCGACCCTGCCTCAAGCGTCTCTCTCCTTTAACCTTTCCTCTACTCAGTTCTCACTTCTCACAAACCCTAGCACTATTAAATTTACGTGACAATTCATGGGTGCTAAAAAATAGGCTAAATTGCCTCGCAAAAAAAAAGAGAGGCTAAATTTGTGGTGTACCAATTCAAGAAGGACACTTCAATCAGATCCCTGTAATTCAGGCATCCAAAGCTGCTTTTCAATTCAGTCAAGAAGATGATGCTGATTTTTATGGTGTGATGCTCTTCCTGATCGGTTGAAGTTCAAAGAATTAATGTACTGGAATTTTTCCGCAAAAGGGAAAGCTGTGGAGGCGGCAGAGGCACACCGTGAGGCTACTACAGCAGACCGGGAGGTGACAATTCCTGTTTTCCTGTTTCAGTTCCGGGAGTGAATGTAGGAAGTGCAGACTGTGGATCAGGTGTGAACATTCAACCAAAGGCGTCTTGAGAATCGGCAATTGCAAAGCATTGTGGCCATCACAGTTCAAGCTACGTATAGCTGGCATACAACCTACGGGCTTCTTAGCCAAAAGAAAAACAACAAAAAAGGATGCAATGCAAAATGATGCCTGGTTTGGTAGAACATGGTTCCAACCAGGGTGGTTCATGACAGGGCTAATAAAGAAAAAAGTATCAAGCAGGGAAACTCGGTCGCCCCCTACTTGCTCATTCGCTCATGGCTCACTGGAGTTTTCTACGCTGGTCTCGCACTCTGCGGCGCCACCCCTCATCGCTCCCAGACCGCGTCTCATCCAACTCATTTGCTCATGGCTCACGAATTCGGTGTACTAAAACTCTAAATCGAACATATTTTTCCCCAATGAATGAAGTTTATCTCATTCAGAGAGGCTGCTCTTTTTAATCTTTCTTCATACAATATTCATCACCTCCCCTGTTCAGTTGAGAACCGTTGCTTCTTGGCTTTCCCAAAATTTTAACCAAGAGGGCGTGGTCGAATTAAAAATTAAAATGCCAATCAGATACAATACATTATAATACAAAACCTCGCTCTCTAAAGTACAATACGAAATTTCTCTCTTGATATGTCCTCAAAACTCAACAACCAGACACAGCATACCAAAAGAATTTATAAGTCCTCATTCCCTACATTTGAATGCAGGGTTTCACAAGGCGCGCAAGAAACGCAGTAGAACTGATAACCAATGAATCCAAAAAAGAATTCTACAATTCCTGAAGTGTAGAGTAAGTGAATCTAATGAATAAAAAATGAGACACATGGTTTCTCAAATCCAAAAGAATGAAACTGCAAACGGCCTACACAAAAAAAAGAAAGAAAGAAACTACATGATTTAAATTAACTTAATTCAGATGGCATATATATATATATATATATATATATGTGTGTGTGTTTGTGTGTGTGTGTGTTTTGAGCTAATGAGTGTGTGTTTTATTTGTTATAGTTCGCTCTTGGAGGTTCAGGCTTTTGTCCCCCTCCGACCTGTTTATCCCCTTTTAATTCAATAATATTCACCTCGCTCCGTCGGGGTTTTTGGAAAAAAAAAAAAAAAAAAAAAAAAAAAAAAGTGTTTTGAGCTAATGACAAATATTCTTCGTTAAAATCTCAAAAGGAATCTGAGCAACATTTGCTCTCCAAGATCATATGATTTATGGTTTATGGATCTCTTCATCCTACTCGTCTGGTGCTATAGATGATGAGTCGATGCTTTCTGGTTTGGTGCTTCTTCAACTGATCCAAATATCTTTGTATCTTCTTCTCCTAGAGCTTTTATGGAAACAAAGCTATTCATGTGAGTTATTGCTGCATAACAATACAAACTTTTATCAAGATTATTCACAAGCTTTTCTGAAGTTGAAGCTTGAGAGAGTATCGTATTAGTGTAACATAATAGAGCTTCACCACTCTTTAAGGGCAAAGGCTTTCTTGTTCATGTCTTCCCATTCTATACTGAACTCCTTACTCCAAATCTTACTATTCTTCTTTAATGACCATATGTTTACACTTTTTTCTCCAATCATAATGAAGAATACACAACGACCCTCTAAACAGCCGGAGGTCAAAATGTTCATTCAAATCAGGATGAAACAAGGGGGCGACAGAAGCAATCGGAATTTTTCATCAGCCAAATCGAAGGCCACAATCTTCCCTTCCCTGTCCAGCCAATGAAGAGCTCCATTTGCAAGGATACACATTGATTCAGGAAAAGTTTCTCGCGACCAGTACATGATTTCCACTTTATGATCTCTCTACCCACTGCCACTGCCAAGAGTGTATACCTGGATCCCTCCGACTAAGGGTTGGTCGCTGCAGTAATAGATTCTAACAACCTTGTACTCTTTCGTGAAAGGATGGTAGCCGAATCCAATTACCATGTCATAAATCAATGGAATTTTAGTGTTGAAGAATGTTGGAAGATACACATATTCTCTGGTGATGGGATTGCATATGTATACAGGTTCTTTGTAGCCGAATCCATTGACAACAGCTAGACAAATCAAACCATTGCATGAACCAAGGATGTCGTAAGTGTAAGCAGGAAGGGGCAGGCTGATCCTGCTAGTAATTTTTTGCAAAGATGTTGTTCATCATTCTCATCATATTTTACGTAGTAAAGGTGGAAAATTCTTTTCTTTGGTAAGTAATTCAAGAATCCTCATATTTTCAGAAGCAGTAGCATTATGATCATCACGCCAACGTAGGAGGTGCATATGAGCAAAGGAGGGACCATTGACCAGACTTCGCCACGTTTTGCATACTAATCTGCATTGTAAGAGACTGATTCAGCGGGTAAACGAGAAAATATGTCTAATATGAGATTTTCTGGGAGAAAGAAGTTCTCCATGCATGCCCATCCTCATCCTGCAATTATAAGAAGAAGCTTTCGTTCGATTACTCTCTTTTTTGTTCATGGATACAGCCAATCTCTTACCATCCCACATGTATGCACTTCAAGAGTTGAAATTTTGTGAGGTTGTCGTCCTCAGGATGTACAACATCTTCACTATTCATTTTTCACCATTAATTGTCAATCAACTTCAGATTAATTTTTGAGAGAGCAGATCCTCTTTCTCTATTTGCATGTGCCCACGTTTGTTTTAGCTTGTGGGGCCCGCATAGAGGCGAACCAATGACTGATTTTTTTTTTTGTAAGATTGTTCTTTTCGCCATATATATCATTCTCAGAAAAAAATTAATTTATTCTAAGACATCTAATTCTATCAAAGTTGATTGAAAAATAAACTTTTCATTATCATCGTTTTTTTTCAATTAGCATCTGATGGGGTCAAAAGTTATAGAAATAACTGATTTTTTGCGAGAGTGATCTATATAACGAGGAGAATAATCTTAAAAAATAATTAGCAATTGGTTTGAATCAAATCAACGTTGTACCCTTGGCAGTTAAGAAATTATGGTATTTTTTTATTTTTAATGATGGTTTTGGTTTACAACATGTATTTTTTTTGTGGACAAATGCCTGTGTTGAGTCAAGTCAAATTCCCAATACTTTTTCCATGCAAGATTCTTTTGGCTAAAACTGGGATATAAAACTTACCTTAATTGCAGCCTTGCAGGTTCATTGTACTCTGTACTTGTACAACACAATCCATCCATGTTTGTGTAATTACTGCATCATTTAAATTTTATACCACCTAAGCTATTAAATTTTCTATATATGTTAGTATCATTGACACAGTGTGACACACCAGTACACCAAATACAGAAATAGAGACAGAGAGAGCTTTAATTTGTCTATTATTTAAGACATGCAGCACCCACAGTCATGACCACAACATTCAGAACACAATTTCATCAACAACAATGGGTGGTTTAAACAGTACTAGAATCACTAGTAGCCATGTCTCCAGATGCATACTTGGTATGGTACTGATCATCTTCGCAGTACTAGTTCCTGAGTGTTCATCGCGACCCTACGGGAGAAACATCCATGTTTCCGTAGTTAATGAAATATCAGAACAGACGGAGCTTACGATTCATTGCAAATCCAAGGACGACGATCTGGGTGAGCATACACTGAGTTACAATCAGGATTTCCATTGGAATTTTCGACAGAATATTTGGCGTACAACACTGTTCTGGTGCTCAATGTGGTGGACTGACTCAAATGGGCACCTGGTTCAAGGTAGCTATGATATATATGAGGCTTCGAGAGACTGGCGTAGATGCCATACCAATTGCACATATCCTGTGCATCAAGATGGTATATATGCATATTTTGAAGAACCTAGTCATACATTTTTTTTGGTCTATCTCTGGCCAAAGTGATATTTCATAAAATCTATAGGGCAAGGTGATTTAATAATAATAATAATGAATTTGTTCATCAAGTTACATTGCATTGTGATGATGTTATGGCATTTTAATTAATATATAATAACAAATGATGAATTTGGTTTTAATTTTTTATTTTTATTTTGGTGATTTTTATTTTTTATATTTAAAGATTAAATAATACATAATATTGCTTAAAAACTCCAAATAAAGACTTAGATCATTTTCCATCAGTTAATAGCTATATTGTGGATTCGATTTGCTTCAATAAGGGAATTTAAAACTATTAAGTTTGTGGGCATCCAACTCAAAATCAATTGGCAATGAGTGGAGTGGCCCAGGATCATTATATAGGATAATATTATACTTACAGCAGAATCCTTTCTGTAGATTATTCGGTAACCCTAGCACTACCGCATTATATATTGGGTTCGTTAGGCTCTCATATCCTATGTGGGACTATTCTCAACACGCCCCCTTACGTGTGGCGTTCTTTTAAGTCTAACACATAGAACTCTTTTGGGTGACGTGGAACACGTGTGACTGTTGGGCCTATCACGTGTGGGCTTGCGCTCTGATATCATATTAAGTTTGTAGGCATCCAACTCAAAACCAATTGGCAATGAGTGGAGTGGCCTATGATCATTATATATTGGGTTCGCTAGGCATTCATATCCCAGTGGGACTATTCTAAACAAAAACAATTAAACATGCATGAAAATCCTTCACTCATAATTTGGCATGAACTGTTATCATGATTTACAGGTGCTTTACACTTTTTCTTTTGGTCAACAGAATATATATTACAAAGAAACTAAACAGGGCTCACAACAGAGAGTAAGGCCCTCCCCAATATATCATCAAACAAAACCTTAGCTATACATTCAAGAACAGAACAGTATGGACCCAAACACTATTGCTTCTATCATTGGCAGCTAATTAATTTAGCCAAAATATCAGCCACAGCATTCGCTTCACGATGTCTGTGTATAATATACAAACTGTACAAAAACCAAGGGGGAGAAAAGTGATCACATCACATAGCAGCAACAGAAGTGGAATCACTTTCCACCTCCACAAAAGTATATCCCAAAGATAAAGCCAAAAGAAGACCTTCCTTCAAAGCCCAAATTTCTGCAGTCACATTCCTACTTTTACTTATAAACTTAGTAAAAGCTGTGCCTAAAAAGGCACCATCGTCACCCCTGATTATTCCAACACCTGCAAAATGAAACTGGTTAGAAGCACCAATATCGACATTAAGTTTCACAAAATCAGGGGAGGGAGGAGTCCAGTGAATAATAGGACTTCCTGTTTAGAGTAAGTAACATCATACATCTCCTGCGCACCACTATACAATGGTAGAGGCATTAAAAGCATAATTATCAAAAATGCTTGTTTCTAAAAATCCAAATCTGCCATAACAAGAAAGGAAAGAAAACAGACCAGGAAGTATGAAATTTTGAAACATTAAACTGGCAGTTACTAATGATCCAAGCTAAATCAAGATTTATAGGTGCTTTACTTGTTTACAACTGAACTACTAGGACCTCATACACCAAAGAAATGTCACAGAACGTGAACCAGTAATATTCACATATTTACTTTGCATCTTGATATATACTGAGACCCTTAAACTTTCAAAGTCTATCAAATGGCTTAAAACATAAAAGTAATGAGATGTTATGATATAAAAAGGTTTAATTGGTTGTTGCTTAAGTTGTGATCCAAGTATAGTATTATAGATTACTAGTTCAATGATGTCTAAGAAGTACTGGAGGTATACTCTTTTCTTGCTTCAGTTGCTGGATATGTTAGTAGCATTGGAGTTTAGTTTTTTTTTTTTTTGGGTTCTTCTTGTGATTTACTAATGGTCAGAGGCCTATGGGATTCAGCTTCCCATGATAATTTGGTGGTGACTCTAAACTTGGCTGTTATGTGTACTGTGGGCTCCCTTTTAATCAGGCCAAAAATGAATCAGATTGTTCAATGGCTGAAGCAACTTTAACATGTGCGGTGCTAGCTACGTAATGACACAACCACTGTGCGGCTGTTTTCTTGATTGTGTCCACAAAAATATGAAAACAATCTAAATTACTAAGCATGCTTCTTAATTATTTAAACAGAGATGATTGCGTAGATGTTTATTTAAAAAATGAACCAAATTAATTAGAATCACGAACAAGACACGGCCTTAATTAGGTTTTCGTGTTTGTAATCTGAATTTGAAGATGACTTCTATTAGGGTTAGAATTATTTATTTATAGTAGATATATGGAAGTTGAGAGTGGTAGTTAATTTGAGTCGAATTTTTAAGATCAATTTAGTCAATACCCATCTAAAGGAAGAAGCGTAACAATTCCTTTCCACAAAAACCTTAATATGAAACACTATTGTTTTTCTTTGAAGATTGAATGTACGTATCATAATTTATTTTTCATGGCACGATTAAAGCAGCTCTCTGTTCATCAATAGACCAAGAACTTGAACATTGAAACAAGACCAAGCACCTACACAGTGGCAGCTACTAGTTCTGATCACAAGTGCTGGAAGGAAGCTTCAAGCTATTGCTATGTATTAGCAGCAACAGCTGCCGTGCAGTCATGCACACATTTAACAACACACCGAAAGAATTGATAATTCGTAATTCTGTACCTTTTACAATTCCTGAAGTGTAGAGTGAGTGAAAGGCTTGTATGTATATATATATATATGTTATTACAAGATGGTCATGTCATTGTGTGCAGCCAGTATTGTGGTGAGTTATATATCTTATCGTTCATGTTCAAAAAAAAAAAAAAATGGTATTGAGAATTACCCTAAAACACTAAGAACAATAGTAAAAACAGAATTACTCTCAACACAACAACTTTATATAAGGCCTTTAATTAAGGTCCCTTCCATATGTCTATCAGTTCGTACCTGAGTTGGAACAGACATATATGTCTGTCCTCTCTCTATATAGCTAATTACCTTCTAGAAGTACAAGTAATTTTGTATAAATTAGCTGACTAGTGTGAAAATCTGATTTTTTGGTAAAAATCTTACTTGGAATTACAAAACAACTGTTAAATACTTACAAATATATGAAGTTAAAAAGTTCAAATCCCTAGCTTTCTTATTTATATCTAACTTAAAAAATGAAGATAAAAAAAAAAAAAATGGAGTTCCCTTCCTTCAGAGTAACATGAAATTGGTGCTTATACTTATGTCATTGATGATTTCATTACAAGACAAGTCACAAGAAAACGTCAATTGTTGAGATTGTAATTGTGTTTGTTTTTGTGAAATAAAGTGAGATTGATAGGAAATCAAATCTGTAAACATCCATGTAAAAATGATATTGAAAATCCTAGTTCCAATGTACATAAAATAAAACATCAGAAGAACCTGAAGTTGAACGATTAAAGCCTTCATGAAACCCCATTTTGTAATACCCCACTTTTCAAATCTTATAATTCAACTCAAATCATTAAACTTGAAAATAAGAGTATTAGAAGGATACGTAATTATAGGCATTGTAAGAACAAAGATTTGGTAATTCTTTTTCTCTATTCTACAAAATCCAACCATAATAGGTCAACAAAATTAACTCAAAAGAGTAGTTAAAAGTCATGGTTAACTAAGTTTGACTAAAGTAAATCAAAAGGTTCATGCAAACTAATAGATGTTTTAGACATATAGTAATCTGTCCAGAATGTGCATCAGGTATGTTATTTTGTATATAAATAATTCATCTTAAGTTATTTTTAAGTCATTCTAAAATTAAACAAAAATAGAAAAATAGATCTAAAATATCACAGAAGAAAGTTTTTCAATTTAGAAATCATAAGATACTGTAAAATCAACCGCAATGGAATCCATCTGCACTGACAACAGAAATTCAGTAACGTGATATGATGTTTTACCCTATTAAAACCAGAACATAAGTAATCCAAAAATTATGAAATTTTAGGAAAAAATAGCAGAGTTCATTATGAAAATAATCCAACTGACGGAACATCAATCCGATCTCAGAATTAAGAGAAACAATTCAATCATCACAATACTATCAGATTTTGAGTTCAAAACTAAACTTGAAAAATTACAATTCTAACATATAAAACCATTCTCCAAACCAAAATAAAACATAAGGCATCCCATAATCCCTATGATATAATACATAAAGTAGTGTGATCAAACAAATTAAGCACACCTACAAATTATGTTAGAAAGTAAGTCTTTCCACGATCGTCAAATTCACGATCTAAGCTCCAACACCCTCCTCGAACTCTGTGGAGGAAAAATTATCGGGGTGAGCAAGCTCAGTAGGAAACTAACCAAAAATAATAGATTCAAACATGTATGAATGAGGAAACACATTTAAAAATGCAACAAAATATATACAACAACAGAAACCACATTTGTTAGTTAAAAGTGTTGCTAAAAACTCTGCAGTGTTACTAAAATTTCACAAAACCTTTGTTGTTTGTGTTTTCCAGGGCCTTTTAGCCACGTTTTCATTTATGTATGAACTGTCACAAATATCAGATTAATGTTTTTAATTAATCTTACCAGTTAGGGCTTGTTCCGGTGAGCCAACCACGATTATCAAGAATCGTCTTCCACGGGAACCACATTTTCGTGGAAAGCCATTAGGGCTTACTGAGCATTGATTTTATTAAATCATCTCACTTTCATATTCACCACATTTTATCTTGCATTAAATCTCAAATCACCACACTATTCCATCGTAAAATACAATTTCAAATAAGATTGGTTTGATCTAATTTATTGATCAAAAATCAGTTGTCGGTTTGATCTCTTTTGATATGTTTTGGATATGATGTAATCCCGGAAGTGGATAGGTTAACATCATATCAGGTAATTTCAAGTTAATAGAAAGTTCATTTTTAATTTTTATTTGAATAAGTAGAATTATTCTTTTCATTCGAAGAGGTAAACACGAAGTTTATACGCCTCAGTTATTACTTAATTATCGAAACCATTGGACGGATATCGAAGACACGAACATGATTTTTCGTATGCAAAATTTGCAAGAATGTTGAAGCAACATGACGCTGAAAGAATTTACGTACGGTGGATACGTGGTGTTATTTTGAGATAAGAAATGACGATAAAAGTGTGATGAAAAGCAGTCGGTTCTCCATATGTATGACACATACCACATAGGATGGCACTGTTTAGACTGATCATCTAAGACAGAGCAACCATGTGGGTAAGAGGAAACAATGAAGGAGGTCAGCTACTGGGTGATTATTCACACCAAATCATGTATTCTCCGACAATCTTAATTTCACTACATCATAATTCAATAAAGAAATTTAGAAGCAAGACAACACCAGATGAAGCTAAGTTCAAATAATGGAGCTCGAGTCTGAGATGTGAACAAAATACCTAAGTTATTTCTAGGTATGCTTACTTTTGGTTAGTTTAAAATTTCGGAACGAAATTCTTTTAAGAGGGTGATAATGTAATACCCCGAAAAATTTAATTCTTCAAATTCATACTTGATTTCAACAAACATGTTAGTACCGAAGTTTATTTTATATGTACCCAAGTATATACACATAAATAATACCGCATACATAAATATTATTCGATTAATAATATCCATGTGACAATAATATTTGAATTATACTCCATAAAGAGTATTTGACAAATAATGCAACACATTGGTGAATAAAGAGCATATATGTGAATAGTATGGTATACGTGAATAGTGTCACATAAATAGTAACATTGTCCAATAATACATAATTTAAGTTATATGATATAAATTTGATGAATAGTGTTTTATGAATAGTACCGTATATACGAATAGTATTTATGAATAGTGTCGTATGAATAGTGTTTTATATAAACTTTATACGAATCAAGTTATACGCACAAAAACTGATGAATAATATTTTGTGAATAGTAACCGTATAAATGAATAGTGTCTGTATACGTGAATAGTGATTGTATACTTGAATAATGTATATACACGGAATAATACTGTATATATGAACACTATAGTATCAATTTACACTACGTGAATTAGGTTTGAAAATAAAACAAGACAAATAACTTCATAAGTGAATAGTAAAGTATAAATGAATAGTAACCTATACTTGAATAGTATCGTATACGTGCGTAATTCGTTAAAGTACTCAATTGTACAATGCGAACTAGATTTACAAAACGAAGTAAATCAAGTATTTTTATGTAAAAAAAAAAGAAAGAAAGAATAGTATACGTATATATGAATAATATACGTATATATGAATAATATACATGTTTGTATACGAGAAGTCGTCGCCACGGTAAAATATGTTACACGTGTTACTATTCAGCCGTCGCTATAGTAGCCGTCATTTACTATTAGCTACAGTAATAAATGTGGTTAATTCATCTAAATACTATTCCACCTACTCCATTTACTATTAGCTACAGTAGCCGTCACTTACTATTCGCTACAGTACACATGTGGTTAATTCATCTGATTACTATTCCACCTACCACAACGCTACAGTAACCGTGGCTAAAACTATAAATACCCCTTCATTTTAGTTTCCAAACTCACTCCAAACCATTTCTTTCTCTCTGAAATTAGTTTTTCTTCTCCCTCTATAACATATCCTTCTAAACTTCTAATACTCTTTCATTTATTTCTCTTCCCATTTTATTTAATTAATATTCTTGTTAATTAGTTATAATTATTCAAGAATTCAAGGAAGAGAATTTTATACAACAAGGTGATGATCAAAGGACAAAGTTTTTATCATCAAATTAAGGTAGGTGGATATGTGGAACTTCCCTCTATTATAACTAAAACCTATTTTGTGTTTTGTTATGAAAATGCATGGAGATGAATTATTTTGTATTATTTACAAATTAAATATGCATTTTGTTAATATGATCACTATTTATTTTTAAGTGATAGAAATTGATTTAGATTGATAATAAATCTAAAAAGGATTATGTAAATGATAATCAAATGGGTAGGAAAAGGGAGACCCCCTTAGACCGTTGTTTCCACCTGAGGAAGCGGCCGACCATTGTTTCTGCTTAAGAAAGCGGTTGTTACCCGGTTTAATACAAGATAAGATATTAAATGGTTGAAAAATAAATCATTTAATGGTAATTTATTTACAAGTTCATCAGTTAATTATTGTTGTGATTTTGATGAATCATGTTTTCAATCTATTATTTTTGGGTTGATATTTGCCTACTTAGTTTACTCACCCCTAAATTTTCCTCACAGGTTACGTTGAGGTGAAGGATTCAAAGATGTGTAGATTAAGAAGCAGATAGCTTGTGTTATCAAATTTTGTATAAATATAACTGATAGATTAAACTACTATTCTATCACTTGGGATAAGGGTTATTTTATATTAATTCTTATTGTTTTAACATTCTTATGAACTTAGATGTTAAGTTTTAAATTATATAATTGATGTATTAATTTACATTTAATTTTCGTCAAGAATCATTGAATTAATTAGGTTTTATACGAAATTGTATAATTCCCGTAATTCATACTGTTAGATTTACAAAACAGTGTTTTTGGACAAAGGTATAGCTATCGATTTTTTCTTTTCAAAAAGGTATTAGAACATGTATTTTAGATTTCTGGTTAGAGAGTAATTTCTCTTCAAAGTTACTGATTTTATAAAAAAATTCTTAAAAAGCTGAAATTATATTTTCTAAGTTTTTAAACATCCGTATCAGTACTTCGGATGCGTATTTGGTCCCTTTATTTTCAGAATTGGCCTCGGGCTATCTCTGATAAAATTGTAGATCTGTGAATCTAGTGTTTAGAATAGGTTTATTTGTAAAATTACGATTTACGGTTAAGTAGATATGTCTATTTTACTCGACTATATACAGTTGATACGAAAATTATTTTTAAACATTATATTTTTATTTTTCTTTGACTTGGACTGATTTTGACGAGTCAATGAGCATTGACCTAAATATTGGTTGACTTGAATTGCCTTTGACTTAGCTAGAGACTTAAGTTGACCTTTATATGGACTTGGTTGACTTGGGCCTGACTTTAAGGTAATAAATGTTGACTAAAGTAGACCATTAATAAAATGTTTTTAAAAATTTATTGTCTTTCAAAGTAAAGTAAATGAGTTTTATTCGATATTTTTACTTACACATTTATTATACTAATCACACCTTGGTTTTCGGACTCGGCGAATCGGGTCGGATTTAGAGTACCAAAAATTGGGGTGTGACACTCTTCGTACTCTCCATAGTAATATTTCTTCTCATTGACATACCAAGAAGAGGAAAAAAGGACACCAATCTTAGGGCCAGCAGCATTGTGACGTAATAGGTGCTTATGTGCAAAGGAAGGATGGTGAACCAGACTTCGCCAGGTTTTGCATACTAATTTGCACTGTAAGACTGACTCAACTGGTAAACGTACGAGAAAGTATGTCCAATGATCTCTTCTGGAAGAAAGTAGTTCTCCGTGCCGATACCAATAATATAAGATGAAGAAGCTTTGGGTCGATTAGTCTCTTTCTTCTTCTTTTTCATAGATACTGCTACTACAGATCTCTTACTCTCTTTTTCTTCGTTACTCTGATCTCTGGAGAGGGAGAGAATACAAAGAGAGAGACGTACTCTGCCCCAAGCATTAATTTCCCCGAAATTACCCTTTTCTACTAAATTTCTAGTGAGAGTTTCTTTCTCCTCTTATAACTTTTCTGCATTTGGAAACCCTAGGAATCTCTTAAAATCCCTTCTTTACTCTTTACTTTTCTCCTCTATCACGATTCTCCCTTAAAATCACTTCTTTACTCTTTACTTTTCTCCTCTATCACGATTCTCCCTAATTTTCTAGTGCTAGGGTTACAGAAAAACCTATAAAATAATCTACAGAAAGGAACAATTATAGGTTTGATGCAAATCACGAGGGTATGTGAAGCAAATCACGAGGGTATGTGAATAAACACTACCGTTAAATTTCAATTCTGTAGGTTTTTCTGTAGGATTCTGCATTGAAGTTCCTTTTACTGTTAAATAAAACAACGGAGAACACGGCTAAAACATCCAAAAATTTAGAAATTCCTGCACAAAAACTCCATGAACTTTTTAAAATATCTAAAGCCCCCAAAATTCTTAAAATGTAAGGACATTTTTGCCCTTATTAGATAAAGGAGATACTAATATTATCCAGCTCCAAAATTTTGTAATAAGATATTATGAAGCATTAAATTAGTGTAATAAATTAAATCTTTCCTAAAAATTTTTCTTCAATTAGATTGTATCTAAATTATCCTAAATTTTCTCCCTGATTAAGTCTTTTCAATCTAAAACTAATTTGGATGCGAAAAAAATCAATCGAAACAATTTTTTTTTTAGCTAAATTTGTTGAGAACTTTCAATTCATATGTATTAAAAAGTTTTTTGCTAATCAAAATATTTTTTGCATAATTAAATTTAGATTTTTCATTTACAAAGCTAGTTACATAATGCCAAAATTAGTTTTGCAAAATCAAAATTTTTTTTGCCAAAACAAAATAATTTAGAAAAAAAAACTTATTTTGCAAATCCATAAATTAATTTTTCATCATGGGTTTCTTATCTAATTTATACAAAATCTATTTTGCGATCTTGAATAAAGAATGTGTCACGTAACTTGCTAACGGTTGAAAGATTTTATTTTGGGTTCATTTATTTTTCAGATATGGATTTGTGAGCATACAAAAATGAGAATTGTTTAGAAGCTGCAGAAAAAATTATACCAAGAGTGGGGAGGTGGAAATTTGAAGATGTCAGTAAGAAAATATTTTTTAAAAATAAACGTAACTTAATTAAAGTCACTACAAAGCATTAATTAACCATAGAGTACAAGAGACCAAGCGTGAATAAAACTGCGAAGACTAAAATAAAAAAAAATTTAAAAGATGAAATTAATCTTGCAAGTTTTTTGCTGTAGAAAGTCACTTGAAGAAAAATTATTATCGACCAATGCTTGTATCTCCTCAAGGTGAACCATTTTTGCTGTAGAAATATTAACAAAAAAAAAAAAACGAAATCAAAACCAGTATTGTTCTTCGTTTTTCTCTTTTGACTTTTAGATTATAAAAAACTCAAAAACGAAGAACAAATAAATATAGTAGCTTGTTGAAGATAAAATCTTCAAAATATTATGGAGAAAAAAAAATTTAAACTAAAAGGAAACTAATTAATTAAAAACGGTTAATTAAGCATAAATTAAGGGAGAGAATCCTTTTAAGATATTAATCTATTTTTAAATAAGGGTAAAAAGAGAATTAAAAAAAGATTTATTGGCTAGTGGGGTAAACTAAAATATTATCCCTTAAAAAGTAGAAAAAGGTAAAATCAAAAAAAAAATGGGAGTTTTGGCTATTATGAAATGTTTGTAGAGTTTTTGGTATTTGACAGCAAAAAATGGGAGTTTTGGGCAAAAATTATGATAAAAACAAAAGCATGATGAAGAAACGCACAAGGTGTTAAGATGAAAATATCGTTTTTGATATTTTGTATCCTAAAGTCAGTTTTGATCTATTAGGCTGAAAACCCTCCGTTTATAAAATGGAGAGGACAAACACTTTTTGTTTTGTAAGCTTAATCCCTACTTTTTAGCGTTTTGTAAGCAAAGGAGTTAGTTCCTTCTTTTATTTTAAACTTATAAAATTTTGGTACCTAAATTACCCTTCTCTTTGCTAAAAACGTAGACTTCTAACTGTTTTTGCTTGTGGGGACCGATGACGTGGCAGAGAGAGAAAATATTTTTAAAATTAAAAATGCTATATCTTTTAATTTACAAAGAAGATTTTAACAAAATTTATATTTTCGAAAAGTATTTTTCAAAATCTCCAAAATGAGACTAAACAACAATATCAAATTCAAAAAGAAAGAAAACCTTTGTAACTCGAATATGCACACAAATTGCATAATAAAAAACCCAAAAATTATGCAAGTTGTAATTTGCATAAGCTATTTTACATACTTTTAAGCATCTGCACTTTTCTAAGCCTCTATACAAACAAATTACATACTAAAAACAACCCAAAAATGGCATTTGCATAGTTAAAAACCTATGCAAATTGTAATTTGCATAGTCTATTTTTGTATACTTTGAGCATCTGCATATTTGTGAGCCTCTATACAAAAGGATTGCATAGTAAAAAAACTAAAAAATTACGTTTTTATAGTTAAAAAAACCTATGCAAGTTGTAATTTGCATACAATCTGGGTTTTTTATAGCTTCGTAAATGGGTTTTTTTTTCTGTGTTTTTTTAATTTTAATTTTTTTAGAATTTAGTATTCATGATTGATCTTGTTGTAAAGATCTTAAAAAATGTTTTACAACGGTATAAATTTTGTTGAAATCCGATTTATATTTTAGAAGTTATAGCTATTTTTATGTTCAAATTCATTAATTGGGGTTTGCTAACGTGCACTGTTGTTATTCAGCTTATGGTTTTTTTGTCTTTTTGCATCGTGCTAATGTGTGCCGAGGACTGTCCATGCATAAAAAAAAAAAGTTGTCCACAACGTCAAATTTTTTTCCATGCAAGGGCATCCACTCATTTTCTGCTAAATTTACTTCTGGTTTTTAAGCTAATTAATGATAACTATTCTTCGTTCTAAAAGAGTGTTATGTGCCATTCTATATGATATTGTTTTGAGGTAATGAACATAAGGTCCGATCATTCTGACATTATGAAATATTAACAGATATGTCAACAAATCATAAACTGAAAAAAGGTTATAGGAAAGGAATAAGCAAGTCATACAATTTCAAAAGCAAAAGCAACATTTGAACACCAGAATCACATGATTTATATTCTCTGTCTCAATCTCTTCAGCCTACTACTTCTCCGTCTGGTGCTGATTTCTGGTTAGTGCTCCTTCGATCAGCTCATGATCCCATTATTTTTGTATCTTCTTCTCCTAGAGCTTTCAATGAAACAAAGCTGTTCATGTGGGGTATTGCATTATAAGAAGAGAAAGATGCATCAAGTTTCACTAGCTTTTCTGATGTTGTGGTTTTCATGTCATAACGAAAGAGTGTCGAACGATTGTAACACAATAGAACTTCACCGCTCTCTGTAAGGGTGATTGCCTGATTCGGAATCAAGACTTCCCGTCCTGAACTAAACTCCTTACTCCAACTCCAAAACTGATATCCCTGCTCTTTCATGTCGTAATTACTATTGATATTGTTCTTCAATGACCATACATCCATTCTTTTGTCTCCAATATAGTGAAGCGCACACAACGACCCTCTAAACACCTGAAGTTCAAAATGGTTAGATTCATTAAGACGACGTAGAAACGGAGGGGGCGGGAGCACTCGAAAATTTTCATCAACCAAATCAAAAGCCACAATCTTCTGTTCCGCATCAAGCCAATGAAGAGCTCCATTTGCAAGGATACCCAATATATAACGAGGATGATGTATAAACTTGTACATGATCTCTCCTTTATTTCTCCACCCAATGCCATCGCCAAGAGTGTATACCTGGACTGTTTTGGCGAAGGGTTCATAGTTACTACAACAAATTCTGACAACCTTGTACTCATTAGTAGAAGGATTGTAACCGAATCCGCTCACCAGGCAACATCTATCGTTGAGTTTAGTGTCCATATATGGAAGAATCACATATTCACGGGTGATGGGATTACATATGTAGACAGGATCACCGACACCGACACTGTAATTGTTAATAGATATGCAAATTAAACCGTTGCAAGAACCAACAATTAAATGATCGTCAACGGCGGGAGGGTGAAGGCTGATCCTTGTAATTAGTGTTTGGTGAGGATGGTGCTGCTGCTGCTCATCTTTCTTATTATACCTTAAGTAGCAAAGTTTTCTACCTTCGTTATTTGATAAGCTAGTCAAGAAAATGAAACCCAGCAAACCAGAAGATTCAGCGGCATTCTGATCATCAAGCTGATGACGTAGAAGGTGCATATGATTAAAGGACGGATCATGAACCAGACTTCGCCATGTTTTGCATACTAATTGGCATTTTAAGACTGACTCAGCGGGTAATCGAGAAAGTATGTCCATTGTAATCTCTTCTGGAAGAAAGTTGTTCTCCATGCCCATCCCAATAATATCAGTTGATGAAGAAGAAGCTTTGGATCGATTAGTCTCTTTCTTATTCTTCTTCATCGATGATACTACTACACTCGTTCTCTTACTGACTTTCCTCTTCATTATTCCTTCTGAATTATAGAAAGAATCAGAGAGATGAGTTATACCCTGCCTCAAGCGTTTTTTTTTTTTTTTTCACGTCTCCTGTAACTTTCAACTTCGTGGCCTTTGGAAACCTAGAAATCTTATTCTCTTCTACTCTTTTTATACTCCTCTTCCTTCCGTGTTTTCATTGAATACCATTGATCTCCATATCGTTGATCTCACTTCCTACCCTATCATCAATGGTGTGTATTTATTGACTACGAGTGATCTCCACCGTTAATCTCACTTGCCTACCCCATCATCAAGGCGTGTATTCTTTTACTACGTACCATCATAATTAGATATTGATTTTGTTTAGAATTTATAAATTTTATTAGAGATAGTGTTATTATCTAGAGATATAGAATTTCTATTTGAGTAAAATTACTAAGAAATAATAAGATAGTTGAGAGAATGACACATGTAAAAAATTTAGAAATATTACTTGAGGGAGAGGTTTCTCTTATAACATAATCCATCTCGATTAGGACACTGTTTTTGTGGGGGCCATATAGAGATCATCTAAATTAAGCTTGATTTTTGGGTGAGGAGTTATGTAAATCATCATATCCTTAAATCAAATCATACTAAAACTTCTAAGCTTATCAAATCAAATAGCCCCTAGATCATGCACATGCTTTCTGGTTAAGCGAAGATGATGCCCTAATTTAAGTCACCAAGAAAAAAGAAAAGAAAAGATGACATGTGTTGCGCGCACTTGTTCCTAATCCTCATACTTGGTGAATTAATTAAACATTATTATAATTGTGGTTTAAAATTTAAAGTGTAGCTTTTATTCACCAAATAGGGACCTTAATTAGCTAATTAAGAGCAGATTGTGGCTGCTCACATGATCACTTTCATGGAAAAATATGAATAAGGAACCTATTATTACGAATCTCACCCTCACGTACGGTGTCAGCGAGTCACGCTTTTTGGTCTTATAAGTGCACAATCTCTGTCGGATCATACACTTACGTTTCTTAATTATGAACTTTAGTATTGGCATGTCATATTTTCAATCTAGTTCATTAATTTTTATAATTGAACAGAAATCACAGCCATAGCAGATTATGTGTATTCTTAATTAATTTACAGATAGAAAACCAACATAAATTCAGTGCAGTGGAATCAATTTTATTTCTTTACTTATTAGATGTTGCTGTTTCATTAATTAATTTTTCTGAGAAAGTCACAATTGTATTCAAGGGTGCTAAGAAGGAACCAGGAGAAAGATACGGAAATAAGGAAAAACAGAAAGAAAAAAAACAAAATTACGCTTTTTGGTCTTAAGTCCTCAAGGCTCAAAGTATAACCCAGAAAAACAATCTGTCCCCGCCCGCCCTCGAAGAAAGATAAAGGCTTTAATTAACTTCAATGATGACTCTTTCCAAGTTGTTCTCTTTGTTTTAAAAAGATATCAAATTCCTCTCTAACCAAATGGCACACCAAATTGCAAATAGCAGGACATCCCAAACAAAGTGGTGAATTTTGTTTTTTATTCTTCTCTTCCAGCATCTCATGATGATAACCTGCTGAACAGTTGACCTTGGCATTACCCAGGCAATTGCAAAATCCTCCAAGAATGTCCCCCAAATTTTCCTATAAAACTCACAATGATGGAGTAAGATATGATCGATCCGACGACTTATTTTTTGCACAACATGCATCTGTTTGGGAGTTGAAAGTTATCAATTAAGTAGTTGTATCACAACTCTAGTATTATAGATTAGTAGTTCAAAGTTATCAAGGTAAGTACACTCTTTTCTTACCTAAATTGCTGGTTATGTTGTTAGTAGCATTGAAGTTTAGTTAGTTTTTATGGGTTTTCTTGTAAGTTACTTAAGGCCAGGGACCTATACATGTATGGGATTCTCGACCCCATGTGAGGTTTGGTGGAGACTCTGGACTTGATTGTTATATGTACTGTGATGAACTCCCCCAAAATCAGGACAACTATTTCTATAGCCATTTCTTGATTCTTGTCTAGCTCTTAGGGGGACCTTGCATGAGCACAACTGCATTTGATTGGATAGCGCGCATATACAGAATTAGATCTCTTAAGCTTTCTTTCATGTCTACAAAACGAACGGCTTTAATTATGGTGGCATATATATATATATATATATATCTAGTATTTTTTTTTAATTTTTTGGTTGAAGTGGGCATCTAGCTAGGGTGCCCCAAAGTATTTCCCGGTACCGCTGTCCTCAATTTCTTACCCTTCATCCCATAAATGGAGGAAATGTTTGTTATATCCTTTAAAGAGATACGTTTATAACTTCATCTTACTCCTCCCTTCTCATGCTATATATATATATATATATATTAGTTAATATTTTAACGATACAATTACCTTTTGTGTTTTCTTCTCCTAGAGCTGAAGGAGCGGTACAATTTCCTTTATGTCCTTTTCTCCTAGAGCTTTCAAAGAAACAAAGCTGTTCATGTGAGGTATTGCTCCATAACAATTCAGAGTTGCAGTTTTCATGTCATAACCAGAGAAAGTCATAAGATAGGAACAAAATAGGAATTTACAGCTCCTTATAAGGGCGAAAAGCTGATCCAAAAAGACTTGTACACCATGGTTGATAGAAAGTTTAACATAAAAGTGAGGTGTAATGATCGTAGACAAGGTCTAAAAAGTGAAAGTACAAGAGTAATAAAGTTTGACATAAAAGTGAGGTGTAATGATCTTAGACAAGGTCTAAAAAGTAAAAGTACAAGAGTAATGCTTTTTGATCATTATACCTCACTTTTATGTCAAACTTTCTGTCAACCATGGTGTACAAGTAGCATTACTCACTTGGGTTCCCATTTTATACAGAACTCTCTAATCCAACCCCAAAGTTGGTCCTCTTGCTCTTTATGTCGTAATTACCATATGTACTAAACTTTTGCCTTGTTCTTCCTTAATGACCATATGCACTAAACTTATGCCTTAGACTATGCTGTACACAACAAAACCACCCTCTAAACACTAGAGTTGAAAATGGTTATGCTAATCAGGATGAAAAAAAAGAGGTGATGGAAGCAATTAGAAATTTTCATCAGCCAAGTCGAAGGGGCCGGGCGCTACAAGTTTCCCTTCCTGCTTGTCCAGCCAATGAAGGGCTCCATTTGCAAGGATACCCAGAGAAGTATGTTCCAAGGAGTAGGTGATTTCTCCTTTGCTTATCCACCCACTGCCACTGCAAGGTTACGTTAATCACATCAACACATATTCTTTGTTTTCTTGTTTCTTTTTTTTTTTCATCAAAAGTTTTGTTGTATATATGAGAGTCTGCTGGAAGTAACTCTTTCCTCTGGTATACAAAATGATGGGTTTCCATGAGGTGGGTTCACTCGGTAAAATGAAACTATTCTCATACCGTTTGAGTTTTTTTCTCCCTTGATAAGTACCATGTGAGTTAAGAGATCAAAATAAATAACACTACATGATTTAAAGTAACTTCTAATGGCGCCATTGGAGTTATAAGCTAATTATGATAATGTTATTCGAGCTAAAGGAGTATTCATTATGTGCCATTCAGTGGCGGAACCAGGCATGAGCTGGAGTGGGTTTCAGCCCGGGGTAAAATTGGGAGAAAAACTAAGTTACCTTGAAACTATCTTTGAAGTGTAACTACCTACCTACCTACGGATCTGTTTCTTCAATGTAGAGAGAGAAACGGAGATGAGTTATACCCTGCCGTCCCTGCCTCAAGGGTTTCCTTCTCTATTCTTTCTTCTACTTCTTCTTCTCACGAATCCCTCTCAAACCCCCCACACAGCCCTCAACTCCGACTTTTATCGTATCACTTTTGAACCCTAGAAATCTACCATCTCTTTATATACTCTAGAGTCTAGTCTTTTACTACAGTTCTATTCATACTCTGGTCTATTTTAGAATTCTTTTACACCACAGATTTCTTATTAACTGTTGTATATATGCATTTATGGTTTATATGTTGTTATCATGACAAGGACCTACCTCATACAGCAGCAAACAAAGAAACATCACATGACTTGAACCAGTCAAATTCCTGGTCCAACACATATTTAAGTATGCATCTTCACATGTTGAGATCGTTAACTTTTTGAAGTCTTTAAAAAGAACTAGAAACAATATGAGATGTTCTGATGTCTGTCTTGGCACCTCTTTCTGGAATACAACTTTGCCTTGATAAAAAAAAAAAAAGAGATGTTCTGATGTCAATCAGTAATACTTTATGACTGTGCATCATATAAGTGAAGCTATTTTTTTTTTGCTAGCAAACAAAAAATGATGTTTCGATGTCAATCCTATAAGTGCAGCTAGCACACCTTTACAAGTAATATATGGCTTCCAAGGAAGGTAATAACCTCACTTGTATAAATTCAGTTCAGTTGAATCAATTTCATAGTTGGTTTAATTAGTTGTGTTTGTTGTGCTACAACTATAGATTACTAGTTCAATGATGTCAAGATGGTCCTTGAAGTATATTACTTTCCTTTCTTAAAATGCTAGTTATGTTAGTAAGCAATTGAAGTATAGACTTTTGGGTTCTTGTAATTTACTTATAGGCAGAGGCCTAAGGGTTTCTTCAGGTCCCCATGATAATTTGGTGGAGACTCTAATGATGGAGGTTATTCAGCGGCTGAAGCAACTTCAACACACGCTGTCTTAACTAGGAAACAACACATCCAATGATTAACATATTCAACATGTTAAAAGTAAACCAGACCTAAAATTTGAGCTCTTGCAGCCTGCTGCCAGCCCAATTTTTAAGCCAAACCTCATATTTGGTTCTGAGTTGTAGCTATCCCACTTGTAATATATTTCAATAGCCATTTTTCCGCTCTTGTATCTTAGGCTGACTATGATGATGAATCTGCACAAAAGAAACAGCAGATGTCTGCCCACTGATTTGAAATCTTTCTAAAGAAAACGACAAGATTTTGTTTGTCGCAATCTGTTTACTAAAGTCAGATTTGAGCTCTTTTTATATTATGTGAAAGATTCAACTTGATCGAAGATTTAATTAAGTACTTTTTTTATTGTATGGGTTGAAGTTGCATGCTAGCTTTACAAGAACACAACTGGATTTGTTCGGATAGCACAGACAAGATGAGATCTGTCATATTCAAAAGTTGTGGTTTACCAAGCGAAGCTTCAGAAAAATGGTTGGCTTTGTTGGTAGACAGGATGAAACCGTGTAACTACACATGTTAGCAACATGGGAGGACAGTCCATGATACATGTCTTTATGGTTCTGTATATAAAAGATCTTTTTAGCCATAGATCAGTCTGCATTAACTGATTAGGTTATTTCAGGTGCCAAATATTGCAGGTTGATTGAGAACAAACTCCATTGATTAGGTTAGATCTTACATATTTTAGTCTTGAAACATAAGATTGTTCTTAATAACATGTTTCACTTTTAGTCATTTAGGTACCTGGACTGAACTGGGATTGAGCAAATGTAACTTTGGAACTTTTGGTTTGTAGGTTACTAGCTAGTGTTGAATGGGTAACATCAATACCAGATCAAATTGATAAGGATCAGCTAGCTATACTTAATGGGTTATTATTGTTTATTTTTCAGACAATCAGCACGCATGGTGGTTTGGGTTGTTAGTGATATACTTGAATGGTCTCTGCTGGAGCAATGACGGCTACTATCCAGCAAACGACATGAATCCAAGATGCTCCGAATATAACATCATATCAAATTGATAGGGATCAGCTAGCTATAGTTAACTTTCAGTCTTGATGCAGAAAACCCATTTCCAGAGTTTATTATCATTGAAGAGTGAGTTCTGAGATAGCTGACTTAAACAGGAGACCGATAGAGGATTGAATGTCTGCAAGAAACCTTCGGAAAAAAAAAAAATACTAGCTTTGGATGAATTTGTATATCTATATAACTTTATTATTTTGAATCTTGATAGATTTCACTTAGAAAACAAAAAATAAAAAGAAAATTAAGAAAAAAACAGAAAAAATCCATCCTGTGAAGATACACTAGTAAGTAAAGCAGAGTATGTAATTTTCACAAAACTAGCTTAAGCCTATGATAGAAACTTTGGTTCAAAAGTCGAAAAGCTAAAATACTTGCTCACTTCCACACCATTTGGCACTTGTGCTCCTTCAGCTAATCCACTAATCATTGCATCGTATACAAACGATTGAAATGTCTTTGTATCTTTTTCTCCTAGAGCTTTCAATGAAACAATGCTGTTAATGTGCGGTATTGCTTCAGACTTCAAAGACATACAAAGATTAACAAGCATTTCTGAAGTTGCAGCTTTCACCTCATAAAGAGTGAGAACCGTTCCGTTGATACACAATAGTACTTCACCACTCTAAGGGCAAATGGAAAAACCAAAAGCTTGTCCTCCCATTTTATTCTGAAATCCCTACTCCAACCCCAAAAATGGTAACCCTGTTTCTTCGCGTTGTCACTGTGATTCTTCTTTATGAACCATATGTCTACACTTTGGCCCCGATAATTATAATGAACAACAGACAAACACCCTCTGAATGCCCAGAGTTTAAAACAACACATACCCTCATTAAGGGGACTTAAACAAGGTGGTGAAGGAAGCAAGAAGAACTCTTCATCAGCCAAATTGAATGCCACAATCTTCCCTTCATCGTCCAGCAAATGAAGAGCTCCGTTTGCAAGGATACCGGATGATGGAGGATAAGTATGTTGCAGTGAGTACATGATTTCTCCCTTATTTATCCACCCAGTAATGCCACCGTCAAGAGTGTATACCTGGACACGTCTGACAAAGGGTTCATCTTTGCAGTAATAGATTCTAACAACCTTGTACTCATTCATAGGACTGTATCCAAATCCGTATGCCATGCGATCTTTCATATAACATCCTTCTTTCAACCTTGGAAGATTCACCCATTCTCTGGTGATGGGGTTACATATGAATGTAGGATCTTGGACGCCGTATTGGTTGGTTACAGAGGTACAAATCAAACCATTGCATGAACCAATAATGACACCCTTCAAACGAATGCGGGGATGGTTTATCATCGGCCGTGTCTTGTAAGATTGCTCGGCATTCTCATCATATTCTCCATAGTAAAGATAGATACCACTTTGAAATTTACATTTCAAGAAAATAAAACCCACCTTACCAAGAGTAAGTGCGATCCTATAAATGGATGGCTTCCGTCTTTGTGCCGTTTCTAAGTGCATGTGTCCTTCACACGCTAGTTTATAGATAAAAATGACCTAATTACGAAAAATCTAAAAAATACCAAGTAATTAGATACCAAAACTATCAAACTTAATTAGTAACGAGAACGGTAGCATAGGGGTGACTTTTCAGCTCCGTAATTCTTCCACTTTAAAGGCATTTCAGAACTAGAGACATTTTTAAATTAATTGCTTTAACATTCTTGTTCTTGTTCTCGCCCGCTTCGTGCTCTAATTACTTAACTACCAAAGTGGTTAAATTGTTTTTGAATGCACAATCACTTAAAAAACAAGAAAAAAAAAATGTATTTCTTTAGGGGACTGATATTAGGGAAGCTATTTTGGATGGAGGGAAAGTAATTTTGAAATTGTTAAAGGGGCTCTCCACCAAAATACACCCTACCCATATCACCATCACCACCACCATCCTACTGCCAACAACACCACCCCGCAGAATTAGGATTTTTTTCATTCCATTTTGAGTTCGTATATTATGATTAAATATTTTGGAGACTAGTGATACAAATGTTTTTAGTCTGAATTTTGAGAGGAAACCTCTAGGTTATTGTGCAGGTAATTACAGTGTCAAACTTAACGAGATCGATCACATTCAATCCAATGACTCAGTGGTCCGCACTCGGCAGTACATTGCTTTGTTAATGAGAAGCACATATAGGAAGCAGCTGAAATTTTTTAGTATAAGATATCGATATATAAATATATATACATATATAACCTTGGTTTTGTTCATATAACTAACAAGTTTGCATCTCAATGGCTGAAATAAGAATTTTTTTATGATCTAATAGAAAAGTGTGTTTTTGTTATTTTAGATACCTAAAACAGAGTATCATGAAAGGGTCAGACTTTGGATTTTTCTTTGCAAATTCTATTAGGAGTCTAAGAGCATGTGATTTCTGTGGAGTTATTTTCAATTGAGAGGAAACTTTCTACAGTGTGGAAGAATGGGCTAAATGGTGCAGTTATTGACACTAATGCAATCCCTGCAGCTGGGAGGTTTTACAAGCTCTATGTTTCTTGTTTTTCTTAATAAAACCTCTGATTATGATGAGTGTTACTGCAAAAGGATATAAGCCATGGAATTACTTCATTCGAACATCTCTTGGACCAGTCCTAGAGATGTGTTGTCAGTTTTATTGGCTTGGGGAATTAAGTTCAAAGCTAACAACAGAAAATTCCTTTGGTACTCTGTTCCTTATGCGTTATGGTGGAATATTTGAATATTCGAAAAGAAAAGCAAATAGCTTGAATCTATGATTCTGGAGATCAAGACTACTATTTATATATGGGCCAGCTTACAAGCTTCTTCAACAATTATCATTTGCAGCATTTTATTTTCAGTTGGGAGGCCTTTTTTTTTATTAAGCATATTGTTTTTCAGTTTTTCAGGATGTCCTTTTTTCTTTTCTTCTTGTAATGTTCTCTCTAGGTGCCTTCTTGGCACCATTGGTATACAATTTGACCTTTTCGACAAAAAAAAGTTCTTATCTAATTTCCTCCTATGAACGAAACAGAGCTTGAATCATAATTAACAAGTCCAAAAAGTTAGTTATACTCAGAGAGCTCCAAAGGAAAAATGAGAAAGAGAAAACTACATGATTTACATTACCTTCTACTAGCATAGTTGTTTTAATAAATACCCTCGCTTACGATATAGCTAGGAAATCTCTAAGTTGACAAAATCACATGTTATATATAAGTTTGAATCATTGGTTCAAAAATACTTCCCTTGCATTTTGAGCCCATAAGAAAAACATAATGTTTGTTATATTAAGCTAATGATAAAAAAAAAAAAACTCCCTTACAGTAGATAGGAATTACAGAAAGACATACCAACACAAAACTGACAAAATCGCATGATTTGTAGTCTATGTATCGATCTCTTTATCTACACCTCTGCCTGATGCTTTCAGTTGATCAGATTGTCTCTCTATCTTCTTCTCCGTACTACATAGAGATTTCAATGAAACAAAGCTGCTCACGTGATCAAGTTTAACATGAAAAGAAAACCTGTCCTCACCAAAGTCCAAATCCACAATGTTTTCTATAGTTGCAGTTTTCGGGTCATAACGAGAGAGAAGAGAGAGACCGGTACGACTGAACAGAGTACCATCGTAGAATAGAACTTCACCGCTCTTAGTCATGAGGGCAGTTAGCCAAAAATCATCGTAATCCTTTATCAATGCGTTGCCTTTAATTTCCATCCTCAATTCCCTATTCCAACTCCAAAAATGGTGGTAGTCCTGCTGTTTCATGTCGTCAGTACTACTATTCTTTGCCTTCTTTAATGACCATACTTCTGCACTTCCATCGTTGTTATCATAAAAAACACTAAGCCACCCTCCTATCTTCCCAAGTCTAACAGGAGGATTACGGATTTCATAACCAAAATAACTAGGAAAAGAAGGTGGTGATGAGAGCAATCGAAAACTTTCATCAGCCAAATCAAACGCTAAAATCTTCCCTTCTTTGTCCACCCAATGAAGAGCTCCATTTGCAAGGGTACCAATTGAATAAGAATTCATCGGTGGCCATGAGTAGGTGATCTGTCCTTTGCTTCTCCACCCACTGCTACTGCCAAGAGTGCATACCTGGACCAGCCCAACAGAGAGTTGGCTTCTGGGGTAGAAGATTCTAACAATCTTGTACTCATTAGTGGAAAAATGGTAACCAAATCCGGTCATCATGCGACCCTTGTAAGAAGATTCCCCTTCAATCATATTAAAGTTGAATCTTGGAAGATTCATAGATTCCAGTGATTGGGTTACAGATATAGACAGGATCATTGTCTCTGTATGAGTGGCCTATCGAAATACAAATCAAACCATTAAGATGTGTCCGGGATCAGAGCAAGAACGCTACAAATTAATGTCTTCGCTCAGACAATGTATACCCATCTTCGACCAAGTTAGGGTTTGTAAATTTTAGGGACGATTGGACTGAGGTTTTTAAGCCGATGACGGTCAGTGAGCGAGTGAGAGGAGCACGGGATGTCAATTGAGTAATGGTGGATCATGTAACATGTATGCAAGTAATAAGGTCTTTTTCTTTTCTTTTGTTTTTTTTTTTGACGAGGGACTAATGTTACAACAAGGCTTAGATACACAAACCACAACAGGTATTTAAGTTACCATCACGGCAGACATTACAAAAGGCACTACCAACAGGTGCAAGGGAGAGAATTTCAAACCCAAAATCTCCAAGTGATAAAGAATGATGCCAGCCACATAGGCAAGTGGTTGTTGGCAACAAGGTCTCTTCTTATGTACAACCTACATTTTATGGTAATTCGATATGCTTGGTTAACATTACTAGAAGAGTTAAACCCTTGAAGAGTTAATTTGTTAATGGTTTCCATATAAGATTAGAAAATTAATTAGGGATAGGATCCTAAAAGTGTAGTTTGGGTCTTGGACTGATTGACTCCCTTTAACCATGACAACAATTAGATTAGAGTGATGCTAGAATGCCCGCACTTTTTGGGAGATTTACATCCCGCCCTTAGGTGGACGGTGGTCTATGTCTTGAAGTTTGGGAAAGACGAAACTCGAAGAAGTGATTCAAATCACGAGGGGTAATGACCTTACGATTGGAGTGCGGGATGACGTTCCCGCAAAAAGTTCGGGCATTTTTCATTAGATTAACCCATGTATTGAACACTTTCAATTCTTTAAAGTCCACATTCCCAACCAAGGGGTGATTTTTGGTTAGGATGGTGACTTGGCATATAGTGTGTTTTAAGTAAGTGTTTTGGAATCTATGTTCTTAAGCTATAACTAAAACTTTTAGTTATGATTGATCTTATGACCAACCTTTTAGCTCCATTGACAGCTAGCTCCATTTGTGGCCCTGAATTAGCATGTTTGATCCTTAGCTTTTGTATGTAAGAAAAAAAAAACAAAAAATGGTGGATCTATGTATGTATAAACTTGTATACAAATATAAAAAATGAGGAGAACTTAGTAATACGCAAATTAATACTCAGAATGAACACTTTCAAGAACTGACACTAGGAAATTTCAGGATTCATTCAATCACAATTGTGATAGTTAGAAGAAAATTTCCGAGTTATTCAAACTTTAACAATGTACTTCATTTCAACATTGTTGTATACTTCAAATACTTGTATTTTTGCTATATAATTGATTCTTAATTATCAAAAGAAATCAAAGCAGACTAAAACAGAATATCTCGAAGTAATCAATATCTTATCATGGTTGCTCTAATAACAGGGCAAACGTACAGTATATCTGAAATTAAGCAAATAGAGTAGATCTGACAAGAAAATTACTCTTGTAGATAAGCAAAAACAAAATGCCTAATAACTTAAGTTATAATCAACAAATTGGATAAAAACTTTAAAGATATGTTAACGCCCCTCGTGTAGGGCTATTTCTCACTCTTAGATCGTTGTTGGGGTTATGCCCTAAAAACAATATGTTTGACATCTATGGTTACTTGGTTTATCATTAATTTAATTTATCATATTTAACATGCATGGTGAGATTAATAATTTCGATGAATTATTCATGTACAAGTGTTGTATGTGAGGAGAGATATGATTCATTAGT
>MVGT01003970.1:2661-33847 GCA_002174775.1 Macleaya cordata
TATATGACATTTGTATGTTAACGAATTCTTAATTTGCTGCCACTGTGAACTATTAAATTTTGGAAGTATTGAATTCTTGATAACATGCAATCTGAGTTATGCGTTAACTGTATTAAGCTTGCTTCTTTCTTTAGTGTTTTTGTTTTTTTATCTATTTTAGTTCAGCTTATAATTGGCTTGCCTCTAGTTGCCTTGTTTTNCAATTATATAGTATCAATGTCGTTGACCAAAGATAGTCCAAACAAAACATAAATGTAGATGATGAGAATGAAATTCATAGTTGTTTTTGACAAACGTGTCCTGCATTTTTCTGAATTATTGTGATTCACCAACCACTTGTAGGTGTCATTTGCTTGTTCCCTTGTTAAATTATCATTAGACTATGTTTGGATAAGCTTAATTGTCTGAGACAATCCAAATTGGTGCTAAATAAGATATTGGTGTACAGACATGAAATCAGTGTTAGAGGATTCATTGCCGGGAAAAGGACTCCAACAAAAATGACAAAGTGCTTTTATTGAACTTAGTGTCAAATGACTTTTGCTATATTTTCTTGCATTATTTGAGTTGAATTTGAAATTACTAATGATGTGGTAATAGGTGAATCAGCAGAATAAGGAAGAAAATTTGGTGAGGAGATGGAGAGGGCTATTAGTGTTCTATATGAGATTAAGGCAAGATTTGACGTTCTTATCACATAGTGTATTACATATTAATATATATGGTGGAGTTTTTTTTTCTTCATCAAAAGTTTTGTTGTTAATATATCAAATTAGTGTTTGTTTCATGAATATATGATGTGTTTGTTAATGTTTAGTTGTTCGTATATGACATTTGTATGTTAACGAATTCTTAATTTGCTGCCACTGTGAACTATTAAATTTTGGAAGTATTGAATTCTTGATAACATGCAATCTGAGTTATGCTTTAACTGTATTAAGCTTGCTTCTTTCTTTAGTGTTTTTGTTTTTTTATCTATTTTAGTTCAGCTTATAATTGGCTTGCCTCTAGTTGCCTTGTTTTGCTTTAAGTGTTCATGAGGTTTTAAGGACTTCTACGCTGCAAGTTGGAAAATGTAGTATTGATGTGAGATTCACAGTGTTAATCTAAATTTGAAACCCTAAACCACACACACACACACACACACATATATATATATATATATATATATATGAGTCAGGGTAGAATATTTGTACCAGGAAGAATGGAAAAGCTGTATTGGTACAAAATATCCCAAGTAATAAGCATGAGTTAATGCATGTTAAGTTACATGGGTTGTTTGTGAGCATGGGACAGCTGGAAAAATACACACGAACACGAATGAATGGCCTTGATAGCTAATGCCCATGAGCATGTTTGTTTTCATTTTTATAGTGATTTATTCTCAAAATCACACTTGGGATGACTATTTCATACGATAGTAGACATTAATTACTTTTCCATATGGACATAATATGGTGATTCATCAGGATTTTTTTTGCTTGCATCCTTTATTATTTGGGATAATTAAATTGTTACTCTCTTGCATGCAGGTGGGTCATGGATCTCATACTCTTAATAAGTACTCAGCTGTAAGTATATACTGCATTATCTGTTATATTGATTTCTTTTATGAATAGAAGTTACTGATAATGTATTACAAGGATGCAAAGATATATATCATCACCAAGTGGTTAATGTATGAGTGCTAGTACTCTTATTACATATTCTTAATTGGCTCATTAGGAACAAAGAATGAATTTGAGCGTTGACTCTGATGTGTTGTTAGGTACTTATGTAGCACAAATGTTTTTACTATAAGACTCACAAGTTAGTGTTAAAAAAATAAATTAGCTGCTAATAGATATGTGTGCTTGTCTTTGTACCTTGGCATTCTTTTTTCTCAGGTTTGGACTTTTAGCACAATCCACAACGATTGAGGAGATGAAAATGAAGGCCTAGTTAGCTAGATTTGCTCAGATTTCCAAGACCGATACTCTAAAGGAAGATGAAAGGAACGCCATGGCAAGAGATGTATTTTTTCCTTTTTGTAGACTTTGTAACCCCTATAATTTTCTTTTGTACATTTTATGTAAAAATACACAATTTAATGTAAATTTTTGTTGATTAATGAAGTACTAAATTTTGTGTTATAATTTTGAGTTTGAAACTTTATTAGATACATAGCTGATGATAGAAAAGAAAGAGAATTAACAAAAAAAAACGAAGAAAAAATAGAATATAATTGCATTCAATAAATGAAATGATAGGTTAAAAAAAGGGGGATTTTGACGGATAGAATCAGTCACTGACGATATGACAGACTTAAACTGTCATTTTCTTAAACAGACTATCAACGGTCGAAATCTGTCGTTTAATTTTTTGACTACATGTTTTTTGACAGACCGTTCGACGGTTGAAAACTGTCAATTACTATGATTTTTGACGGTTTTTGCATGTCGAAAAATGCCATTTCTGGCGTAGTGACGATTATGCCACATAGGCATTGGGCCAAATGGGTGTAGAACATTGTGGCTAAGAAAAGCTTTTCTAGTGGGCATTCAAATTTGTGGGCCACATGTCGTCGGTATTCTTATTAAAAAAAATGTCGGTATAAAGCATTCCATCATCATATAATAAATGTACGACAAATCATGGATCACCACCAACTGCTTAGCATAATTGGTTGATAACATTCTTCATTATGAAGACGTAGTGGGGTTTCTTAAAACAAATGGGTTGGTACTACCGTAGATTTACCCCACTATGTAATCTTGTTTTCTCTGAAGATTGCGCATCATAATCTAAAAGCCTTTTAAGAAAACAAGAATTCGATGCAAATAAAAGAACTGTTTTAATCATTTTGATTTCAAATTAATGTTCACATTTATTATAAATTGGTCAATAGTATTTGACCAAGAATAATGTATCTATAAATCCCTGCTTAGCACAAATAGAAGCATGGGTCAGCATTCCATTATATAGTAAATGTATGACAAATCATTGATCACCAACAACTACTTAGCATAATTGGTTGATAATATTTTTCATTATGGAGAAGTTGTGGGGTTTCTTAAAACAAACAGGTTGATACTACCGTAGATTTACCCTGCCAAGTAATCTTGTTTTCTACGAGGGTTGTGCTCAATAATCTAAAAGACTGTAAAGAAAATAAGAATTCGACGTAAATAAAAGAATATTATTTTAATTATTTTAATTTTCAACTAATACTCACGTTTATTATAAATGATAAAGAAAATAAGAATTTGTTGTAAATTAAAGAATATATTACTTTAATCAATTTGATTTTAACTACTGCTCACGTTTATTTTAAATGATTAATAATGTTTGATCAAGTATCCAAATGATGTATCTATAAACACATTTAGTTTTCATTTACAAAGGCCCATAGGCTTTAAAAGTTCAAACTTATGCATCGATGTGATACGCATGCTCCACATGTATGAGCCAAGAGGCATATAAGCCTAATGAGCTACCCATGGTAATGACTAAAAAAAGGTGTTAGAAGGCTATCCTACAAGAAGAGTATTAAGCACATCTAACCCAAAACGATTATTATATATTGGGTTTGTAAGATTTTTATGTCCACGTGAAACTTTATTAGGTGACGTGGAGCACGTGTCACTTTTGGACCTGTCATATGTGAGCCTACTCGTATACCATATTAAGTTTGGCAAATAAGTAGAATTGTCTAGAATCCTTATATATTGAGTTTGCAAGGTTTTAATCTTTCTATGTGGGACTTATTCTCAACAAAGAGTAATTTTAAAAGTGCACCCAACAAATTTGGCAGTAGGTCCCCATTAGTTTGACCCTTTTATCCTCCCTAAATCTAGAGAGGGACGAAAAAGTTTTTTGTGCTCGCAAATATAATTTTCCAAAGAAAAATAAGAAACGTGGATGGGGGAGACCTTATCTTTTCTACTAAAAAGTGATGATTTCTTACAACTTTTTTTTTATGAGAAGAATAGATAGTTCTTACAAGAAGGCCATACTTGGTATAAGTAGTGAAAATTCACAAATGCTAATATTCACAGTTTTTATAGTTCTAATTAAAAATCAATCTGTTAAAAAAAATAAAAAAATCTCAGATTTCATATTTTGTAGGCCCATTACAAATTTCATCAAATATTTGCTACTAGATGTCCTCACCAAATACTTATAAACACATACGAATCATGAATATTCGCATTTGTGAATTTTCACTCCATATCAAGAAAGGCTCAAGTGATGATTTCTTACAACTAGATTTGAGCTTCGGGCTCCCCCTTTGATCGTCGCCCTAGATGGGTTCTCCGTAAATGGGCCTGACGGGCATCCCATCATACTACTTCTGTTATGCCCATTGGCTTTCTCTACTTTATATTTGTACACATGGAATGTTCTTACATAATTTTGCTCAAAAACTCCATTTTTGAGTGCCAAATACCAAAAAACCCACAAACATTTCATAACAGCCAAAATCTCCTTTTTTTTTTTGATTTTACCATTTTATACTTTTTAAGGGATAAAATTTCTGTTTACCCCACTAGTCAATAATTCCTTTTTTTTTTAATTTCGTGTTTACCCTTTTTTAATTAGAGAATAATATCTTAATAAGATTTTATTCCTTAATTGGTGCTTAATTGACAATTTTAAATTAATTAGTTTCCTATTTTGTTTAAAATCATTTTTATCTCCTTAATATTTTAAAGATTTTCTTCTATAAACTACTATATTTATTGTTATTTTCTAACCTAAAAGACAAAAGAGAAAAATATTTTGATTTCACTTTTTTTTGTTAATAAAATAATTGTTCTACTAGTGCTTTATGGATAAAAAAGACCATTCTCTCATTTTTTTGTTACAAATCATATTTGTGTTTGAGTTTTTTTTCTCCTGCAAAATATATTTTTTCTAGATCAATTTAAATTTTTTTTATGCACTACAATTTTTGCAATTTGTATTGATTGACTTAAAAATTTGTTGTTTGATTTTTTTTGTTGTACAAAAATAATTTTTGCCCATTTGAACATGAAATAATGAGGACTTTTAAAGGTAAATGTGCTTTAACCACTTTCATCTTTAAATCGAAGCTTTATTGCTTACACTTCGTTTGAACATTGCAAAATTTTTGCACGTATCAATCGTTTTGCATTGACTCTATGTTTCTTTAATTTTTAAAATTTTTCATTGACAAATTAATTTTTGCTTATGCATTATAATTTTTGCATTTTATATTACGGGAATAAAAATTCCGTTGTTTCATTTTTTCTTGTGAAAAAATTGTTTAGACTCGTTTGTTTCACTTTTGTGCATATGCTAAAAATATTTTGCACGTTTAAGTCATTTTGTACTAACTATATTTTTTGTTAATTAATTCTAGAATTTTGTATTGGCAAAAAATGAGCCATAAAATTAAGCAAATGACTTCATAAAGAGGGAGGTTATTGCACCCCCTCTTAGAACACCCCCTTATAACGCCCCCTCCTATAGGGCCCACATGCGATGCATTCAGGGGCTGATTTTTTTAGAGGATGTTCTTCTCATATATCATCATATTAAAAAATCACTTCGCTCTAAAACTTCTAACCCCTTCAAATTAACGCCTTAAAAATTAGTAACTATTTGGTAACTATTTGAGGATCAAATAGTTACCAATTTTTAAGAAGTAATTTGAAGGGGTTAAAAGTTTTAGAATGAGCTGATTTTTGAATATGATGATATACATAGTGAAAAAAACATCTTCTAAAAAAATTAGCCCATAGATGCATCATATATGGGCCCCACAAGAGGGGGCATTATAAGGGGGCTTTCTAAGAGGGGGTGCAATAACCTCCTTCCTTCATAAAAGTGTTGTAAACAAAGGTTATGATTATAATAGGCAGAATTTAAAAATCTTAATTAGAAAGAAAACTTAGATTAATTTAAGTATGATCTAATTGAAAGAATATTTTTAGGAAAGATTTAATATCTTATCTAAATTAAATGCTTCAATATATCCTATTACCAAATTTATGAGTTGGTCAAAATTAGTTTCTTCCTTGTCTAATAAAAGCAAATATGTCTATACATCTAATTTTGAGAATTTTGGGGGTTTTGACTATTTTGAAAAGTTCATGGAGTTTTTGGACAGGTATTTCTAAATTTTGGGTGTTTTAGTCGTTCTCCGATGTTCTTATTAGTGTAACCAAACGATACACAATATAAAAAAGAAGTTTTGGAAAAAAAAGTCCCTGTAAAAAAATTATTATATTTTTAATCCTTTTTTTTTTTATAAATTTAGTCCATAGTTTTGGACATAAAAGTCATAAAAGTATGGACTAAATTTATAAAAAAGGATTAAAAGCACAATGACTTTTTTACGGGGACTTTTTTTTACGTTTTCTATATAAAAAATGAATACTGCTGTTTGGATCGACTAAGTTACAAAAGCTGTGCCCGATGCTATGTGGCATAGTCGGTCCCACTGCCATATAAGTTAGAAACTCCTCAAAACACTTTTAGGAAGGGAAAAGTGGTGGGTTCCACCCTACCACCTAAATATTTGACACTACTTTTGTAAAACATTCAAAAAGTATTATTGATGATAATGAATATTTGGACAAGTTTTATTTTACCAGACTTTGTGTCGGACGTTTGAGCCAACGTCATAGAATCTATGGTGTTGAATTCATTTCAGCAACTCAAAATCATTCAAAGATCAAAATATTGTAGGACCCATAATGCAACATTTCATTTGGGCCAAACTTTAGAGCTAAACATCTTATTCCCAATATATTTATGAAGAAAAAGTAAGGTATATTAACAAATACTACATATCTTACTACTGTAAAAGCCAGACATTAATGACCCCAAGTCATCTGTCGTTTTACTTCTATAACAACCAGGTACACTTCCAACATCAGTTGCATACATACAGTCCTTAATCACAAAATTTAATTAGGGGAATTAATTTAACTATATTGTATATAACAAGACTTTGTCTTAAACCCATATATAATTATAGATCAAATTAAATCCCATCTTGATAAGGAAATGAAGTCGACTCGAGCCATTCGTCCCCGGTAATTAGCTCCGACACCGCATAGCTTAACGCGTCATCGTAGTTCATAACATTATATCCCTTCCAGGTAACGCGATTATCGGTCCCCGATCCTGGCCCCGTATTTTCGTACTCTCCATAATACAATGTATCTAATCCTGAATTCCCTTCCCATTCCTTCCAACCTAAAGGACTAATCAAGTCATCAATGTAAGATTCCATATAAACAGTCCTTGCATATTCCTTCCATGGCCTCCCTAAGTAGCTCTTAACATCCATATTACTCTCAAACAAGTCCTCAGAGGCCAGAATTGAACAATTTTGGATTGAAATTCCAGTGTTCTGATCTGGGCTGTCCCTGGAATGTGCTGTGATGGCGTTAAATTGGCCAGCCTTTGGTAACCTAGCTATAATGTTGCATCCTTGAAAGACCACAGCTGCATTGCCAAAGATGAAATCAACTGTCCCAGATATGTTGCATTCTCTGTAGAATTGTCGAAATGAATGTACATACAATGTGTCTTGGTACCCATGGATGTTGCACCGGTAAACCGCCGCTAAATCTGCGTTAATTCGTAGTGCAACCGCTTGGTGTTTTACTGGTCCAGCCGTGTTTTCGAATGTTATATCTCGTGCTAGAAAACCATCGCCGGCGACCGCTGAAATTAATTAAAAAATTAAATTAAATATTAATTACTAATTTTCTACATATATGTTCCTCTAATCTGAGTATATGTTTGTGAAGAATATTTTCCTCCACCTCCCCCACAAACAAAATTTCCCTTGTTTTTTAAGCCTTACCAGCCTCTCTCATTTCCAAATATCAATCAAACACTAAGGACTCCAAATTGCCAAATTTTGAAAAGCAAAAAAAATAAAAAAAATAAAAACAGAGAGCTGGGGAAATTTTATTAAAAAAAGAAAAGAAAATGGAGTCTTTAAAGAAACCCTAATCAATGAAGTTATCCTAAATTAGTAAGAACAATATGATTGATCCAGTGAAAAATGACCAACATTACCCCTAATAGGTTATGGTAATACTAGTAGAGGCCAGAGGGTGCATAGATCTTAACATTTAAAATAAAAAACAAGGAGAAAAAATAACAGCCATATAAACAGATAAAAAAGCAGGAGAAAAAATTAATTAAACTTGGGAAGATATTTATGTACTCACCAACAGTTGCAGACCTGAAAGTAGTGTAGCCACCAACCACACTTCTTTTGCCTGTAATCACTGTAACATCACTTCCATCTCCCAACAGCACAATATTAGTTTTATGCTTTGAGATTTCCACATTTTCATGATAAACCCCTTCTTTAACATATATAATGATTCTATCATAACTATCACTTGGAGCAAATTCAATGGCATCACTTACAGTTGTGAAATTTCCAGACCCATCTTTAGCCACTGTAATTACCTCACTTGGGTCATACTCATTATCATCTGAATCCTCAAGAATTCGGCGGCTTTTTCGCGTTAACCACGCCGGGAAACGACCCAATAGACGACGGTTCTTATTATTATTTTTACCTGCTTTTGATTTCCTATCAGCCTTGGAAAGAAGTGAAAGAGAATTACTAACATGTTTGTAAGTAGTAATTATGGAATTAACAAGAACTGGTTTTGATGGACCATTAGCAGAATCAAGGTCTTCTAAACAGGTGTTTTTGTTAGTGAGGGCAGCACTAAGGAAAGCATTTGCATCGGAAAGATTGCGTTTATTGGGCGAAGATTGAATGCGGGAAACAGTTTTTTGAAGAGAAGAGATGGTGATTTCGTGAAGATCTTTACAATCTTGAACAATTCCAATTTGTTGTTCAATGATACCTGTATTTCCAAGATGGACTAATAAATCTGAGAGTTTCCCAGCTTCTGAAATTGCATTTTGAAGGATTTGAAGAACAAAGGTGATGATATTAGGGTTAATGTTAATGGAGATTGAGAGCTTCAAGGAATTAAAACAGAAGTCTGGGTATGGTGTAGATTTGCAAATAGATCTTATTAATGGAAAATGAGTACTATTGAGACCAGGAGTAGTAGTAGAAGGAGAAGGAGAAGAAGAGTTGAGAGCAAATGTTGTTGAGAAGAAGATTGCAACTGAGAGGAGTACTAGAAATGAAGATTTTTGAAGGGAACATGAGGAAGCCATGGAAGTTTAGAGAGAGAAAGTACTTGTTGAGGGTTGATGATGAAGGCCGCATTTGCAAGCAGGGGGTCAAGTTGTTAAATAGTTGGAATGGTGCATGATTAATTAATTTAATAAATAAATAAATAAATCTCTGTTTTGGGAACGTAAAATTGCATGAGTTTCAATTAAAGATTTAATAAGGTTGAATATTAACATGGTTTTTTTGGGTAATGGAGGGGATATTGATTTAGATAAGACGCGTCGTGTACTGTTGAGGTGCTGATTGAAGTCTGAAATTTGTACGCACACTGATAGTAGTAAGAAATTCTTGAAAATTTGGAAGTATTTGCTAAGTTGGATGGAGTAGAAGAGGGAAAGCTATGTGGAAGATGGGGTGCATACAGTACATATTGATTGGAAGTTTGATGCAGAAGCCTCTGTAAATTCACGTGGTATACTCTGCCTCTTATTGGATTTACATAAAATTGGTTAAAAATCCACGGGCTGTTTGAGTTGAGCGTTTAATCAACATCCTATTCTTTATGTCTATTTTCTGGTGGATTTATTTTTACATTTGAGGGGGTGTTTGGCAACAAGAAGTAGATGTTAAAAATAAGGAGAAATTTTTATGGTAAACTACTGACTTATAAGTCTAAAAAAATGATTAGTTATTATACGGTATTTGAGGAGAAGCAACTTCTAAGAAGTGGAAAAGCAAAAAAAAAAATTTGCTAAAAAAAGAAGCAACTTTTTTGCTTTTAAAAGTCACTTTTAAAAAATGTTACTATACAATTTTTTTTTTACTTTTTGACTTATACAAGTCAAAAAGCAACTCCATAAGTGGTTGCCAAATGCCTTCCTAGTGTGTAAACGACCGTTATAACAGTGTAACGGTAAGGCCGTTATAACGGTTTTGAGGTCAAAACTGGCGTTTGTGTTAACTAATTTTTTTTGTAAAACGACCGTTATAACTAAAAATAATGGTCATTATTTAAAAACAACAGCAATGGTTAAATTTTTAAAAATGGTTAAAGATACCAAATAATTTTTTATGTTATTTTTTTTATTTTTTATACAAAATAACGACCATTATAATGGTAAAAAACGATTGTTATCTGATAACACCGTTACAATAATATAACATCACAGCTTATGACTGTTATTGTTATAAAGGTCGTTTTCTAAACACTAGATATGAGGAAGGATACTTAATTTGGCCAATTTCAAAATGCCCATATAAAGATGATCTAAAATGAGTCTTCGCTAAGGATGACATACTCACCATATAGATCATCTTCAGATAAAATCACACATTCTAAACTTCTAACTTCATAAATAGTTGTGTGAAATATTTTTGTGGGTCGTTAAATGTTATGTAGTATATTCTAACTTAACCACCCATAGTGTTGATATTATCCCCAACTTAACCATCCACCCATTGGGTTTGGGCATAGGTGTGGGGTTTTAACTTAAAAAGCCTCAGTGCTATGTAAGAAGATAGACTATCTTATTAGCTCTACATTAGAGGGCTTCTTATCCACCTTGGCAAGATTCAAGCCATCTCATCCACCATCATACGATCTCGTTGCTGCAACATCTTGAAGTACACCCTATATATTTGAGAAACCCTTGCACATCTCTACTTTGAGTGGCGTACCAGGTGTACACCCGCCAACTCTATCACGACTGTACGATCTCCGCTTCTTATTATATGTGGGATAATTGTTGTGGCATGAATCGAGCCACAACCCCAATAGGATTGTACGCCCACTCTATATGTAGGTAACATTCAAAATTATCATAAAAATTAAAATTTGACTTGTTAAAATGAGAGAGGCGCCACAATGTATATCACATAACTTTACGAGTCTAAAATTATTAAATCCTAATCCAATGGTTGGAAATTGCTAATCCACGGTGTTGAAAACTAGTGGAGGATTTATCCCTATTTTAACTCGGTAGTATAGATTCGGGGTGCGCACTATCCCGAGAAGTAGTCAGGTGCTCTAAGAGGCTCGGATATCTCGGTATAAAAAAAACCAATATACTCGAGACCTAGAAGGTGTGAGGTAGGGAAGACAAATTCTTCATTCTTGAGCCATGGTTCAAAATCAATTAATTTATTGATTCCTGCACATCCAGTAATATTTAGGGAGAACGTACAAAACATCCAAGATGAGTTTATTTGAGGCCATTTAGTCCACCAAATAACATATGAGTCTATTTAGTCCAAAAATAAAGTTTGAACAGATATACCTTTTAACTAATTTAAAGTAATCATTAACTATAGGTGCATGGTAGCACCAACTACTTTTTTTAATTTTGTATTTCACATAAAATAGTCACTTTAAAAATACAAATCAATCTTTGCATAAATTTTGCGATTTTTTTTAAGAAAATATCATTGACTGTTCTAGTTTTGAAAATCTTGAAAAGTACTTTCAAAACATATGAATTTCATCAAAATCTGAATTTTAGTGTAAGAGATATAACATTTTGAAGTTTAGAAAAAAAAAAGATAACTTTCTCTCTCCAACAGTTATACAAGTTAGGAATAGACAAAAAGATGATTGGAAAAAATAATAAGGGTAAAACAAGAACATTGAAAAACAAGTAATGGACTAAATAAACTCAGAAATGTTTAAAAAAGACTAAATAGATTCAAAAAACTTTAAAAAAGTTATTTCAGTGTTATTGAAAATATAGTAAATCAAATGAATTCAAAAAACTATGTGTTGGGTGTACTATAGTCTTTTATACCAATGTAAACAATTAATACAAAAATTGAAATATATAACCATTTTGATGATTCGATCTAAAGATGCAGGGGCGGAACTACCTATGGGCTAGGGTAGGCTTCAGCCCTGGGTAATTTTTGAGGAAATTTTGGGTATATGAAAGTTGTTTAAAAACTTAAGACAGATAGGAGTTTTGTTATTTTAGTCCAGAGTGAACTTTTAAATTTCTTTTTTATTCCAAACCCAACTTCAGCAAAAAGAGAGATGATTTAATTTCTTATTCGAAAATACTTTTGGGACTAAAATGTTTAGGGACCGAACCTAAACGAAATTGATGTTAGTTCCACTTAGAATGTATCCAACTGTTAAAATTTGATGATAGTGTTCTCTTGACCATGTAGATCATCCTCACAAAAAATCAGCATATTCTAAAAACTTCGAAAAATATCAAAAATTAATTGGAGTCTTCACTGCTGATTATTAACTGTTGATTTTCAATCACGTTCTACTGAATTTTTTATAGAATTAGAAGTTTTAGAATGGACTTATTTTTTGTAAGGATAATTTCTACATAGTGAAGAGAACACTCTCACCAAATTTTAGTCCCTGGATACAATCCAAGTGAACCCCACATCAATTCGGTTAAAGATTTGGGCCCTAAACATTTCGGTCCCAATAACATTTTCGTTTCTTATTTTCTCCTTATTTCTTATATGTTCTTTAAGGTTTATGTTCAAGCCGAAAAAAAGGGACTTAATACTATAAGTTTGGTCGATTGACGCTTGAGATAATAATAGAAAGGTAATTGGGGTGAACCGGCTACGGCTGTGCTTGATATCCGGTGAATTTTTATAAAAATTCACAGCCTAAAATTATATTGCATATACTTTAATTGTGGTATACTTTAGTTGTGGTTGTAAAAGTACAATCATTGCACTAAATTGTAGTAGGCCACACATGAATTTAGTGAAATAGTTGAATTCACCGAATACCAAGTAGTAGTGTTACATAGCAGTTCCCGTGACATCGTTATATTGACATCCCGTTACATTATTTGATTACAACAGTTTGTAGGGCTTACAATATAACGATGTCTTCAGAATAAATATCATTAACTTTAGTCCTACTTATCAACAAAAAAACAAACTTTAGCCCACCTCAACATAAATTCCTGGTTCCGCCCCTGCATAGATGGATCCATATATAGAGGGGTTGTGTTGTATTTAAGGTGGGAGGGTGGGCGTCTGATGTTAGACGACCCAAACCCCCCCCACCCGCCTGACCATTTTGATTTTTTATTTTTTTGTTTAGGTTGGGATTAAATCTCAACCTTTGGATTGTTTTAGGTTTTACAGGGAAAGGATACATGCATCATTAATGAAAAAAAAACTTTTTGAAAATGCGAGACAGTGTCCCTTCTGATGCCAAGCGGCTCCAGAGACACTGCCTAGCATTTTCAATTTTTTTAAATGACGAATGTATCCTTTTTTTATTTTTTATTAATTTTTTTTGTAAAGAATATCATTTACACCAATGTATTACTCATTTTGGTAGGCCAAATTTTTTAAGCTAAGTTTAACTTTTAGCTTACACGTCTTCGTGATACCTTCCATCGGTGATTGAAGTCGATTTTGTAATACCTTTTTCTGCTCTCAACTTTTAAGATTCCTCATCTAAACCTTGGCTATTGGTTATGAGCATGAATCTACTCCGTTGGAATTTTTAGAGCAAGTAGTTGTTAACGTAATATGATTTTTTTTAATCAATTGATTACATTTCTAATGCATAACTTTCGGTTTTCTCTTTTTTTCATAGGTCATTATGTCACTTACTATCATCTGTACAATTAATGTTTTTCAAGAATCTAACCATGTCAACCCAAGTTGGAATACATATAACAGTATCTTCTCTCGTGAACTCCTCAGAAAAATCAAATGAAATGATTCTTTATCTTCAGAACTTTGTTGTCCTTTTAGGAATAAAAACCAAAAGTAAGGAAACAAAAACAAAAGAAAATATGTTTTTTTATTTTTATTTTTGGCCTCTAGAAAAGAAACTGAAATTACTTTTATGACTAGAAAACTGAACTCCACAAATCCACATGCGAATCTGTCGGTTCGAGTTGACTCGGTAACTCACTGAGTTTACTCGGTGACCCAACTAGTTAGGTTAAGTTTTCAGCCGATTCTTTGTTTATATATCTAAACTATATAATCCAATGCACCTCCGTGAAACCCCTGAATGAAGTTGCGTGTCTGTTGTCCTTTTGTGTTTTTTGTTGATCTAAGGGTTAATTTTTTGGAATATGAACTGCTTAACGTCTAGATTACCTCAGACTATACATCGTCATCAGTGGGCTCACATAATACCATTTTATTATTACATTATATTTGTATTACAAAAGGGTTAACCAAATAACGCGCCGCATAATTTACTAACTCATAAGCTGTAGCAACAAGTGCTACATGGAGTTGATCAGCCTATACATTGTAACTAACTGGACCAACCTAATATCTATTTTATTCTTACACTCTTATACAGGGATTGATTTTTTTTTTTTGTAGTGATGATCTTAAACAGTGTGTGGGAGGTGGATTTGTCAAATCACATATGTGTAGCGCGTATGAAAGGTCAAAGTTAGCTTGTTGGGGATTTAAGATTTAGGATTTATAAATTGTGAAGAGATTAACTAAATAAGGTACTGCATAATTTGTTAACTCATAAAAAGCAAAATGAGTTTGTTAAGGGGCCAACGGGGAGGGCAAAATGAATTTATTAGGGTAAAGTCAACCCACACGCGTTACTAGGGGTTAGTTACCCTATATAATGCCACTTCTATCAGCTCCCCATGCAGCTTCAAATAAGCTATCACACTGTCATCCTACTTAATATAAATTTCAATTGTGTCCGTCTACATATTTTGGGCCCAAAATCAATCATCAACAAATAAGTAAATTTCAAAGGACAATGCTAAACTTATAGAAAAATCCTACATAATTTCCTACTGAAAGTCAGTTTGATTGTGGAACTATTTTTCACATACCCTTGTGATTCACATCCATCCTAAAGTGATATACATCCACCGTATTATGTCTTCGGTAGAAAATTCTGTAGGCTTTAAATTTAAAACAAAATTGGGCTAGAAGCCCTGATTCTCTACCTGTTTCATGGACAAGAAGGGCACTTTTTATTTTATAAGGTCCGTCCCTTCTTTCTAGCGTTTTATAAATACATGGTTTGTTTTAATTTTTTGTTTTAAAATTAACATATTTTCATACCTAAACTACCCTTATTTCTATTTAAAGAGTAAACTCTAACTTTTTTATTTTGTGGGGAATGGTGACGTGACAGAGAGAAAATAATGCCTTTTAAAATTCAAAATGCTATAACTTTTAATCTACATATTAAATTTTGATAAAATTTATATTTTTGGAAAGTATTTTTCAAGATCTTCAAAATAAGACCAGACAATAATATCAAATTCTAAAAAAAAAACCTTCGAAATATATTTCATAATAAAAAAACCTAAAAATTATGCAAGTTATAATTTGCATTGGCTATTTTGCATACTTTTGAGCATCAACACTTTTCTAAGCCTCTATATAAAAAAATTCCATAATAATTTCCATAGTTAAGATGCAAATTGGCATGCAGGTCCAGCGATCGTCCGACCAAGGACAACGAAACAACACAAATCTACACACAATCGTAAGGGCCGAACTAGCTCGGGCGCAGACCGGCGAAATTCGTGCCCGGCTCCAGCTGACTACGAACGGTAAGCCAAATTCACAACCTAGATCATTGGACTTTTATGCTTGACCATTACATTGGTGCGCGAAAACCAGGTATCATCGGCCTCGCCATTCGACCGCAACTGGTCTCTGGCGAGGAGGGGCATCTGTAGACGCCAAATTTTCGCACACCCCGAAAAATACCCATTTTGGTCGTACCTCGGTTTACGTGCAAAATTTAACAAAAAAATTGGTTTAATGTGACTAAGCAGGCTTCACTCCAGTGGTTTAAAATTCGGTTCAAGACCGGAACGAGAAGAGAACCAAATCTCGGGGAACCCCGAACTCAGGCGGAACTGGTTCAGTCGAGGAACCGTAGGATTTTTTTTTCCGACCCCAGGGGTCGCCACGTGTCGCGCCAGGGTCGGTCCACCCCAGTTTTTTTCCCAAACCATTTGTTTTTATATAACAAATCAATTTTTGAAGAATTTTCGTTAAAAAATTCAAATTTCAAAATTGTGGGACCCATTTTCATTTTATTTTTAAAAAAAAACAACAAAAAAAAAGAAATTTTTTTTTTTGAAAACAAAAAAAATAAAGAGGGAGGTGTGGAGCGTGCGTGACAGCCACGCACCATTCCCCCCATCCCTTTCTTGTTTTTGTGGGAGACAGAAGGAGCATGGGAGACACCTCCCCATCCTGCTCCTTGTTTGGTGTCGAAAAAACTCAAAAATTGTGTTTGCATAGTAAAAAAAACTATGCAAGTTGTAATTTACATACAATTTAGTTTTTATAGCTTCGTAAATTAGTTTTTCTGGTTTTTTTTTGTTTAGAATTTGGTATTCATGTCTGATCTTATTTTAAAGATCTTGAAAAATGCTTTCCAACGGTATAAATTTTGTTCAAATCCGATTTATATTTTAAAAGTTATGGTCATTTTTATGTTAAAATTAATTAAAAGGGGTTTGCTGAGGTACATAACTATTATTCAGCAGAGGGTTTTTCTGTCTTTTTGTACCGCGCTGACATGAGCCGATGACTGTCCATGCATAAAGAAAAAGTATGTCCTCTCTGTTATATTTGTTCCCATGCAAGGGTATCTGACTCATATTCGGTAAATTTAAAATTCAAAATAAAAGGTTCACAAATAAAAAATTACAATTGTGTCCTTCATCGTCCCATGTTTTCAAAAAATTAAAACTTCTACAATTTATTGAATACCAATCATATCCTATAATCTTATTTCTATAATAATTACATCCGACTTACACCTAAGAAAATTTCTACATGGAGTTGATCCAAGGGCTGATTTTTTATATAGATGATCTCCTCTTTTTTTTCTTAAAATCTTTTTAAAATACTGGATGTGTTATGTTACATTTTTTATTTATTACATTTGGTTACACTTGTCCGGTTGCTTGTGACAATGATCTTCTCATCATTTAGATCATTATAGACCATAGTTTGTCTCAAATGAGCCCACCTATTAATCCATCTTATTATTACACTCCACTTATAGCAATTCTAAGGCCCATTCAAATAAGATCTAGGGGCTGATTTTTTGTGGCGATTATCTATTCATCGTCTAGATCAACATCAGCGCACGTATCATCCTCAAGTGGGCCACCTAATGCCCAGTTTATTCTTATGCACTACTTACACATGTCTGTAGGCCTAGGTAGAGATGGCCCAAGGGCTTAATTTTTGTGGTGTTGATTTCTTCATCATGTAGATGAAAATTAGGTGGTTGTAGAGGTGGTGGTGAAGGGTGGGTTTGATCACTCACGCGTACGTTGCACATTGCCTAAACCGTGTGAAAGGGCAAAGTGAATTTGTTGGGTACAGAGAATGAAGCGTGTGTGGGGGTTAGTATATATATAGCTACTGATTGATCGAGTAGTCTTAAAGAAGTGGTAATGACCAATCAAAAGTAAATTAACAAACAATGGCAGTAAGAATAAGAACAAAATGGTAGCAATCAAGGGAACATGAGGAATATAAAGAAATGGGTACTGCTAAAAAGAAAGGTATATAATTAACAAGTAGGGAAATAGAGATAAAACAAGATATACATGGGTTGTCGGTGCAATCTTAATGAAGAATTTAATCACTGTTTTTGTCTTAAGACTCTTAAAGAGACGACTGTGAATTTGAATTCTATGTAGTAGATCTGATCTGCTTACTAAAGCCCTGTAGGTTTTAGCAGATTTTTGCGGTCAAAATTGTTGGGTTAATGGCTCGTTTTGCATGCATGGGGAGCAGAAATAATAGGGAGCATTGAAGGTCAAAGTTGTCGCCGAAGACGGAAAGGGCGTTGCATGAGATATGTTGTCGATCCCGGTAGTGCACAGTAGAATTTGGTTTGTGCATTACAAAAAAATCCGATAATGGTTTGTTTGAATAGGAGATTTTAAGTAGGAATTTTGTGGGAATCAATGATTTGGTAGAAAATTAGTTAGAAATTATGTTATAAATCTATAAGTCTACTCCTTGTTAATTAGGCTGCAAAGTATATATACATATCATCCTTATAGAAAATCAGTCCTTAGATTCTTTCTATGCAGGGTGATTTTGAGGAGAATTGGCATAAGCAACCGCTTCAGGCCCCGAATTTTTAAGTGCCCCCAAAATTTTCTTTTACTATATATACTATGAGAGAGGGCCCTAGTTTTAGAATTCGCTTTGGCTACCAAAATCTCAGCCTCTCAGGTCCCATGGGCTAGGAGATCGTGTCTTTATTGGTGGATAATTGAACACGATATAAATTCGAACTTTTAGAACAAGTGGTCGTAAAAGATAAACAAATTAAAATAGTGCATGAGGACCCAAATGACAGTAGAGAGATAGAGAACCAGTGAAACATGTGTAAGTAGGCATGGCTTTCACGTTCAATATATAATATCTGAGACGAAACGGTGTTACTGATATGATCCAACAAGATTCTTTCTGATCGATCACCTGATGATCTTTTAGCTTTTTAATGTTATCAAGGAAAACATTTTGGAAGTTTGTGTAAGCTAGCCAACAATACATACATGCACCCTAGCTAGCTATATATATGCGGTACAACTTGTTGAATGTCGTTTTCTTGGTCACCCTCTCTTTGATTTTAAAATGGAATTTTGAGGTGGTGCATGTTTTGGCTCCAACTAACGCGTTTTAATTAACTTTGTTTTATTTTTCGCTTTTTTGTTATCAAAATTTCAGAATCGATTGATATAACATGAACGGTGAAAAAATCTTCAACATCTTATAAATATACCGAGAAATGAGGGTTTGGACCCATGGCTTTACAAAAGCGGTGCCCCTATTCATGGAATTAGGATTTAACTCTAATTCTATCTACGTTTTAATTTTCACCCAACAAATTTTGATTTTTTAAGTTTAGCTCAATTAGTACGCAATCAATATAGAATTGAGTATGCAATTCAGTATGTTTTTAGGTTACGAACTAAAAAAGAATTTGTTGCCTTCGGTGGACGTGAAAAGACGATCCATTGTTGAATATTTTTGATAAGCATGCAACGCGGTTAAGGCTAGTTGGATCAAGCCTGGACCAGTGCTAGACAAGTCCAAGAAGTACCAGTCCTAACTTGCTCTAAATATATGGACTATGAACCCTAGAAGATGAGAAGGGATTTCTTCTTTACTACACTACCTACAAGTGGACAAAACCTACCTTTCTAAAGAGGGTTGAATATACGGCCACCACATAAGAAGGATATCCATCACACCAACTCAGCTAACTCGGTTATTCTTTGGGCCTACACGGTTATTATTAGGCCTACTACGCCATTATGACCATTGTTGTTATATTTGATTGAGATTGCCTCAAGATAAGCTTTAAAACACAACACTCTTTTTTAGAATATAAGACTACACCCAAAGTTTAATACACAACAAATTGGATTATTAGGGAAGATTTCTATGGTAGAGATGGTGTCCCTTGAGATTCTATGTTAATATTATCCCACATCGCTTAAGTACTTTGGATTTAAGAAGTATATAAGCTTTGGGCAACATTTTTCTTGCAAGTCGGTTTTCAAGGAGTGTTAAGTCCAATGGGCCTTAACATGTTATTAGAGCAAGGTGGCTCAGTTGAGTCTATTATCTCTAGCCCTGCATTGAGGGAGAGTTAGGCACAAATTGTGATTATTAGCGAGGATGATCTATGTAATGAGGAGATTATCATGAACAAGAAAATGTTGGCGTTTTAGTGTTTGTGTGATGTAAATGTTTATTTTGGACTTCTGTGGGCCTAAGGAAGCTTTCATGTTCACCTCAGTACCTCAAGATAGTCTATTTTATGCATTATGTGATATTATGTCTAGTTTTGAGTGTTGTACTACAAATTTTTTTGATTATAGTCAATTTTTGCGGTTTGAGAGGTTTTTTCAATTTTGAATTTTTTCTCAAAAAGTTTGTGTATGCGAATTTCTCTTCGTTTTTATTTTTATTTTCGTCTTGCTATTATACTCATGGGGGTTAAGGTTCCTAACATAAAATCAATCTTTGGATCGGCTCACCCTAATTTCTTAAGAAAGTAGTGTGGTTTAATCATCTCTCTTTAAAATAAAATGGAACTACCCCATGAACTTGGAAATGTAGTTTATTTTGCTAAAGTGGGTAGGAAAAAATTGTACCCATTGATGAGCAGATCTGGAAGTGCTAGCTAGCTTAGCTGGTAAAATTAATTGATTTTGATAGCACAAACCTGGTTAGAATTTCGCTTGCATCAAATTAATTAAAAAATGTCGAAAGACTTGCATAATTCAGGAACGTATAAGTACTTCATGTCATCGATGGTTGATATATCCTTTGGTATTTGCAGGTTGGCAGTTTCTCTCTTCCTTCTTTCTGTCCGTTAAGGGCACTTTTTTCGATTGTTAGTAGCACTTTCTCACTTAAACTTTTGCTTATACTTGTAATTGAGTGATAGTCCACCAAAAAAGAAGAGTAGATCTAAAATTTCCTTATATTTAACTAGGGGTGGCAATTTGACATGCAAGCCTAAGCCCTACCTGAACCAACGCTAGGTTTTGAAGGGTTAGGCTTGCTAATTTTGATCCTTGGGTTAAGCTCAAGCCCAAACCCAGACCAACTATATTCCTAGCCCGACTATACCACTTGCATCCCCCTTACACATAACAATGTTCAATGGGTCTAGCAGGAACATTATTTTAGCATAATTATTTGGAAAGCCAAAGCAATTAAGTAATTCAAATTTATATTATAGAATATTGTAATTACCATTATTTCAACTTTAGTATAAGAATAAGAATATTTTATACCATCACCCAAATACTCCTGTTTAGTTAAATTTCCAAACCTGCAGTGTATTTAACACCAGTTGATGGCAACCACAAATTCCCATCAAGAAATTGGGCAACACTGAAGTAATTCGCCTGAGTCGAGTTGTAAATCGGATGGTAACCCGGCCATTTGACTCGGCTGTCTAAACCAGCCCCTGGCCCATAATTCATGTACTCACCATAGTACAATGTATCCAAAGCGAAGTCCCCTTGCCACTCCAACCACCCTTCTGGTCTGATCATACTACTCATATATGATTTCATGAAAACTGTTCTTGAGTATTGCTTCCATGGCCGACCTAGGTAGGTCTGTGTCGAGTTCCCTAATGCAAGGAGGTCTGAATCGGCCGAAATATTAGAGAATTGGATTGAGAAACCTGTATTTTGGTTTGGGTCTTTACGACCTTGGGCTGTTATAGTGTTCTTTTGATTTGGAAGGCCTTTTTTTGCGAGAATTTGGCAATTTTGTAAGATAACGGCGCCGTTACCGAATATGAAATCGACTGTACCCGTAATTTGGCATTCGCGGTAGAATTGACGGAGAGAATGTGCGTATAATGTGTCCTGGTAGCCATGGATACCGCATCGAAAGAATGCAGATAGATCGGAGTCGGAGCGGAGTGCAACTGCTTGGTGCTTCTCGGGTCCTGCTGTGTTCTCAAATGTGATATCTCGGGCTATAAATCCTCTGCCGGCCACAGCTGTATGGGGAAAAAAAAAAAGTGATCAGACTTAGAAATCTATTGATGAAAATGTGTCAAAATTTAATCCTGGCAAGAATGAACAAAAATCAAGAGATTGTCAAGATAAATAGACCACATTGCCCTGGTATGGTATCATTTTTCTTAAGAATAATGCTAAATGTCTCAGCCAGACTACATTTTTTTTGGGACGCATAGCACTACTCCATTTTTTTTAATTTTACATTGAAATCTATAAAAAAAAGGTATTCTAGGAATTTGGAAAATACCTATATCCAGTACCTCTTTGCTCATTGTGGACTACATTATTTGACCAAATTTTGTGATTACTACCCTACTTGGTACACCATAAATATTTGTGAAGGTGAAAATTCATAGTTCATCATGTGTTTTTAGGTCATTGATGAGGGCTTTTAAAAGCAAATATTTGGTAGAATTTGCAATGGGTCTGCAAAATAAACAATCTAATATTTTTTATTAATTTATAAAATTTAATTAGCACTTACAAGAATTGTGAATTTTTGCATTTACGGATATTTACGATGTACGAAGTACATGACAAATAGAAACTGATATATACATATGCTATGTCAACTAATGTGGAAAGGAATGAGGGTGGCAAGCGCTGAAAAGAAGACTTCAAAGTAGCTTAAGTTTAACTAATTAAGAAGGAAAATGCTAAAGTTACTGCATTTCTTATTACATCTATATCTAACATTTACGAATTAATTCTTTACTCTTCATGATTGGCGCCCATTCTAAAATTACCATACTACCCTAAAAAATGGCTTTGACAGTAAAAAATACAGTAAAGGTGGCAGTAGTACTTGTAGCATCACCCAATAAATAAACCACATGGAAGCAAATTAGGTGATGTGGCATGAACAAGTTAGCTACCACGTTATGTAGTCAATGTAGCACTATTCATTTGATTAAAAGTCACACTAGATATATATACCCCTTTTTGTAGAAATTAATTGATCACAAGCCATATCAACTACCACAAAATACTTAACAAAAGGGATTGGACCATTTATATTTCTTAATAAGCGCGTGACAAATTAGATGGCATATATGTATTCAAGGGCGGAGCCAAGATTTTAAGGTAAGTGGGACCAAAGTATAATTATTTTGAAGGATCACTGGGAAAAAATAGGAGTTTTGGGAGGGGCCAAGTGAAAATTTTGTACTTTATATGTCAAATTTTCTTAGATTTACAGTAGAATGAACAAGGTAAAGCATTGACCTGGAGTGCCATGGCACCCTTATGTCTCAGTGTGACTCCGTCACTGTATGTATTAGCTGTCAATACTATGTGGTCAATTAATGTGATCAAGTAGAAGAGTAATACATTAAGTAGTACTTTTAATTATGGCATGTAGGTCCTCTATAATATGGTAACATTTAAGATGTCAATTATGCAGATACTCTAGCTAGCTGGAGAAACTAAATGAAAAGCCAGTATATATAGTCATTTAATACTTACCAAATGTTGCTGACCTAAATGTGGTCCAACCATCAACGAAATTCCTGTTGCCAGAAATAACTGTAGCGCCCATCCCATCTCCAATCATCATCAAATTCCATTTCTTCTTCTTGATCTCAACATTCTCCTTATACACACCTCTCTTCACATATATCACATATCTACTCGTACCATGATCGGGGGAAGCTAATACAGCATCCATCACACTAGTATGTGTTCCGGACCCATCGGCGGCAACAACTGCATTCGCCGATACCCCACTCGCCGAAGCTTGCAAGAGCCTCCGGTCGGCGGCTTTCATCCACGACGGAAAATTAGTAACATCAGCCCTCATAAGCTTCCTACTAGGGTGACCAGGTGAAGGCTTGGCTGGTGATGAGGATGGTGAGGGGACTTGATCACAAACCATGCCAAGAACATTTTTGACTAGGGATGTAACTTGTTGGAGACTAGTTCCTATGATGTCCTTAATGAAACTATCGGTGCCTTCAAAACCATCAATACATGTTTCTTGATTACCAAGTGCAGCACTTAACCAAGCTTTTAGGTCAGATTTTCGGTTGCCGGTGCTGTTATCCTTACCTGCAAAATTAATTACAAACATATATGAAACCATATTTAAATGTATATATAATTATATATAGTTCGAAATATAATAAAGAGCCTGAAATACCCTTTTAATATGAACCAAAAGTATAATAAAAGCGAGGGTAGTTTAGTATTTTCGAGTGCATCTGTTATACATGAGAGTGAGATTACGAGAGCTAGTATTCTAGTTAGTACCTCGTATACTATTTTTTTTTTGTCAATATGTTATACGTACGTTTGTAACAACACATGCATCACCTTAGACTTTATATTGAAGTTCTCCATGCACGTGGTTAAAGAGAGATTTTTCTCTTTTAGGAACTTTGTATTTTATGTATTGTAAATCCTGGCAGATCATCTTCTTTCCTTTCTTGTTTATCTAGGATTCTAGTTTCCTTATCTTTTGTATATCTTGCTTGGATATCAAGTTGTATCTTCTATATATTCAATAAAACATGCATCGGCTACCTCAAGTTGAGGAAGACAAACCCTAGTGTTTTAGCATGGTATCAGAGCCCCAAAGGCACTAATACGATCCACCCTTCAACCTAGAGTTATCAATCTTCAACTATCTAACATCAAAGATTCTCAATGACTAAATCAACTCCACCAACCTCACCAACCAGCAACAAGACTCCAGAGTCAATGGCGTCACAAGCTTCTGGAGATTCCTCCAAATCATCAGGTGATCCTTTTTTAATTCATCCTTCAGATAATCCTACATCAATAGTTTGGTCTCCCTTACTTAATGGTGATAATTATAGTATTTGGGTAAGAGGAATAACAATGGCCTTAGGAGCCAAGGACAAACTAGGATTTGTTGATGGATCTATCAAAGAACCAACAGATCCGACAAGTCATCATGCCTGGAAACGGTGCAACGATCTTGTCGGCAGTTGGGTGCTAAATTCAGTTATTCCAGAAATCAAATCGAGCCTCATGTATGCAGAATCAGCCCGTGCAATATGGCTTGATTTACAAACTCGTTTTGCACAATCGAATGCTCCAAAAATATATCAATTGAAGCAGTCGATTGTGAACTGTAAACAAGAGGACTCGAATGTTTCTGCATATTATTCTCGGCTGAAAGGTCTTTGGGATGAACTAGATTCAATCATCCCAAATCGTCCTTGTATGTGTGGGTATGGCAAGATCACTTCTGAACGCCATGATCAGGATCGTGGAATGGAATTCCTTCAAGGCTTACACGATCAATATAATAGTATTCGAAGTCAAATACTTTTAATGGATACATTTCCTTCAAAAGAAAAAATATATAACCTTGTGAGACAAGAAGAGAAGCAGCAGGAACTCCATACAATAGCACAACCGCAAGTCGAATCTGCTGCCCTCAATTTTCAAAGGAATGACAATCGGAATCAGCAACGTCCACCACCATCAAAGCGTCAAAAGGAAAAAGCGGACAAGGTAGATCGACCCTTTTGTGATCACTGCAACCGTCTAGGCCATTNAAACTCCTAATGAAATAAGGAAACTACTAAAATACGTAAAACTTTCCTAAAATAGTAAAACTGCTAATTTGAAGGCCAAAACGATGGAATTTGGCTAAATTCTTGAGATTCATGACAAAACATGAATCTTGAAGATCTCGACGTTTCCAAGTGACTGTGCGAATTTCACGCGATTCTGACACTGGGAATCCGAGATTTCAATCCTGTCTACTATTACTTTTTTGTCTTCTTCTTCTTAGACTTCTTCTGGGACTTGGACTTGGGCTTGGGCTTGGATTTCTCAATTGCCTCTATGAACTCCTCTACATCACCTGCTTAGGGACGATCCTATCCTAACCTTATCTCGTTGTTAGGTTTAGATGAGGAGTAGTGTTCTTAAACAAATGACAAATATATCATCATTAAAAGAACAAATTAATTTTGACAACCAGTATTTTTGGGAATCATGTGGGTCGAACATGCTACCTGCAAGTCCTATTAAAAGCTACAATAAATATTCCCAAGTTGGGGCCTCATATATAACATTTAAGAAAGTATCAAAGAATTAAGTATTGGGGGAACGAAGTTTTAGTCCTATTTGAGGGGTAATATGACTGTTTAATCCCAGCTATAAGTTTTATAACAGTTTAGTCCAAGAATGCCCTTAAAGTAGGTATACAAGCAGTAAATAAGTCTTTTTTTTTTGTTTTTAAAATAAAAAATAACATAATTTTTAAAATACAAATCAATTTTTCATAAAAGTCATATTTTTAGAAATCATTCATTGAGATCTTCAAAATGAGACCAGACAACAATATTTTTTTTTTTAACAAAAAAATTTATTTTACGAAATATGCAAATTCAAATTTACATATATGAACTGTGATTTTTATTGAGTTTCAAATTAAAAATTACAAAATTAGATTTCTTATTGCAAATTCGAATTTGCATATATGAACTGTGATTATTGAGTACAAATTGTAAAATGCAAAATTGGATTTTTTATTGCAAATTCTAAATTGCATTTGCAAATTTAGATTTGCATATCTTTTGAAAAAAATAGTAAGGACTGGTCTAGGTTTGAAGATCTCGACGAACACTTTTTAAAAATATAAATTTTATCAAAATCTCATTTGTGGTTTAAAAGATATAACTTTTTAAAGTTTTAAAATAAAAAATTTCTCTTTCCAACAGCTGTCCACCTTTATAAATAAAAAAAGAAGGGTAAAATTAGTAATACATACAAATAAAAGATGTACATGAATTTCAAAAAAAAGACTAAAACATAAACTTTTTATCCAATAAAGAACTAAACTGTCAATAAAAAATTAATAAAATAGATTTTAGACAAAAACAAAGCAGCTGGATCAAACCATTATTATACTTCTAAAAAAGAGTATTATTACAAGATTTTGTAAATTCAAAGGCTCCAAGTAACTAAAAAAATCTGTAAAACTGAGGTTGTAGTTGGATGATGACAAGTTTGACACATAAATATCTTTATCCCACAAAAATGAAATCAGAATTCATGAATATCCCGTGGCCTAGAAAGTGCCGTAGCCTAGAAAGTGAGATGCCTATGCCTGTAATAGTCGTGATTCTGCTTTTATCTCTTCATATCAGTAGTTTTAAATGGCTTCAGTCAACTTTGGACTCCAGAGTGTAGTTTTATACTATCACAAATATTTTCTAAGTGCGGTCACGCTATTTGCTTACATGGAGACGGTCTTACCGTATTTGCTAATTTATGAGTCTGCTTTCTTCACTATATAGATTATTATCACTAAAAATTAGAAGATTTTAAAATTTTTAATGCTATCAAACGTTGATTGAAAAATCAACGGTAAAAAAATCGGTCTTATATTAAATATGGATGGTCAATTTCTCATTTGATTGTTTACAGGGTTAAAAGTTTTAGAATGGACCTGGAAGACTACTTGTTAAACTAGTTGGAAGCATGATTTTCATAGTGTAGACCCTGGTATCAAATCCCATAAGAGGGATTATTCTTTAAATAACATTCCAATTCAATTCAAAAAAAAAAATAGATTTAAAATGTGCTAGTTTTTTTTGAGATATCATCAGTTCAATCCTCCCCATGTAAGCTCCATAAGGTAAATTAGCAAAAAGGATAGGGGTCAGGCAAAATGATTGGCATTGAGGGATTTGAACTCCCAAAGTTCACAAAGAAAAAAAAAAAAAACCCACAAAAGTTCAGAGTTGGAAGTTCAATGTTCGAATAATAATCCTAACAAAAAAAAAGTTCAAATAATAATGAATAATGACATAGCAAACGACAGAACAGCTTAAAATAAGCAACCGCCGCACCGCTAGCTAGCAAAAATAAAGTTAAGAAAACCGTGGGATGACTAAGCAGTAAGGTTTGCATTATGAAAATGCAGTAAGTTTAAAACAAAAAGTCGATCTGCCCTATTCCATGGCCTAACTAGTATAATTCATACTAATAACATGAGCCCTAATTCTACACACGCAATGCGTGTGTAAGTTAACAAACGTAGTTAAAAAAAAAAAAAAAAAGCTAATTTATTTTTAATAACTACTGGATGGATGTTAAATACCGATAATAATAACTTTGATTGTAAGTGTTTGTAATGTTTTTGTTTTTATTTAGTAAGGGTTAAATATAAAATCGATAATTTTGAACTTCATAACTACTTTAAAGTCGCTTCTTTTTAATAATAGAACATATAGATTACCATTGAGATTTTCGGTTGCCGATGCAGTCCAACTCAACTCATCGGCCGAGAAATCAAGCAGGTCGACGCAATCGTTAATGGCATTCGTTAGACGAAAATCGTCGAATCCATTTAAGTACTTGGAAACAAGAGATGTTACATCCCTTATTTGCTCAATTGATGACCTAACCGATGTTAAAAACTCCGTCGAAGATGGAACTACAGATGATGAAGAAGAAGAACATCCCGACGACTGATGACCACTGAAACCATCATCATCAAAAGAAGAAACTAGGGCATTATGAACAGAGCAAAAAGATAAAAATGAGAGAATGATTAAGGTGATGAAGAAGGAAGGAGACGAAGCCATTAGTGATAGAACAAATATCAAAGGATCGATATTGAGTAGTACTTATGAGGACAAGAGCTAGGGAATGAGTACATTAAATATTGTAGTGTGAGAAACTAGGGATGAGGGAGGGGTTTTAGTGGGGACAGTGTAATTAAAGAGAGATGGGGAAGAGGAGCAGTGGGGCAGTTGAAGGAATTGATGAAGGAGAGAGAGGTGTCGGCAGGTAGGATCAAGGAGGAAGGGTCTTTTCTTAGGATCAGAACCAGAATTAATCTGGGGGCAGGGGTCGTTTCATGCAAATGTTCTTGTGTAGTAGTGGTGTGCATCTTTGTAGCTAGAGTTAATTTGGCTCTGCTGGGAGCAGGGGGTGCCTTTTATGTATAGGATGTAAAGTTAAATTTGATGCGACCCAAACACCCACCCATGCATGAATTAATGAAAGTTTTTTTTTTTTTTTTTGCGGAATTAATGAAAGTTGATTTGGTCTTATACAAAGCTTAGTAGGGTTTCACTGGTATTCCTTCATATCTTATGAGACATGAGAACATGGATTCAACTTATCTTTATACAAAATAATTTGTGTATCGCTTTCCTAACCCTAAATGATTGAAGCTTGCCAACCTAATTGGGATGATTGTTTAGAATAGTGATCATGGGGTTTCTAGTAGGGGTGTCATTGGGTATCCCTTTGAATCGAAACGGATTCGATTATTATAGTTCTGGTTCCATCTATTATGAACCTGAAACAATTCGGGTATAAATCGGATAGAACCGATTGGAACTGTTTAGAGTTCGATTCGATACCACAATTTGAGTACCAAGTTCTAATTTTGCTTTGTATTTGCCTTCGTAATTTTTCAATATATTCATTAATAAAAGTTTTTTAAAAAAAAAAGCTTAGTTGGCTTAGACATCATCAAAATATATACATATATATATATGAGGGAGGTTATTGCACCCCCTCTTATAACACCCCCTCCTGTGGGGCCCATATTCGATGCATCAAGGGACTAATTTTTTTTAAAAATGTTCTTCTCACTATGTATATCATCATATTAAAAAACCACTTCGTTCTAAAACTTTTAACCCCTTCAAATTAACCTTTAAAAATTAGTAACTATTTGGTAACTATTTGAGGGGTCAAATAATTACTAATTTTTAAGAAGTAATTTGAAGGGGTTAAAAGTATTAGAACGAGCTGATTTTTTAATATGATGATATGCATAGTAAGGAGAACATCTTCTAAAAAAATAAGCCCTTGGATGCATTACATGTGGGCCCTACAGGAGGGGGCGTTCTAAGAGGGGGTGCAATAACCTCCCTTTATATATATATATATAGAGGATCGGAGTACATCGTTATTTATACATTGCATGTGGGGCCCACATGAAGTTGATCAAATGGATGATATTTAGTGAGGATGTTCTTTTCATCATGTTGATTATCCTCCCCGAATATTAGCACATTCTAGAACTTGTAACTCCATCATCTGGTGATTAAAAATCACACAAAATAGACGGTGGTTGAGTTATTCATTTTACCGTTGATTTCAACCAATGAATGATGTGGTTACAAGTTTTATAATAGGCTTTTCTTTTGTGACGATGATCTACATGATAAGGAGAATATCCTAACTTAAAATCTTCTCTTAAATCATCTCTATTTGTGCCCCACAGGCCAATGTATTCTCTCTTCAATGTATAAATAACAATGTACACCTATCGGTTCTCATATTTATATATATAGAGAGAGAGAGGATATATGGCCCCCTCTATATAGCCCAAAGTTGGCCTCTTCATCTTGGTCGATGCTTTATGTGTTTGTGGATGGTAGATATACTTGACACGTGGCGAGCCAAAAGTAATAATTGAGCCGGCTTATCTTCTTGACTCGGCTAAAATTTTTTTTTCTTCCTCTCTTCGTCATCGTAACTGTTCCTTCTCCTTTCTCTCTCTTCTTTCTCTAGCTTACACTTCCGCCATTAAAGATACACCACAGTTATAGAACAATCTTGCGCCACCCTCTCCAGATCCCTCTTCCCCCTCTCTTTAGATCTCCCTCTCTCTTTCTCTTTCTCTTTCTCTCCAGATCTCCACCACCACCTAAAGAAAAAAACAAAAGAAAAACCATTCAGATCTTATTTGAAAAATCTATAAGGCTTGGAGTCGAGCATCAACAACGTAAGTGTCTCGTTGAAATTTTGAATCAAGATCTAATGAAATGGATTTTTTTTCGGATCGGATCTGGTTGAGTTTTGTGGCAGTGGGATTTTTTTTTTTGAATCTAGGTTGTTGGTGACGGTGGTGATGGAGGCGGTGGTGTAGGCAGTGGTGGCGGTGATCCACGGACGTCACTGACCAGACCCCCTTCCATTTGTATCTTCTCTTTCTTCTTCATCGCTGAATCTCATTGCTCCTCATGCCGTTTATTTTCTTATTTTTTCAAGCATAACCTAAAGAACCCACTTCATCTCGAGGAATAGTGGTTTTGGGGGATAGTTTTATGGATTAGTGGTTTATGGAGTGGTATGGCGGTGAATGTTAACTGAAAATTACTTGGAATGATTAAATATTTCAAAGTGTACCAGTCATCAGGTGATAAATTGTCTCTTCCATTACATTACATCCATCCAACCTACAGAACCCACTACATCTCTAAATTTCTTTTGCAATTTCAGAGATTAAATATTGTGAGACTGACTCTGAGATAGATTTTGACTGAATTTTGGGTGGATTTGGAACCGATTTAAGCAACATTTGTTTTGATTCAGCTTTGAATATTTTAGTTTCGATTCTTGGGTTTATTTAAAAGCAGAAATTTGGACCAATTAGGTGGCTACAGTTCATGATTAAAACACAATTTCGTGTTTTCTTGAGTATGATCAAACCCATTTTCAACCTACCTAGAGAGAGAAGAGAGAAAGGAGAAAGAAGAGTTAGGGTGATGGAGAGAGGAAGAGAAAAGCATATTTTAGT
>MVGT01003970.1:50748-64816 GCA_002174775.1 Macleaya cordata
CGTCTGGCTAGAAAATTTACAAACTGATATGCATATTGCCAAATTTGGCTGAGGAAGGAGACTTGTAGGGTCCCTTTGGAGATTTACAAATGCTCAGTGGTGTAACATTTTTTCTAAATTTGGCTTACCAAATGCACCACTGTGGATGCCCTAATTGGATCAAATCCTTTCCAAATTTAAAACTACTACATTCTATCCCGATTTTGGGGAGAATTAAAGTGGCGGTGTATTTTTGGGTTGCATTATAAAAGGAGGCTGCAGGGACCGAACATGGAGGTCTATTAGAAAAAGAAAAGCAACATCGTGGGTGAACAAGTAGCAGCGTACAAGAGCGAGGAGAGGAAGAAAAAGCTGACATCATCAACCGTGGAGTTCGTGCACAGATTTCGAAGACTGAATACAGTCTCTATTTTTCTCTCATCTTATTAATTTTAATGGAGTTGCTTGAACCCATGAGGTTCTAACTTTATTGTTAGGGTGAAGAGATGAACTTGTAGGATTTAATTTTATTTATGTTCTTGAACAAAATATTTGGACCATTGGTTTAATCAAAGTTTATTTTTCTCAGTATTGATTTATCTTCTAATTCTTTCTTTCGTGTTTTATGTCATGCATACTTCATAGTTAGATTGTTAGATGATATTTCAATGGCCTATTTTAATTGATTCAAGTATGATTCTTTGATTAAATATGTCATGCATATGTAGTTCTTAGAAAATCAATCGTGTGCCAAGAGCAAACTTATCTTTTTGATATCTTAATTTTTAGATCTTTTATTGTAAACTCATCAAGAAAGGAATAGACAAAGGTACTATCGTACTACCTACAAAAATAAGATATTTTGTGATAGAATATAAATAGAGTAAATTTTACAAGAGATTCCTAGATCTTTAACACTTTAATTAATTGGTTATTTTTCATACTTTAGATTTGTTTTTATTATTTTCAAAAATCTTTTTTTCTTAAAAAAAATTAATTCTTTCTTGATTAGTTAATTCATAATATTAATTAGTATGTTTTTGTTCCACTCCTCATAGGATCGACCTGTATTTACCTATATCTGCACCATAGATACTGTGCACTTCAGTTTTAATTGAATAGAGTTTCAAATCTAACATCAACCTGTATAAAAATGATGCTTCTGGAATGTTGAAAATATGTAGCGGTACTTACCACATTTCGATAACAGAAGATTTGTCTATAGAAAGACATTTCCCCGATGAGCTTCGTTGTATTGTTTTCTTGGATAAGATTAATTGCATATACATATGGCCTACTGATATATACTTTTTCGCTAACCCAACTAATTATGTTCCTTGCCACTATTAAAGAATGCAAATTTAGGCCTGGAAAATAACAATTCTTCTATTGCAAAGTCCGACGGGCCGCTCTCGGTTGAAATATGGTAGGAAGCAGGGCTGGGTCTAGTCTAGGGTGGAAAAAATACTAGTAGAACTAGTATTGTATCGATTAGCTGATATGCACGTAGATAACCAGAATTTATACGAAACTAAAATTTTGAGATCTAAAGATTAGTAATTACCTCCAAGAAGGGCCATGCACCATTAAAAGATAACTAAGACTTTTTTATTTTTCCTTTGACTGCGGGATGCATAATCTAAATTCATAATCAGATACGCGTAGGCCGCACTACCCCAATCATAATCTTTCACCTTGGTAAGGTCGGTGAATGCAGCTAACCAACCAGCAGGTATATATGATCGCGCATTACTGAAAAATACATTACCCAAGAAGAACATAAAATAGGCAATGATAATCCTATGTACCTTGGTTTCATCATTAGGTAGTAAATTGGCCGCCTCAATCAAATATATTGGTTCAAAGTATGTCTTCAAAAATGATAATATGATGCCACTGGATTTCCAAGCACTACTACTTGTGCTTAATTTAAGAAAGAAATTACTCGTTACTTAAGAAAGCGTGTAAAGATATTCATCGTAAGGGATTAGCTTACCCAATCCGATATCTAATCACGTAATCACGGCCCAGTCTATAGGTGTAATCCCCATCTCACCATAATTGAAGTGAAAAGTGTGCGTAGTGTCCCACGAACGCTCAACCAATGCTTCGACAACCTTTCTCGAGCCACCAATATCATAGATGCTAAAAAAAATTTTCAACCTGATGCGTCGATGTATTCTGCAACAATAGGGATATGCAAACGAAAGTGATGGTAATATTTAATGGCCCAACAAAACTACCGTGAAAATCTAATTTCGCTTCTCCTGAGGTGTTTTGGAGCAAGCCTTTCGAAAGATGATCATTATCAGGGATTGGGGCCTTTCTCTTCCCAACTTATTTTTTTCCATAAATCTTTTCATTTCTACAAACAAAAATCACGTAGTATAATAAATAAACACCCCAACAACACACTAAATTTGTAAAATTCTAGATACACAAGCTTAAGACATTTAAACAAACACATTATATGTAATCCATTGGGATGGTCCTAAAACATAATTACCACATCACTCATTTGTTGTATATAAACATAAACAATACATCTTCAACATATGTACATTTCATATCAAATTGTTCATTCATTTATATAATTCTAAATATGGTGTATAGTTGATGTTCCTAAAACCAAATACATTTCTAGGTTCTGATGTTGTAAAAATAAAAACATTCAACTATAATCAACATATGTAAAGTGATGATTTTGAACATACCTTGAAAAATTGATGACAAATCTAACCAAATCACACAATTTGATCACCTAAATTACTCTACCAACTTCTTTGATCAAACAATAAAACCTAAAAGCTAGATGTTGATTAATTTAGGGTTTGTTTTGGATTAAAATGAGAAGAAATTAGATATGAAATGGGGTAGATCTAGTAGTAAGTATGAAAGAAAATGAAAAAAATGGGTGCAAAATGTTAAGGTTTTAGAAGAGGTATTAAAGTTAAAGAAGATGATGAACAAAAAATGGTAGAAATCGGCTACTGGAGTGGTTTAAGGGGTTGGGGACACATTGGGTATTTTAAAAAAAATCCAATGTGCCATGAATTTAGTTTTTTGTAAATTTTTTTAGAGGATGCCAGAAACCTACCGATGTGTATCTCTCACACATAGGCCAAATTTGGTAAGCTAAATTTAGCTTTTAGCCAGAGACCACTGTGGATGGCCTTACAGGATTTTTATCTTGATGAATGAATATAATGGACCACATATTTGTAAGATTGCATCAATTCTTAACATGTTGTTTAGCAGGTTTCTTTGGCCAGGAGCAGACCTCACTAAAAAAAAAAAGCTAAAATTTGTTGGGAAGCTTTATGTTATCCGTTAAACGAAAGAGGCCTTGTTGTACGGAATTTGGAGGTGAATAATAAAGCAGCAAATCTTCATCACATATGGCATCTCATCAGTGATAAACCTACATTGTGGATCATGTGTGTAAAAAATAATCTTATCAAAAATAGGGATTTTTGGTCAATGGGTGTTCCTCAGGACGCATCTTGGTGCTGGAGGAAAATTTTGGATGATAGGATTGTGGCACGATAATTTGTGATTCATGTGATTGGTAATGGAAATAATAACCGTTATTGGACAGATAACTGGCACCCTATAGGAGTACTTCTCGATTTTCATCTCTATTTTCTGGTATGACTCTACTCTACACTATGAAGCTATGGTTAATGTGTATTGTTAATGATCGACTTTCTGATGTTAGAGTTCATTCTTTAACTGATGATCAAATCATATAGAGTGCTAGTCGCAAGGGTGATTTTATGTGTAAGGAAACTTATCTAGCGTTGAGGCCTATTAAACCTTTACTTCAATGGACTTCTTTCATGTGGTTCAAAAAGATGGTACCTAAACATAGTTTTGTCACTTGGATGATCTTACAAAGAGCTGTTAAAACAAAGTTCCAGCTCTTACTATGGGGAGTTATTACTGATTCAAGTTGTGTTCTTTGTGGGACGATGGACGAGGATATTGAGCACTTATTTTTTTAGTGCCCTTTTGCTGAATTTATTTGGGCTCATCTTCTAAATGATATGGGATATAGCAGATTAACTTTGGCACTGAATGTTGAGCTGCAGTGATGCTATCAAATTTTATGGGGGATAATCTGATAGCTTTCATAAAAAAGTTATGTTTTAATGCTTTTTTCTATCATATTTGGGCAGAAAGAAACTGTAGGATATTTCGTTCTAAATCCCGAATGCCTGCTCAAGTTCTTGGTACTATTCGGTTTAAGGTTAAAATTCGAGCTTCGACTTTTGGGAAAGCAGTTGTTGATTCAGATTATAATCGACAATTTATGTATCGGTGGGGCTTGATACTCAATTCATAATTCTTCATTTCATCACTTGCCATTGGTTGAAACCCACAATAGGTTGTGTAATGATAAATATAGATGGATCCCTATAAGAAGGTAGTGCTGGATATGGAGCAATTATTCGGGATGAGGAAGGTGAAGTTCTTGCAGCAGCAGCAGCATCAACAGGTAGTTCTCTACCACAAACGATCACAATTCCTGAGCTCTAAGGACTAGAGTCAGGGCTTAAGTTAGCGGTTACGTATGTATTCAGTAAAGTTCAGGAGGGAATGGACTCTTCAACTGTGGTTGCCTATTTTCAACGTTTTATTGCCCCTCCTTGGCATGCTGTACCTATTCGCTTAATTAAGCACATGATTCATGGTTTTGAAATATTTCACATTCAACATATTTATCGATAAACAAATAGAGCACCTAACTACCTCGCAAGTTTGTGTCCTTCAGTTGAATTTGTTGAAGTCATATCTAGCTCATTTGCGGAGGATTTGAAGAAAATTATTTTTGAACATAAGACTGGAAAAGCTTTTGCTAGATTTACTTCATGATTTATTTTATGCAATCGATTGGGGTCTTCTTAACTGCTACTTATCCTCCAAGAAAAAAGATTGCATCAATTTGTGGTTTTTATATGATTTTAGGGTGTTCGTGTACATGTATCTCTTAAGTTTTACGATCTCAGATTCTCTAGTTTTTTTTATTTTTTTGGGTTATTTAGTATTAAGGTCCCAGATAATGTTTGATATTAGGCAGAGGGTCCTGGATATGTCCAGCTTTGAGTTTAGGTCCTGAGGTGACTGTTGGCTCAATTGACCATCCAAAAACTGTAACGGACGTCAATAGGCATGATTAAAAGGTCTATTATACCCTTGCAAAAGTCTTTAAAGACGATCCAACCTCAACAGATGCCTTTCCCCGTTAAGTCTGTCCGACGTGCAAGCTATGTCCATGATGGTCTATTACACTTGAACGATTCTGATTTGATAACCAACAAACAAAATGCCTAAATTGATGGGACCAAACCAACATTCACCGTGTTTTTTTACTGCAAGTCACAAACAGTTCTAGGGTTCCAGTGAAAACCCTAGATCTGATCATACTTTTATCAGTGAAAGAGTTGGGTTTCGACGGAAAATCAGTCGAAGCTTAGAGTTTCTAGCATTGGTAAGTTGGGGAAAAGGTTTGGAAGTTTTCTAGGGTTTTTTGTGGTTTCGTCTGCAAAAAACCCTAGTATTCTTAGGTCCTAGTTCGATTTATACTCTTCAAATACGGTAAGTGGGTTTTTCAACTACGGTAAATGGTTTTTTGGAACTTTTCTTTGATTACTCTTCAACTACAGTATAGGGTTCAGATTCTTAGGTTTTGCTTTGATCATTTTTATACTTTGATCTTGTCGAGTTATGGGTTAGGGTTTTTTATGATTTGATCTTGTTATGCTATGAATTTTTTGTATGCTTTTGATCTTGTCGGGTTATGAGTTAGGGTTTCACATGCTATATTCTGATTTTTTTATGCTTTTGATCTTGTCGGGTTATGGATTTGGGTTTCACATGCTATTTTATGACTTTTTTTATGCTTTTGATCTTGTCGGGGTTATGAGCTAGGGTTTTACATGCTTTATCCTGACTTTTTTTATGCTTTTGATCCTATCGGGTTATAAGTTAGGGTTTTACATGCTTTGTTAAGTAGACTCAAAGTAAAGCATCTAGTATACTACTATACTTTGTAGAAAAATATTGATAATCTATACCAACTTTTACTTTGCAGTAAAATATTGATAATCTATTTTCCTTATGCATCTATTTTCCAATGTATGTTTTGTATCCCATTAAAGCATGTGACAAGCAGGAAATGGTGGGGGCCCTTGGGTCTTCCTCTCTTAAGGTTGCCTCTACTAAGTAATCTAAAAGAGACCTTACAAAAAGGCCAGACTATTTGCCAGAGGAAGACCTAGATCTGCTTCCTATCTTGAACCTGATAAATGGAATCAGAGAAGACAACCCACCCAACATTGATGCCCTTAAGCCAGAAGAAGTCTATCACTTAGATCACTCTTCTGATGATGAATCTTATGTACCTAGTGATGCTGATGAGGTGGATGATGATCTGATTAAGAAGAGTGTTGAAGAGACGTCTGAGTTCCAGGACTTTGTTGAGTAGACTCAAAACTTCTACCAAGCTGAAGATAAAGAGACTGAGGAGGAGTGCCTGTAGTCCTTGAGATATTATTTGTGGATCAAGAGTGGCCTACAATGGAGGAGTGTAGAGATTACATCAAGGACCTAGCCATTTTAAAGAATTTTGTGATAAAGCAACTGAAGAATAAGAAGAAGAAACATGAATATGTGTGTGAAGATCCCAAGTGTAGTTGGAGGGTATACTGTTCAATGCTTCCTGACAAGCAAACCTTAAGGCTGAAGAGTGGGAGTTTTGAACACAGTTGTGAGAGCTACCATGGCTTAGTCCATCCATTGGCCAATGCTAGATGGGTTGCTAAAAAGATCTGGCCACATTTAGGACTCACCAAAAATATAAACCAGGATGCTTTAGGAAAGAGGTTTTAGCAAAGTATAAGGTGAAGATCTCTTATTGGTGTGCTTGGCATAAAAGGCACATCTGTCTTGAGAAGATCATGGGTAACTATAAGGAGAGTTACAGGCTAGCTCCAGAGTTATGTAATCAGATTTTGATGAGCAATCCAGAGAGTATTGCTAGTTATGCTAGACACCCAGAAGTGTTCTTTTTCAAGTCTTTATGTATTGCATACAAGGCTAGTTTAAATGGATTTGTAAATGGTTGTAGACCCATCTTGGGACTTGATAGTTGTTTTTTGAAGGGCAAGTATGGTGGAGTCCGCCTGTCTATTATGTCACTTGATGCAAGCAATGGTTTATTCCCAATTGCCATTTACATATGCAAGAATGAATGCAATGAGACATGGAAGGATTTCCTTGAAATTCTTGCCCCAAAGTTGCTGTTACATCCCAGACCTCTCACAATAATATCAGACCAATAGAAAGGCTTACTAGAGGCTGTTCCTGAAGTCTTTGAAGGAGTCAACCATTTTCCTTGATCATGCTTTTGACAGTTGTATAAGAACTTCAAGAAGACACATCCAGGGGTGAATATAGAGAGGTTAACTTGGAAAGCTGCTAAGCCATACAACAAACTAGAATATAAAAAATTTATGGTTGAACTTATTAAGAAAATAAAGAAAGAAGCAAGGGAGTAGTCCTTGGATGCCAATGAGGTTGTGGAAACATCGGCAAGATCACACTTTGACACCACTTCAAAGTGTGAACATATTACAAATAATTTTTCTGAGTCCTTTAATGCTTGGATATTAGAATTAAGGATGCTCCCAGTCTGCAAGTTTGTAGAGAAATATCATTTGATGGTTATGAGATTGTTTTATGATAGGAAAGTTCAGGGAAAAGGATTCAAAGAGGGTAGGCTTGTTCTAAGAGCACAAAACATCTTAAACAATCATAAGAACCATTACCACTTGTATGATAAAGAGCCATCCACTGAGACATTATGGAGCGTTTGGCAGATCAGTGGGCTACCATGTGTCTATGCAATCTTAGTAATTGTGGATTTTAGAGAAGGGAATTGGAACAAGTATGTAACTACCCTTAGTTAAACTTGTATTTAATTTTTTAAGTTTAGTTATTCAAATCTTATATGTGTTATGTTTAATTGTAGATATTGTGATCCATGTCACTATGTAGATGCTTACAGGAAGACTTATGAAGGGTTCATCCGGTCTCTTGCTCATGAATCAGAATGGAGAGAGGTAAAGATTATCACTGGTGTTTGATATCATGCTTAAGCACTGAAATTATGTAAAAATCATGTTTTTTGTTTGTTTTATAGCTTATCACATTGGTAAAGACCCCAAAGTTTTCTAAGCAAATTGGGAGGCCTAAAACATAGAGGAGGAGGGATAAAGATGAAGTAAGTGGTGTCAAGAAAACTCCAAGGCAGTGTGGAAAGTGTGGTCAGTATGGCCACAATAGGGCAACATGCAAGGGTGCACCAGCTGGTCCCAACACCCAAGGTACACCAATATGCAAGTATGTTTTTGCTTTCTCTCATTAAGTCATTACAATTTTTAACTACATGCTAAATTGTTTGTGCATGTCCAGCATTTTATGCAGGGCCACATGTGAGGAAGGTTAATGTATCCAAAGCTGGCAATGCTAATTCATCCCAAGTGCATGTACATGCTAGAGGAGGTGGAAGGGCTGGTGGGATGCAGATCAGAGGAAGGGGAAGGGTTATTAGGGTGCATAGCAGTGCTTCCAGAAAAAGGGGTGGAAACAAAGGTGGAAGGGGAGCAGGTAGAAGAGGTGGTCACTCTGACTTTGAGAGTACCACAGTAGTTGGAGGTCTTGGCAGAGGGGGAGGCAGGGGAAGAGGCAGGGATGGCATGAATCAGTCTTTTTAATAGAGTAATGTGACTCAGGTAACTCAACCAACCCCATCTACACAACAAAGTGTCAACACACTCACATTTAACTATCAAAGGAATCCTACACTATTTATTCCACCAATGCCTAAAAATATTCCTAGACCAACAACAATTAGGGGTGGACGAGTAAGAATGAGAGGTGGGGGAATAGGCATGACTGGATCATCATCAACATCTACTTCAGATGTTGGGGCTAAGAGAACCAAACTTGATGAGTCTACTCGGAAGTAGACAGGTCCACCACTGCTTTCACCACCAAGGAGAAGTGGTAGGGTTAGTGGGGGTCTGGGTTCCAAAATTAATAGGATGCAAATTGATCTAGAAGATTAATGGTACAGTTAACCTGATGTATACATCTTTTTTTTGTTAGAAAATGTTGTGGTTAACAGCAAATACACTTTCGTATTAGCTGTTATTTTTGGACTAATATTTTATAAGATGAAAGGCTGTTATTTTTGGACTGATATTATGGGAAATAGCTGTTATATGGGATCAGTGATGTTCTTGCTGACTGATGTTTTATGAGATGATTTTATATGAGATCAATGGTATTCATGTTTTGTATTTTGTTATGATTTGGTTTGAATTGGTTTTATGTATGCAGCTTTGTTATTTAATGTATGGAGCCTTTATAATACTAGAAAAACACATATAGTTATATATCAATAGAAACAGTTAGGCAGAATACATCAGGTCAATACTAGAAAAATAAAGCAGCATACACATATTACTTTAAGTTTGCAATACATCCTTTAACCAAGCAAATGCTCCACATGTTGCACATTTTAAGTACTTTTGTCCTAGGCTCCATGGTCTAGAGGATGTGGCCAACTTCATACTACCATTGCAATGTTGAGTGCTGCAAGGAGTAACTTTCCATGGGCATTCCCTTGCCATGTGTTCAGGTGCTTCGCAAAGGTAACACTTGGCCACTTTTATCTTGCGGTGGAACTCATCGCAAAATTCATCAATAGGATCCTCATATGCATTACCTTTTCCCTTGCATCTAACACCAGGACTTTTTATTATGAGTTGCATTTGCATTGTTGAAGCATCATGTTTTGCAATGGCATCAATAAGCCACTCAAAATAATGACAAATGCCACATATGAAGTACTTCTTCCCAGTGTTTTGTCCAGTATTAGAGGTTCGAACATTCCTCGGACCACTACATCCTCGGACTGAGCATGAAATTCCATCCCAAGGATAGTCCCTTCCTGCATGGTCATCATCCCCATATAAGTGGCACTTTACTGATGTAGAACCATTGCATTTTAGAGCATCTTCAAGCCATTGAAAACCGTCATAGTTGGGAAATTGGCATTTGAGTAACCTTTTCCCTTTGCTTAGGTCACTATCACTGACTATTATCATTTTTATGCCAATATAACCATGAAACATGCATTTGGAATCCATGAAAGGGCATGAAATTGTTGTATGTGATGGCTGCTCACAGAGTTGGCAAGTCTACAAAAAAAACAAAAAAATAATGTCAGATTTTTAGATTTTGTATTGAGGTCGTACTGTTAATTGATAATTAGTGTAAGAGTCCTATTAATGGCAGATCAATGGGTTGAACTTGTATATACTTACCTCAAAACTCCAGTTAAGGTGCGAGCAAGATCCATTTACCATCAGGTCAATAATTAAGTTATGGTAGGAGTTTGTGGATTGGATGTGGAAGTTTTGAAGATAGTAGTGACTGAAAATGGAGGTGAATGAAGAAGATGAGGGTGACAGTGAAGAATGATGGATTTTATAGACCCTTAGACCAACGACTAATTCCTAACGGTCCTTCCAACGGCTAATTATGTTGCAACCGTTGGATCTTTGATGAATCTTTGTCGTAGGATCTAATGTTAGTAAACTCACATGACTTTGGGGACCCGTGTTTCAAATCACGTAATGGACGGCAAACTGATTCCGTCTTTTAGTTTTATTTATTTATTAATTCAAATAATTATTCTCCACTTTTTGGATGGTCAACTGAGTCAACCGTCATTTCAAGACCCAAACTCAAAGCTGGACATATCCAGGACCCTCAACTTAATATCAAACATTATCTAGGACCCTAATACTAAATAACCCTATTTTTTATGGATTTTGTAACAGATCGAATACATATAATTCGTTGCATGTCCTAACTAACACAATTGGTAGTGTATATATGTTGTTTTTAATTGACAACTTAGACTTGGGTACATTCAAACATAGTTGGGGTGTTATCTCAGGATGTTTGTTTAGCTCCATTTCATGTACTATTATTATAAATTTATAATAATAATAGTACATGATCACTGGTGGGCTAGGCATTAGATCATTGATCTCTCTCAATGATGCTGCTACGCTCACACTAGCTTGGAATCTGATTACGGGAGATGATCACTGGTCAGTATTTATGCGTACTAGATTCCTTCGTGGATCTCAGGCAATTACTTATTACAAGAAATCTTCAATTTGGCCAGCTTTTCGAAGACACCTTCCTACAATGTCAGTCAACTGCATTCGAGCTATTAGTAATGGGCTCTCCATTAGCTTTTGGACTGATTATTGGTCACCAACATTGCAGGGTTCTGTTGCAAATTATTTGAACATTCCCGAATCAAGGTATGCTGATTTACAAACTCGTGTTGCAGCATATATTCGTGATTCTTGTTGGGTTATTCCCAACTCATTAAGAAACTTTGCTCCAAACCTGGTGGAAGATATTACCCAATATCCTATTCCTCTCACGCCGGAACCTGATCGCATAATCTGGATACACTCATCTGATGGATCGCTATCTATGCATGAAGCCTACGAGTTTACTCGCCCTCATAATAATTGTATTGGATGGTATAAGCATTTCTGGACAAACTTTATTCCCCCGCGAAGATCATGCATGGTCTGGAGACTGATTCATCGTCAGCTCCCAACAGATGATATTCTAGGACAAATGGGAATAACGAATGTTTCCTGCTGCTTGTTATGCTCTCATCCCTCCATGGGTGAAACCAATAGTCATCTCTTCTTGGAATGTGACTTTGCAACTTCAATTTGGAGTTGGATCCAATTGATTTTTAAAGTCCGTCTTCAATTACATGATGTAAATTTTCTCCTTAAATTGACAAGAGATTTTTCGGGAAGTGAACAAGTAAAGGATTTGTTATTGGCTGCAGTGATCTCCTCCCTTTGGGTAATTTGGCATGCACAAAATGTAACTAGGTTTCAGTCAAAGAATATCAATATGCATCACGCCATGTCTATGATCCAACATTTTGTGTGTGAGGCTGGTTTAGTAATTACAAGTGGTATGTTACGAACTCAAAACTAAAATAAATAAAATACAAAATAAATATGATAATTGTGGATTAATTCGAGAAAATCCAGACCTCTATTGATTACTTCGAGTGTAATCTTACTCCCAACAACACAATCATGCTAACAAAATATTCTTCTCTCCTAGATTCATTGTACGCTACAAGGGCTTGAGATTTAGCCAAAAAGTTCTCAATTTTCTCCTGCAGCTTTTTTAACCTGATAAACTCTTCCGCATCTTCTTTGCACAAACTCACCAGTTTTTTTTGGTGATGAAGATCCACTGATGATTGCCACAATCTGAAGATCGACAGCACTGATACCAATGTCACGAACACCAGAATGCTAACAGAAATAAATTAAATTAATAAGTTACTAACTTCGAGTGTAGCAGACTCCACAAGACTCTCGTCCAAAAATATTGTCCAATCTCTACCTACTTTTTTCTCATGGATTCTTTAAATAAAAAATAAAATAAAAGATAAGGATAGAGTTTGTTCCTTAACAAACTCTTACTAACCAGGAACACTACCCCCACTACTGTTGAGAAAATATACCCTCGTTGTAGGTGATCAATCTACTTAGAGTTTTCTCTCGATTGCGGAATGCAAGATCTTGGAAGTATATGAATGAATAAATAAATAACACTCACGAAGCAAATAAAGAAGAAATAAATAACTCACATGACATGCAAGATTTATAGAGGTTCGGAGTTAGTCCTACGTCCTCTTTGAGCCATACCAAGCCAATCCACTATAAACAAAGAAATACAAGTGTACAAGGAGTTTACACTCACTACCTCTCTTCTCACAAGAGATTACACTTCAGAGACTATCTCAAGAGAGATTACACTCTCTCTGTCTCTTCTCTCTCTATCTTTCCCTCTCTTAGCTTAACTTAGTACAAGACTTGATGCTAATTTAATGAAGAGGAACTACTCCTTTATATAGGAATGCAAAGGGATCAGCTCCACCAACTATGGTTGGTGGCTGCCCCTTTTGTTGACAAAGGAGTATAGAGATGGCTGCTCCTCCTTTGTTGACTAAAGGAGTTGTACACAAGTGTAAAGATTACAGCTTCTAGATAGAAGCTATGGGTGGAGGTTTATTAGCCTCCACCACTTGACAATCTCCCACTTGGAGTCGAATGAACCTCAAACCCCAAAGCTGCAGTACACTATCACCTTCCCTTTTCAAATTGGATTGTCAGTGCTAACTGAATCTCCTTGATGTGGCTCACCACCTTGTCTCTCAGAATGAGAGACCCACTGAAGCTTTGCAAAGCTTCAGTTTTTCCACTGTTACCCCCTTAGTAAGCATGTCGGCTGGATTCTTTGAACCAAGAATCTTTTTGAGTAATAACTCGCCATCCTCCAACAGAGATCGAATGAAATGATATCTGATGTCGATATGCTTCGTCCTGGCATGATAGGCTGAGTTCTTGGCAAGATGAATAACACTCTGGCTATCACTATACAGAACACTGTTCTCTTGTTCCTGCCCCAATTCTGCTAACAAGCCTTTCATCCATATCATCTCCTTACTGGCTTCTGTAACAGCCACGTACTCTGCTTCGGTTGTTGACAATGTTACCAACTTATGTAACCGTGAGTTCCAACTCACTGCAGTAGACCCTAGAGTATACACATACCCTGTCGTACTTCGCCTTCTATCAAGGTTACCAGCGAAGTCTGCATCCATATAACCCCTCAGAATGGAGTCCCCCATTCCATAGCATAAAGGTACATTAGTGGAACCTTTCAAATACCTGAAGATCCACTTTACAGCTTCCCAATGTTGCTTACCAAGATTGCTAGAATATCTGCTCACTACTCCCACTACATGAGCAATATCTGGTCTTGTGCACACCATAGCGTACATAAGACTCCCAATAGCTGAAGCATATGGCACATTTGCCATATAATCCTTCTCTGCATCTGTTGTGGCGCTCTGCAACTTTGAAAGCTTGAACTGGCTTCCAAGCGGTATGCT
>MVGT01003970.1:69713-92115 GCA_002174775.1 Macleaya cordata
GAGGTCAGTATCGATACTGATCAACAGGGTGTATCGATACTGACTCCACCTGTTAGACAGGTGAGGGCAGTATCGATACTGACCAAGGGCGGTATCGATACTGACCTCACTTGAAAAACAGATGAGTCCAGTATCGATACACCCTTTAAGGGGTATCGATACAGACTGGGAATTCTGGCAAAAACGTTTTTGCAAATAATTTTGGCAATCCAAATGCTTTCTAATTATATGCAATGAGTCCTAGTGCATGTCTAACCACCTATGATAGTCGATAGGTCACTTACCAATACACAGAGAGTTCCGGATGTGAGACCGAGTCCGATGAGGTGCTATTTCCTCCGTTCTTGATGATGAGAGAGTTTTGCACGGAGAGGATACGCCTGACTCTTGACTCAAATAGGTCTCCATTTGATCGAGTTGTTCTATCATGAATATTGACAAACCCTAGGGACCTTTCAAGACTTGATGCTAATTTAATGAAGAGGAACTACTCCTTTATATAGGCATGCAAAGGGATCAGCTCCACCAACGATGGTTGGTGGCTGCCCCTTTTGTTGACAAAGGAGTATAGAGATGGCTGCTCCTCCTTTGTTGACTAAAGGAGCTGTACACAAGTCTAAAGATTACAGCTTCTAGATAGAAGCTATGGGTGGAGGTTTATTAGCCTCCACCACTTAACAACTACTAGACTCATTCAAATAAACAATTAATAAGAGAAAAACTAGGAAATAAGACTTTAAAATCCAACGACCTACTCAACGCATGTGACATGGTATGGGACCAAACGCACACGAGCTCACCATCCTTCACTTCTTCAAAGTTCACTCACGACCTCGTAAGGCTCCAAAAATTTATAAGGTATTCTGGCATCCTCCTCTACTAGTTGGATTAAAGTTAACACTGATGGATGTGCTATAGGAAACCCGGGTATGGCAGGATGTGGGGGTATCTTCAGGAACTCTAGGGGTTTTGTTAAGTGTGCTCATCAGTTTTTGTAGAATTTGCGGGAGCTATATCTGCTATGGAATTTGCCATTGACTATGGTTGGAGCAAACTTTGGATTGAAAGTGACTCACTTTTGGTGATCCGTGCTTTTAAAGGTCTCATTCCAGTTCCTTGGAAGCTGGGCACTAGATGGAATAACTGCCTAATTACTTTTAATCAAATTAACATCCGAGTTTCCTATATATATCGAGAAGGTAATTGTTGTGCGGATAAATTGGCTTCAGTGGGTGCACAAGGTTTTTCGGCATGGTGGACAACTACTCCCGACTTTTTTACCCAAATATAAAGACGAGACCTTTTAGGTCTTCCTTTCTATAGATTTGGGTGATGGGACATATCTCATTTTCTTGTATTGTCTTTTTTATCCAAGTTGATGTATTTTCTTTTCTTTTATCAATAAATTCGCTCCTTTGGGGAGGTTTCACCCCAAAAAAAAATTATAAATTTATGCTAATATTCTAGTTTTTTTTTTCTGCTAATCAAAAAAAAGTTCGAACTCCCGCAATAAACTGACTGACCTAGCAACCAGACAACTTACATAGTTACACTTCTCTTTTCTGTTTCTTATGTCGGTGCATAACATCAGGCAAAAAATGATAAAGAATAGATGGTACTCAATGTTCCCAATTCAAAATTTTCTATTGATGAAGATGTTCATGGTCTAGGTAGTTTCTCTCAGCTTTTCACACGTGCATGTATATATCTATGTATAGCTTGATATAATATGAGCAATAATCTCATCTAAAGAAAATTCACAATAGAATTTATCTTGAAAGATTTTCATATATTGGCAACTAGTAACCATGGAGGCTACAATTATGAAACAGATGTCCAACTCCCTTACTACCTCCATTTGGATCACAAGCTCATGTTACAGAGCTCGGTAATAGAATTTATCTCTTCTCCCAAAAATAAATATAAAATATAAAATATTTATCTCTCGGCCCATTGTTGGTGGGCCAACAAATTATATGACTATTGGAAAAAAAATGTAATAATTCTATCAAAATGTTTCCTAGCAAGATCCAAGATATATATGACATATGAGTTGAACTCTAGTGTTCAAAGAACCCAAAACAATGATGGGATTTCAATCATTCAAAACTTCTTTTGGCATCAGGGCTTGCCTTGAAATTTTTAGGGTTAGGAGGGATCCGTTTTTGCAGGGTTTTCGGGTGAGATAGGTATGTAAGGACAAGGCCCAGGGGAATCATTGATAGTCCTAGGGTGGGAATTGGGTTTTGTGTGTAATTTTAATGTGGGCTTTTCGGGTAGTGGTTTAAATTAAAACCCAACAATTTTACTTTTTTTCAAAAAGAGGAAGACTTTCTAGTTTCTACTATGAAAAATTTTATTGGCCGTCCAAAAAATCAAGCTATGTAGTTGGTAGGCCCCGGATGAGGACCCCCCACAAAACTTGTTTGTAGTTGTTGGCAGGCCCTAATTTTGTTGGTACCCACATTTCGGTCAACCGAATTTGACCGGCCATCAACCCAACAAGTGGTCTTACACCCTTCTTTCCTTTGTGTTTGCCCTATATGAATCCCTAGGAAGAGGCGTGTTGAGAAGTGTGGAGTTTGATCATGTACCTAGTCGAGTCAAATGAAGAAGGCAAATGACAGAGAAAAGGAACGAAAAAGAAGATGAGCAATAGCGCAGGCGGCCAGTAGGTCGATGGTTGGTCCCACGACCAATTTTGCGTGTTTTTTGATATTTTTGTGTTCTGGTAGAGGTGTAAAGTAGGTCGTGCTGTCACAACATGGCAAGCTTAAAAAAGGGCATGGCACAGCACGAGGCCTAACCATGTCGTGCCGTGTTGAGCCATACGGCCCATTTGCACGAGTACGGCACGGCACGCCAATGGCACGATTAGGCACGCTTATAGCCGTTAGGCGTACCAACGGGCGGTACGACACAGCACAGCACGATTAGGCACGACTATCAGTTAAAATGATTCTTTTTTGTTTTTTATTTATTTTTTATTTTTGACCAAAATTCCCCTATTAACAGCCAAAAAATGGCTACTTCCGGGGGCATTATGGTCACATGCACCCCCACCCCATTTTTCTATAAATTAGAAAAATTCTAACCTCATACACCCCATTTTCCTTGTAAAACTTCAATCATTTCTCTCAATCTCTCCTAAAATTCTCTCTTTCTCACAATCTCATTCATTATCTTACTCAATCAACAACACAAAATCAAGGAATATCAAGATTGAAGGGGTTGAAAATTTCAAAAACATCAAGGTGTTGAATTCAAAATTAAGAATCAAGAATCAAAAATTCAAGATCTCAAGTCTCCTCCTCTCAATTCGCAATTAATTTTAGTTCATTTTTTGAGGTATTTATATTTTTAATTTAATTATTTTTACATATATCGTTATGGATCATCTCCATAATTCTCCTCCACATATTGATGAAGATGATAATTTTACTCCCCCCAAGAACAAGTAGATCCTACTGCTCCCTCTACGGCTACTAGTAAAAAAAGATCAAGGGTTAGAACATCAAATTTTTAGAACTATTTTACAATTAAAGAGATGGAGCATCTCGGACAAATGAGACAAAGATCCGTATGCAATCTTTGTCTCGTACATTATGAACCGCATACTAAAGGAGGTACCTTGAGACTTGTCTTCCCAAACACCAAAACTCCAATGACCCAAAACAACCTCAAATTAATATAGGATCCAGTGGGATGGGAACTTTTACAAACAACAAACGTAAAATGCAAGATGGGTTAGCATTGTATGTAGTTGGAGCAGAACAACTATTTACTTTTGGTGAAGCCCTAAACTTGAACATTTTAAAAAAAATTATGTTCAACCTTCTTTTCAAAAAGTTAGTAGAGGCACATATAGATCTGATCTTTTAGAAATTTTTAATGATAGAAAATTAAAATTAATTTCTGAATTTTCTTCTCATGTTGGTGCAATTTCTTTTACTTCCGATATGTGAATCGGTTGTAATAAATATAGTTATCTTTGTCTTACTACTCATTATATTGACGCTAGTTCTTGGACTTTAATTAAAAAAAATAATTGCCTTTCGTATGTTGGAATATCCCCATAGTAGTCAACATATTTATTTATGCATTTTAAGTATACTCAATGAATATAACATTGTCTTTAAATGTTTTAGTATTAGTTTTGATAATGCTAGTGCTAATATGAGTGCAATTGAATTATTTCAATGTAATTTTCGTCCTCCTTACCAAGGACAATTATTTGACCTTAAATGTTGTTGTCACATTAATAATTTAAATGTACAAGAGCGAATTAAAAAAATTAATAATGACCCATACCTTAATTTTGTTGAAAAAATTAAGGATGCCATACTTTTTTATTATTTGTTGACCTTCTAGAATACCAAATTTTAAACAATTATGTACTCTTAATGGTTTAAAATCTAGAACATTTAAAACCGATATGCCTACACTTTGGAACACAACCTATCTTATGTTAAAAAAATGTAAAGGTTATTAAAATATAATTATAGATTTTAATAATCAATATAGTAATACTATTGTAACTTATTATGATTTTACACGTTCTAGTAGTTTAGCAACCTTTTTAGAGACTTTTTACAAATCTACAAAAGCTTTATCCGGTGTTTATTATCCTACTACTTATGTTACACTTAATCATTTGTATAATATTTCGGTAGCTTTTATAAATTGTAGAACAGATCCAATTTATGATTCAGTTTTAAATTAAATGGAAGATATGTATAGGAAATATTGGGAAGAAATTTCTCCTATTTTTTATTTAGCCTCATGTATGGACCCTAATAAAAAAATAGATGGTACCATGTTACTAATTGACGGTATTACTTCGAATTTATTTATTAGTATTTCAATTACATATTCTTTTATTTTTGATATGTTAAATGAGTTATATAAATATTACTCTACAAATTATAGTGTTAGTGCACAACAAACATCTGTAGTATACACCCAACCCCAATATCAAGATGCAACATTATTACTTGCTAGAAAAAAAAAAGGCAAACAAGTTGCAGGTTCTACAAATGCATCTGAACTTGATACATATTTAAACACTATATTTCAAATAGATAGTGGAGTTGATATTTTGTCATGGTGAAAATCAAATGGCACTAAGAATTTTTCAGTACTTTTTATCATGGCACGTGATTTACTAACACCTCCAGTGTCTACAGTAGCATCAGAGTCTGCTTTTAATGTAGGTGGCAGGGTTCTGAACGAGAGAAGGAGCCAATTGAAGGAAGATATTTTGGATGCTCTGATTTGCGTTGAGGATTGGGACGATTCAGACTGTAGGATACAAGATGTTGAAGATAGGTTAGTTGAAGATTTTGAAAATTTAAAAGTAAATTAAACATTAAATACAAATAAATAAGCATTGTAATTTTTTATAATTTATTTACGTATTGTAATTTAAGTTGAGATTAAAGGTTTGAGTAATGCAAATGATTGATAGTTGAGTGGATGCCAGCCTAGTGGGGATATACTCAAACTATAGTGATGCAATTCTCATCTTTGTTTAGCAAAATAACAAAGATGTATTTATTCAATATTAATAAAAGTTAGCTTGTTGAGAATTTTACATTTGATTTAATATTTGTTTAGCAAAATAACATTTGACACATGCAAATGTCATTTGGCATTAGGGAAATAATATTTGACACATGCAAATGACATTTGGCACATGTAAATTTCATTTTGCATATGCAAAATAACATTTGACACATGCAAAAGACATTTGGCACATGCAAATTCCATTTTGCATATACAAAATAACATTTGACACATGCAAATGACATTTGGAACATGCAAATTTCATTTTGCATATGCAAAATAACATTTTTGCATATGCAAAAGATCATTTAGCACATGCAAATATCATTTTGCATATGCAATATGGCATTTGGCACAAAAAATGGCTCTTGGCACAGTTAGGCATGGCTATGGCACGAGCAGGCACGCTAATGGCACTGTTATGGCACGATCAGGCACGTTAATGACACGGTTAGGCACGGTTGCTGGCACAGTTACTGACACGTTAGTGGCACAATAAGACACGGTTAATGGCACGACTAATGGCACGGTAAGGGACGGTAGGCACAACGTGCTGGCACGGCACGGTATGGCATGGAGCGTGTCGTGCCATGCTGAGTGATTTGTGTTGATGGCATAGAACGGCACAGCACGCTTATTAATCGTGCCAGCCGTGCCTTGTGCCATGCCGACACGGCCCACTTAACACCTTTATTTTTGAGTAATTATCATTCAAATCAATGGGTACTTCAGGCTTGACTCGGATAGACCCAAGCCCATCCCCATCCTTGAGCACGTGCTATTCTTAGTGTTTTAAGTGTAAAATATAACTTTGTATTCCTTGTTTAGTCCCACATTGGAGAGGAGAAAGACAAGAAAAGATACCGATTTGCATGAAAGGGGTTTGAAGAGGTGTAGGAAAACATAATTACCTGGACTGGGTCAATGGATGATCAAGAAGGTCTATGGCCTAGGTTAGCGCCCTCCATTGCACTTTGGAGAGGAGCTCGCCTAAGATCTTCCCAAGTGGAGGAGTCTACGTCATAATTTGTGATAGAGGAGTATGCGTTCGCGCGGCTGCTGCCAATTTTATAATGTAAATTTTTTTCTTCAGTTTTCTTTGGTTTTCTGGTACTTCAAAAAAAAGTGTGTTTTGTTTTCTGTAATTTCAGTTAAAGTATCAAATTGGTAGAACAACAACCCAATTACCAAAGAATTATTTTTAGTTTTAGTCGGTTCTTAGGTATTCTGGTTTCATTTATCAGACATTTAATGTTCATACCAAACGAAAATCAAAGTACAAGAAAATCAGTATTTAGTATATTGTTTCCAGGTCATTTATTGATCTAATATTTGGTTCAATCATGTACCAAAATACTCAGAATTGGGTGTTCAAATATATGGAACCCGAGATGAAAGTGAGGAGCTAGCAGGAGTGCAAGGTTCTGGTGCGGGAGCGTTACTACTACACAACGATTATGAATTCTGATTACTAAGGATTTATCCCACTCGATTCACTCATACTTGGCTTTATTTCTCCAATTAATCTATGTTTAAAAAAATGGCTGAGGTGATATGCTTTGAGACATGCTTCGAGGTGTGGCTAGGCAACCTGCCTTCAACTACTGGAAAGATCATGGACGATCTATAGTTTCCGATGAAGATGTTTTAGTCTCCATGTTGATTAACATATCCCAAAATCATCCCATTTCTAAAAATTTTAACCCACTAAAAAATTTTAAAACTTTCTAATAAAAAAATATAAAATTTTCTAACAGGGGGTTATTCAATCATGATTTTCATGGACTTTCATGGACTTGTGAAATTAGGTGTTATTGGTTCAAGACTTTGTGGGAGTCTTGCAAAGTCATGTGTTATTAGTTCAAGACTTTGAAAGAGTCTTTGCAAAGTCATGTGTTACTGGTTCAAGACTTTGATGGAGTCTTCCAAAGTCATGTGTTATTAGTTCAAGACTTTAATAAAATCTTGCAAAGTCATTTGTTATTGGTTATAGACTTTAAATCTATGACTTTGATAGATTTACTTTTTCTATGGACTCTGAAAGACTTTTGTGTACAAATTGGCTTGTATGAAATCCCACCAAAATAGGTGGGATTGTGGTAGACTTCATATTAATAATTAATATTAAATTAATAAATAATAAATAATTATTAAAATTAATTATTATGGTGGACAAAATAATAATTAACATTAATATTTAATATTTAATATTAATAATATAGTTAATATTAATAATTAATAATATAAATAGTTATGATTGATAACTAATAAAAATTATTAATCATGACAACTATTATTTATTTATAANTCTGGAATCCGCATATCCAATGGACTACTGGGTGTCCGATTGATTAGATAAGCTGCCGTCTCTGTAGCATGTGTCCAAAAAGCTTCGGGCAACCCAGATTGCAATCTCATGCATCTGGCACGCTCATTTAGCGTCCAATTCATACGCTCAACTACCCCATTTTCCTATGGTGTCCCTGGAAGTGTTCTCTCCAAACGTATCCCACTAGTAGCACATAGCTGTAAGAATTCCTTTTTATCATACTCATCACCATTATCTGACCTAAAGCATTTAAGCTTTAGACCTGTTTTAGTTTCAACCAAAGCTCTCCATGTCTGAAACACATCAAACACGTCAGATTTATGTTTCATGAAATAAATGCATACCTTTCTCGAATGGTCATCGATGAAGGTATCGAAGTACTGAGCACCACCGTAAGAAGTGACATCTGCTGGAACCCAAACATCTGTATGAACCAGATCCAGTTTTTCTTTCCTCAAGCTTCTGCCTCGTCTGTTGAAACTGACCCGCTTTTGCTTTCCAAGAACACAATCTTCACAAAAGCTCATCTCAACTAATTTTACCTTCGGTAAATGACCATCTTTATGCAGAATCTTTATATTCTTCTCACTGATGTGTCCCAGTCTTCTATGCCATAAGCTGATGTCTTCCCCACCACTAACCACCGCTAGAGTAGGTCATTCTGAAGCCCGGTAGAGAGTACCACACCTTTGTCCTCGAGCTAACACCATAGCTCCCTTTGTCACTTTCCAATGGTTTTTAGAAAAGTGAACATCATAGTCATCATCACAAACTTGGCCAACAGAAACCAAGTTTCTTCTCAGATTTGGAACATGTCAGACATCTTTCAACTTCCACATTGAACCGTTGGCTTTCACGTTCACATCACCTTTGCCGATGATATCACACGCTTCACCATCACCAAGGAAGACTTGACCGAAGTACCCTTCCTTATAAGAGGTCATGATCCCCTTATTAGCTGTAGCGTGGAAAGAAGCTCCCGAGTCTACTATCCAAGACTCCTCTATGCTGTCCTCGGAGAGTAAAAGAAAACTCTTGGTAACCACATTGTTGTCATTCACCATGACTTTTACTCCGTCATCTGCGGCTGCAACTACATTGACCTCCCTTTGTTGATCACCGTTGTTTCCACCATTTTTAGAACCTTTTCTGTCTGGACAGTCTTTCTTCAAGTGTCCTTCTTTGTTGCACGTCCAACACACACCTCTAGGTTTAGATTTTGATCTCCACCTAGATTTTCCTCTAGATTNAAATATAAATTAAACTATTATTGTTATTAATAACTAATAATATAAATAGTTATGACTAATAACTAATGAATGGCCACATAGTATAGCTACTACTATGTCGAATGGTATGTGTTAGAGACAATGCAATAATAAGGATCTCCAGAATCATAACAAATGACATATTTTTGTTTATGTTTGTATTGAACATGTTTTGTTGGATATGAGCTTTGTGTTGTTTATCTTATTGAATTTGATTATTAAAATTTATCTATTTTATAAACAAGTTCAATATGCCTCTAGAGTCTATAGAAATTCATGAAGAGGTCTGTCAAAATCTACCACTATAAATAATCTAACCATTCCAAGAGTTAGAAGAAATCCATAGATTTTGTGATGTTTTGTTGAAATTCATTAATTTTGTTATTACAAAACATCAGGAGTCTGCAAGAGTCTGCAGGAGTCTACAAGAGTCTACAGGAGTCTATAGGAGTCTCTAGCAAGAGTCTGCAGGAGTCTGTCAAAGTCCATTGAAGTCCATCACTTTAAAGAGTCCGTGAAAGTCCATGTAAATCTGGATTGAATACCCCCTGTAAGTTTTCTAAGAGCGAAGTTGAACGGGGTAAAAGTTCTAAATTTGGGTATGATTTTATATATCCAAGATTATCACAACAATAGAAATTGAGAAAACATTCATAATGTTATGGATCAAAGAAAGAAAACATTCATAGTGAAACAAAACTAATAATAAAAATTAATAATGAAACATCACCAAAAATTTATATATAAATGTGTCAGACAAAATAAAAAAAATAAAAATCATAATGTAAATTACTAGTCTTCTTTCAAATTAATAATTAATCACTGGAAGGTCCATTGGTTCTCCCTACGGACCTCCTCCTCTTCCTCCGGCATGAAGTCATTCGCAATGTTGAATGTCTGCCGTATCTCCTCTGGTGTTTTGCCCTTTATCATGTCCGCTACCGTTTGACATGTCAAGTCCAACAAGTTCTTTATGTTAAGATAATTCGCCGCCAAGATTAGATCGAACAGTGTCCCCTGATCGACATTGACAAACTTCGCATCCCACGGTTTTAGATCTTCGTCTTCTTCGTTACTACTAGTCTCAACATGTTTCTTATAGTACTTGATCACCTATGCTAAGATGTTGCTCATTACATTAGGCAAATGGATACCATCATCAGTATAACTGTCCTCGATCACGTGCTTAATGGTTTGAGATTCGAGAGCGACAACTTCATCTACGTCGAAAGTCCCATTGTCAGAACTCTTCAAAGTGATCTTCTCTTCGTCGTGGACATGATTGATTACCAGATGAGTATAGTACACAGGATTGAACAACTTGTAAAAGTAAAAGAAAGGTACGTAATGTGATGAAAGCTGAAACCCAAATAACGTATTGATTAAGTTTAGAGAGAGGGTTACAGAAAAAGCTACAAAATTTGGTACAGAAGGCACAATTTACAGTAAGATTCATCACTTTGAGATAGGGTGCGAATTACGAGGGTATGTGAAATATATTGACCATTGGATTAGCCTTCTGTAGGAATTTGTTGTAATTTAAGCATTTCCGTAGTATTTTATAATTAAAACCTAACTACCCACAAGGCATCCTCTCTCAGTTTCTCACGAATTTCTTCATTGTGGTTAGGCCACATCATCACTCCTTCAAATGTTACAATTAGTTATTTTTTCTATTTCTAAATGCCTATAATTACACAGGAATCTTACACTAATATCCTTACCCTTTCTCCAAACGTTACTTCCATAACCATTTTTTCTCTTATTTCTCTCTTCATTCTAAAGATTTTCCAAAAAAAGGGACTCATTACAACTCTCCATGTTCATGACTTTTTGCTTTGGGTATTTTTCATAACCGGTGTGTCCCTTTAATTTAATGGTTAAAAATGTGGCTTAATTTCCCTTTTTTTTAAGTCGGACCAAGTCCTTGGATGATGAACGCGTCCATTGACAAATTGAAGGAGAACCACAAAGCTATCAAACTACGGCTAGATCATCACTGTTGTCACAGCCTGGAAGATAAACCATGACTCGGTACATTAAGTTGCAGATCAAAAGGCCTTATATAGTCATCGATTAAAAAAAAAGGTTCTACGTACATAATCTCTGGATTCTTTGTTTTTTATTCTTTCTAGATTTTGTTTGTGAAGGACCTACAATGTTGCAAAGAAGTTTAAAGATGTTTATTTTTTGTTATGAAGTGGAAATTAAGATAGATTATTTCTGTGACTCCCATGGCTGAGATGGTGCTTCCGTCAAAATCAATTGTGACCTTTTTCTTTTTATTTTTGATGATATGAACTCCTCTTTAACATGCCTTAGTCCTGCTTATATACGATGCTAATTCATTAGTCATTTGTCCAAAGTCAATTCTTGATCAACAACAGACATTCCACTTGTTGAGGAAAATAGGATCTAGATTAAAATTATGCAGCGGAAAGAAATAACTATTTTTCTTCACAAGATCACATGAGGATGCATGAATTAAAATAATAACTTAAAGATCAGATACATACCGTTTAAACTCTTGCATGTAATCCCAAATCTTCCTCCCTCATTTTGGATCAGTCGTCGAAAATTCGAAAAGATATATCAACTGTATTTTAGCCATAACTCTCTAATAATTGATCCGATTCGCCTATGTGATATATATTTTTATAGAAAATTTAATTTCCTACAACTTAGTGTGAAATAGAGAATCTCCAATTCTACTCTGAAGTACCTCAAAACTCGATTTTAAATTCAAACGAGAATGTACAGCGAATTTTGAATTTCTAAAACTATAAAGGTCATAACTTGAATTCTAAATCTGGGAGAGAGTTTTAAACACACAAGTTAGGGTGGGCTATCTTATTAACCATATATCTATTAATAGAGAAAGACCATCTTCCAATATCTTTGGCTCGAAGTTAGGTCTATATGGGCATCACTTACTTAAGCTTTTGATTTATTACTTTGAGGTCCAAATATCTCATATAGATCTCAAATAATAAATCTAATGCAGTTAAGTCCACTAAATAACTACAACTAAATACTCTCAAGTAAATGAATATTATTCAGAAGCCTTTCACTTACTAATACCTGCAAATAGTCCCTCCATTTAATTAATATTAGCAATATACACCAAAGTAACATTAACTATTAATATAAGCACCTTTGGGTAATTACATCTTAGTCCTTGCCTGCCATATTAGACCACTATAATTATTCTAACAATTCAATAAATATTTTATAGGATCACTGCGCAGTTTAGAATAATTAATACTCTTGATTAGGCTCTCAAGGAATATCATTTCGGTATGGATTCCTTATTGACACAAAGTAATCCCACTAAGTGATTTCGACTACCCAACCTACCTAGAATATTGGATCACATTTGTGTTGTCTGACCTTACTGTTTGGTAGATCAAAGTAGAAACTAACTTGTAGGGTATACTCGACTCTCAGGATTTAGGACATTTGCAATCAGCAAGTTTTCCAAAATCTTTTTATGTGCTGACAATAACATAAAAAGTATTCTGCTTGACCTGTTCAGTATATTTCAAATACACTAACACACTGACTTAGAGTCGCCACTCCGGTGATGGAGATACATCACCCTATAATATAGAAGTCTAGTGTGTTATAGTCTTATCAGATGAATTGTTCAGATTCATTACTGACTATAAACAATACAAGAAAGGAACCAGTAAATTATATCTCTCTATGTATGAACACTTCATACAAATTATTTACTTACAACATCATCTCGTGATCAACACTTAATCCATCATATGAATAAAGTAATAATATAATATCATGCTCATTAATAAATATAATTTATCAATGTTATTAATTTAAATTATTTTAGGGCATAAATCCCAACAATCTTCTACTTGCACTAAAAGAATTTAATGTCACACTTGCTGCTTATCTTATTAGAATAAGATTCGTATGTGACACTTGTTTCATCAGCGTAAAACCCGCATCTATGAGTAATCTCATTAGCATGAAAATGAAAACTACCAAGTAGAGCTTCAGTGTAGAGGTTCTGTTAAGTTTCTCGCAAATACAACCTTCGTTAACCATCTCACATAAATAAAGTATTTGGCATCCGTGGTAGACACTCTCCCACTCAACGTTATCCACCAAGATATCCAGAAATAGAATTTCCAGAATCTGAATCTGACACAAGATCAGAATTAATGCAACCAATGATAATACTAACATGTAGACCATTTTGTAACTCCGAGTCCAACTAAGATTATTAAAGTCATGCTTTGCAGCTTTGTAAATCTCAGTATCAAAACTCGACAAATGCTAGCTGACTAAGCCCACCTGTATGATAAATATCTGATTTTTGTCCCTTGCACTTTATGTGAGAGGCTTCCTATTACAGAACCATAGGAAATTGCCTTTCAACTTACTTTCTTTATCAATGCCTATAAGACAGATTTCAAAGGTGTAACTCCATAGAAACATTTTCTATAGAACCGTGAATTCTAAATAAAATCTGTATATTGTTGGCCCGTACAGTTTTATAAGATAGACTAATACTCTAATTAGCTGATCTAGCAAAACTTGATCACTAGAATGAAAGAAAATCTCAAAAAGTCCTTTTATATTAATGTCCATTAGATAACCAAATCTTAATAACATTTCATGTATCATTATAAATGATCATTATGTCATCACTATATAGCTCTAAAACTACTATTACTTACCATCCACATCTTGTACATAGTCCATCCATATTTTAATTAGAATCAACTAACTTGATTTTTTAATTAACTCGGATCCATCAACTTCGAGACATCTACTTCTATAATAAATGTACAAAGTACTTATGGCTTACTATAATAAATTTTATCTAGCTTGATTATAAATGTCAATGTCAATATGCCTTTTGGGAGGATAATATCGACATTATTTAAATACTCTGTTAAACTAATCAAGACTGCCAACGATATGGTCGTTGTAAGTCTCTTTAGTGGTCCATCAGAATTTCTTGTTTTTTGTAAACTTTTCATCCAATAGTTTTAATATTAGATGAAAGTTTTACAAGATCCCAGACTCGATTAGAATCCAAAGATTCCTCTCTTATCACAATAGTTAACCATTGTCTCGAAGTAAATTAACATTTTACAGAGATTGAATTCTCGTCCTCCAAAACAAGGATCAATTAGGCTCTTGTGAAACCCTCCCACTACGATAAAGTCCCTATGTATTCTAGAGATGAATAAAGTAATTCTTGTGTCTCAGCTTATATCCTGGTGTCAACTTATGCAGTATTCTTATGAGTGTAACTTTTTTGCAAACACAAATTCTTTTTGCACACCTATAAACAGATATGCTTCTACTCTTGACTCTGATTTGTCATATATTCTAAGATAGGATAAATTATTTATATGGTCTTGGGCCCAAATTACAATTTTCTTATCGAAGAAACTGACGATTTATAAGTTAAAAACAAAAGGTTATTAACTGTTAACCATGGTACACATAAGCAAAAAGTAATGAACTATAATCACCATAGATTTTATCATATCCAGTATAGATTATGTTTCTTCACTTATTACACCATTCTACTAGAAGAATCCAAGTGTAATAAATTGGTTATCAACTTAGTATATACCATATAAGTCAAAATGGTGTTTGCCATTTACAATCGTATCGAATAACGAAACTTACCTCTTAATTTTTTTTTTATGGTTCCACATGCAACAATGATTACCTAAATAAGTCAATCACTAAACCCTTTTACCTTCCTTTTTAGAGGGACTTTTAATCACTTAACTCTGAATCGTATTCAATTAAAGTGACTAAGTTTATAGATTTTAGCGATAACTTGAAATAACTGAAGAAATAATCTATTTAACGAATTCCAAGAAAATAATTCATCTAAGTGTAATGAGAAAAGCCAGTGATTATTATCAATGTATAGCTATGAATGTCAACTAATGCATTCTTAACAAAACTCAATGAGAACAGATATATTGTATAACCATTCTTGTTGGACCGCGGGCTAACTCACAGGTTGATCCATGTGTTATCCTATCTGGTCTAGTCGGGTTGATGTGCGAGTTAAATAAGTTAGGTCAGTCTGGCCCGCGAGTTGACCCACGGGTTGGATCGTGAGTCCACAGACCGAGTAAACGAGTTTGGAAATTAGGTTATTGGGTCGGCNCAACAATGATTACCTAAATAAGTCAATCACTAAACCCTTTTACCTTCCTTTTTAGAGGGACTTTTAATCACTTAACTCTGAATCGTATTCAAATTAAAGTGAATAAATCTGTAGATTTTAGTGATGACTTGAAATAACTGAAGAACTAATCTATTTAACGAATTCCAAGAAAATAATTCATCTAAGTGTAATGAGAAAAGCCAGGGATTATTATTAATGTACAGCTATGAATGTCATCTAATGCATTCATAACAAAACTCAATGAGAACAGATATATTGTATAACCATTCTTGTTGGCCCGCGGGCTAACTCGCAGATTGAACCATGGGTTGTCCGGTCCAGTCGGGTTGATGTGCGAGTTGAATGGGTTAGGTCGATCTGGCCTGCGAGTTGACCCACGGGTTGGATCGTGAGTCCACAGACCGAGTAAACGAGTTTGGAAATTAGGTTATTGGGTCGGCAATTTTGGTCAGGTTACCGGGTTATTGGATCGGACCAATGGGTCTGTACATCGGTGACTAGGTTAGGTCATTGGTTGGAGTGAATCAACCAAACTGTCCCTAACCATGTCCACATCCAAACACCTCCTAACCCAAATCCTTATACCGTAACCTATCCCGAAATAACCTATCCTAACTCAATCTAAATATTATTTAAGAAAAACACTTTTTCTTAATTATGCCAAACTAAACAACACTTAAGAAAAAATACTTTTTTCCTTAATATGCCAAACCAAACAGCACTTAGGAAAAAACACTTTTTCCTTAATATGTCAAACCAAACAGCACTTAAGAAAAAATACTTTTTCATTACTATGTCAAACCAAACAGTACCCTAATTGCTAATGGGTCGCCCATTAACAGTCACTAGATTTCTCCTTAACAGTTTGTGGGTTACCCCATAGCAGTTAGCAAGTTACCCCTTAACAATTTGTGGGTTAGTCCATAGCAGTTAGCAAGTTATCCCTTAATAATCAGTGGGATACCCCATAGTCGTCAGCAGGTTACCCCTTAACAGTTTGTGGGTTACCCCATAGCAGTTTATAGGTCACCCCTTAACAGTTAATGGGCCATCCCTTAACCCGTAACCAAACAAATCTTAAGGTTTATAAACCCTAAAACCATAACCTCCCCTTGTATGCCCTTTTTTTAATACTATTATTTTATTAATTAAAACTTTTCTTTAATTAAACTCTTTAATTAATTAAAACCTTCTTTAAATAATTTAACAAAAGAAAATTAGGGTTTCTGAAACCCATGGCATCAAAAACATACCGCCACTTTTCTAATAAAATATTTAATTCTTTAATCAAATACTTTTATTAAAGAAAATTCTTGAATCAAATAAAATTAATAAATAAAAACTATTATTTTGTTAAACTGATTAAAACACACTTTTAATCTTTTTCTTTCTTGAAAAATTTAGAAATTCTTTCTTTTATTTCAAGAATATCAAGAACACCAAGAAAATCAAGAAAACTATTTTCTTTTTCTTAGATCCCTATCTAATCTTAGGTTACAAATCTTTTACCAAAAATTAATCCAACCCTTATCAATCTTATTGATATAAATTTAATCCCTAAGTATTTTGGATTAATCAAACCTTTAAATAATCAAGAACAACCTTAAGTAAATAAAAAATTCATGTAATAATTCATGCAGGGCCTCAAACTTGGCTCTGATACCACTGTTGGAGAAAATAGGGTCTAGATTAAAATTATGCAGCGGAAACAAATAACTATTTTTCCTTCACAGAATCATATGAGGATGCATGAATTAAAACAATAACTTGAAGATCAGATACATACCATTTAAAAGCTTGCATGTAATCCCTGATCTTTCGCCCTCATTCTAGATCAGTCGTCGAAAATTCGAAAAGATACAACAACTGTAGTTTGGCCATAACTCTCTAATGGTTGATCCGATTCGCTTTTGTGATATATTCTTTTTATAGAAAATTTAATTTTCTACAACTGTGTGTGAAATAGAGAATCTCAAGTTCTGCTCCGAAGTGCCTCAAAACTCGATTTTAAATTCTAACATGAATACTGCGAATTTTAGTTTTCTAAAACCATAAAGGTCATAACTTGAATTCTAAATCTGGGAGAGAGTTTTAGACACACAAGTTAGGGTGGGCTATCTTATTAACCATATCTCTATTTATAGAGAAAGACCATCTTCCCATATCTTTAGCTCCAAATTAGGTCCATATGGGTCCCACTTACTTAAGCTTTTAATTTATTACTTTGAGGTCCCTATATCTCATATAGTTCTCAAATAATAAATCTAATTGCAGTTAAGTCTACTAAATAACTGCAACTGAATACTCTCCAGTAAATGAATATTATTCAAAAGTCCTCACTTACGAATACCTGCAAATAGTCCCTTCACTTAACTGATATTCACAATATATATCAAGGTAACATTAACTATTAATGTCAGCAACTTTTAGGTAATTACATCTTAGTCTTTACCTGCCATATCAGACCATTATAATTATTCTAATAATCCAATAAATATTTTATAGGATCACCGCGCAGTCTAGAATAATTAATACTCTTGATTAGGTTCTCAAGGGAATATCATTTTGGTGTGGATTCCTTATTGACACAAAGTAATCCCACTAAGTGACTTCGACCATCCAACCAACCTAGAATATTGGATCACGTTTGCGTTGTCTGACCTTACTGTTTGGTAGATCAAAGTGGGTAGAAACTAACTTGTAGGGTATAGTCTGCTCTCATGATTTAGAACATTTTCAATCAGCAAGTTTTTCAGAATCTTTTTATGTGCTGATAATAATATAAAAAGTATTATGTTGACCAGTTCAGTATATTTCAAATACACCAACACAGTGACGTAGAGTCGCTACTCCGGTGATGGAGACACATCACCCTATAATATAAAGTCTAGTGTGTTATAGTCTTATCAGATAAATTGTTCAGATTCATCACTGACTATGAACAATACAAGAATGTGAGGAACCAGTAAATTAAATCTTTCCATGTATGAACACCTCATACAAATTATTTACTTACAACATCATCTTGTGAACAACACTTAATCCATCATATAGATGAAGTAATAATATAATATCTTGCTCATTAATAAATATAATTTATCAATATTATTAATTTAAATTATTTTAGGGCATAAACCCTAACACCACTTTGATGCACTATCACGCTCATCCGTAATAATTCGAGGTATATAAAGGTAAAGCAGATGAAAGAGAAAACTGATCAAGTCGTCCAACAAATTTGTTTTTTTAGGTGAGTTGGGATAGGATTTGTTAAAGAGATGCTTTAATAGTTTCACTGTAAACATACTCTATTTTTTTTTTTTAACTTTTGTTTTGGATTACGATCATCATGCTTTCTTAAAAATATCATTTGGTAAATCAAAATGGGTTGTAGTATAATTTTAATTTATTAAGCTTATATTATTGTATGTATTTAGGTTATTTATTGCGATGAAATAATATTTATATTTATTTAATAAGTTAATTTGTATCAAATGAACTGTCTGTGCTTAGCATTGGCGTGGGTTAAAAATACCTACATTATAAACATATGGCCCAATCTATTATCTATTATTGGGTTAACAAAATCCTCTCTTTTAGGTGTGGGTTAAAAAAACCTACATTATAAACATAAATTCAAATTCTAAAATAACTAAATTTTTTAATTATCTAATAAAAAATTAAAATTGTTTTTAAAGAAGCCCCGTACCTTGCACAGGATATGGGGGGCTAGTTATATAGTATAGAAGAAGCCTTAGGTTAACAAAACCATCTTTTTTAGGTGTGGGCAAAAAAAACCTACATTATAAACATGGCCCAATATGAATAAGAAAAGAAGATATTTCCACACTAAATAAAAGAAGTTTCTAAAAACTAAAATACTTTAAAAAGAAAATTTATAAAAGTTAATAAAATTAAAAATAATTTTTTTATAAAAAGTGCCCTTTCATTGAACGAGCTACACAAGACTATATATATAGAAGTTGCTATTTTGTGGGAACTTCTATCACTGCAAGCTAGAAAGCAAGTTCTAGAACTTTCTAATATTGAAACTTCCTAATAAATTCTTAACGTTTCCTATTGAAAATAGAGAAATAATTTTGGGACTGGCCCTTCAATCTGCCTAAGTGGACAGATTGAGGTGGCACCCATAATCCACCATTGATTATGTATTTGTGGGGTCTACCCAATTAACTATTTTGGACAATGAATGGTAGATTGAGGGTGCCACCTTAATCTGTCTAAATGGACAGATTAATTGCGCCGGTCCCAATAACAGTACTCTTGAAAATATTAGGGGCTCCAACTGTGATTTGGGGACGTTAAAAAATTAGGCCTTAAGTCTAAATTTGAACCTTCCCTTCATTTGGTTCACTATGGATTCCCCCTCTCAAACAACCAATATTTATAAACCTTAAAACCACTCACCCCACCACCACCAAACTAGCACAACCACCATCACTTCCACTACCACCCGATCAATGCCACTGTCACCACCACCACCACCTCTATCTTCTCTGTCTCCTTTTGTACGTTGGTGGTGACGGTGGTGGTGGTGGTGGTGGTAATGGTAATGGTAATGGTAACGATACTGGTAACGGTGGTGGTTGTAGTGGGGTGTAGTTGATTTTGGTAGGGTATAAAAGAAAAAAATGAAAACTCTCCCTCTAATAAAATCTCCCTTCTTCCCTAACCATTTTGCAATATTTTGGAGAGCTCCCTAACTAGGTGAGCCTTTCATCCGAACCAAGGAGCCCTAATACAATGATCTTATGGAATCTTAAATGTGTCAGGGCCGGTCCTACGCATATGTGACCCAATCGTCGCTTGGAGGCACAATTTCTTTATTTTTTTTATATTTTTTAAAAAACTTATATATTCTTAATTACATGCACTTTGTTTACACTTCACTTGTGGGGCGACTCTAATGGAGAGTATTAACGACGGAATTTTTTAAGGATGATCTCTTCATTATGTGCATTGTCTTTAAAAGATAGATAAAATAGCACTCAAGTGAGGAGAACATCTTCACAAAAAATTAATGCTTTAAATCATCTTCATGTGAACTCTACATAATGTAGGTGCAATAAAGGTGTTGTAAATGGTGGATTGCATTAACCTTTCTCAATTAGAAAAGGTTCATTTGTTTCTTTACGTGAAAAGGCCAACAGTATGACACCCAAATGGCTTCAGATTTTAAGAGAACATATGAAGCCAAGCCCAACTCGAATAAAGCAATGACTAGGCTCAGTCCTTAACTTCCAAGCTCAGTCGGACTTGGGTTTGGACTTGCGCTATCTTCTAACCTGAACCAACTTGCTTGAGTTTGCCCTATGACTTATTTTATTAACTTGATTTTTTAGTCCCACATTGGAGAGGAGAAAGATAAGAAAAGATACCGATATGCATAAAAGGGGTTTGAAGTGGAGAAGGAAAATATACTTACCTTGACGGGTCAATGGATGATCAAGAAGGTACATGGCGACTGTGGAGGGGCGCTCGCTTTCGCGCGGCCCCTGCCAATTTTGAAATATTAATTCGTATTTACTTTTGCAATTTGTTATCAATGCTGTTCTTTTTCTTAATAAATCTTTACCCTTTTTCATTAAAAAAACAAAGAACTGATGTTCTTTTAGATCTAATAAACATAATGAGCCGAACCATTTTGTAAGTAGTTTCCCTTTCTCTGGATCATCAATTGGCTCAACCAACTTTTGTTTGTAAGAAATATTTTTTAGTGAATGATTTCAATTTTTTTTCCCGATTGTAGTGAATGACTTCATTATGAATACAATTTGCTGATCTAAACCAACATAATTCTTTGATTTGGAATAGTGAGAATCAATTTTTTTTTTTAATTCCATTTCTCAAATATTCATATTTTTATGAAAATATTCTGAAAGTCAAAGAAAAATTAAAGGAAAAAACAAATGAGTATTGAATATGTTGGTTTCAGGTCTATCGATTTAAACTTTGATTCAATCATATATAAAAATACTCAAAATTAGAACCACTTATTAAGCAATACATGTATTGAAATGCTTTGAACCAGAACTGAGAAAATTGGTCCAATAGCTTATCAACAAAAGGAAAGAAGAAATGTAGACCAAAATTAGTTGGCATTTGTGGTATTGAGTCGACCCGACTATCAGGTTTTATTGGAGCCCGGCCCAGTTGGTTTTCTATGGCACATGTTAGTGAAATGCTAAAACAAATATTTGTTTTCCCACGGAGTTTTCCGACCTCTACATAGTAGCAAACAATCGCTTGTTCGGTTGGTTTGCATCCTTCCAATGACTTGGAAAGTTTTGGGTTCAAGATTTATTAGTTGGACAATTACCATTAAATTTGGCCCATGTAATGTATTATATATGTAAGTACGTATTTTTAAAAATAAAAGATTTGTGCACATTGTTCGTGGCTTTCTATGTGCCCATTGGATCGATGTTAATGGCGATTTCTGCGCTTCTCACTCGATATATAAAATGTATTTATGCCATGTTGTTACTTGGGCATTAATCCCTACTATTAAAAAAAAAAAACAAAATACATAGTAGTCATCATCTCTAATTACACTTGAGATCTGAAGTCTTAAAAAATAAACACACCCCTTATAGTTTTAGTGTATGCCAAAAATACTGAATTTAGTCCCACATTGATTAGGTAGAAGAGAGATAGATCATTGAAGCGAATATAAAAACTGGATTAGGGCATAAGAAAAAGCATACCTTTCTCGGCCTTTTGGCTAAGATCAAGTGTAGTATCTGTTCTTATGAGTTTAATATATGATACGTGAGCCATTGGCTCACATGATATTAAATTAATTTTTCTTTGGGGAGGTTCTGTTAGGGATTCTAGGTTTTTAAAATTTAAACAGGCAGCGGAATTAAAATTAGTTTAAAACTATTTCCTTGAATCCCTTTTAATTCTTAATCGCTGTTAGGAATCTTAAGAAGGTTGGAGGATCATTACCTTTGAAGCGTGATTGAAGGAGACACTATGTTGAACTTCTCCTCTTCCTGCTTCAATCCAACGGAGCGGATCTTCAAATCT
>MVGT01003970.1:92282-122061 GCA_002174775.1 Macleaya cordata
TCCTTGTCGCTTCCTGCTCAGCAGGGCGACTATGATGTGCAAACATCTCTTTCAGCTCTCGAACGATATCCACAGCATAAGGCACACTCTCATACTGATGCTGGAGGACATTGGATAATGACGCCATGATATAGCATTTAGCCATGTCATTTGCCTTTATCCATTTATGATATCGTTCTTGTTCCTCTTGGGGTGTGTCAGGACCAGGAAGAGCAGGACATTCTTCATCAAGAATGAACTTGTAGTCTTGAGCGATGAGTACGATGTCAAGGTTTCTTTTCCAGTCAACATAATTAGATCAACTTAGATTGTATCTAAGGATGAAATTTATTGATGGTGTTCATCTCACCATGTAGATCAACTTTACAAAAAATCAACCCATTCTAAAACTTCTAACCATATCCAAAAATTAATTGGAAGTCCTCACCATTTATTCTTTACAGTCGATTTTCAATCAAGTTCCAATCAATTTTTAATAAGGTTAGACTTAGAAGTTATAGCATGGGATGATTTTTTATGATGATAAACTATTTGGTGAGGTGAACACCAGCACTAAATTTCAGCCCTTAAATACAATTCAAGTGGATCCCACATCAATTCGATTTGAGTTTTGTCCCAAAGCTATTCGGTCCCTATAGGACCACTGTATAGAAAAGTATATTAACTTCATATGTATAAAAAATGTCACAACCTTCTTACACATAGAGGAGGGATCATTCAACAGTCGTCTTTATACTCTTTTATGGGGCTATATGGAGATGATCTGAAAGCTGATTATTATTATTTTTTTGTGTAAGAATGACCTACAAACGAGGAGATATCCTCACCTAACTACAAGCAACCATCTTCATAGGAAATCACATATATCATTCTAAACTTAGATCTACTCAAAATATTTGTTGAAAATATCATCATGTAGATGAGGGGTTGGAAATTTTAAAATTGGTCGACTTTTGTGAGGATGATGATCTACACAATCGAAGAGATCAACCTCATATTGAGATCATCTTCACCTAAAATCAGCGTTTGGATCGTCTTCTGACAGAGCCGTGTAAAAAGTGTGCAAAAAAACTATGGAAAGTGATCCTTTTACATATCATGGTTAAAAGCTTGAATTTTACGTCTTTTTTTTCTAGTAACCTCCAAGGGAAAAAACAGAGTTGGTAGGGGGGCCTCCTTTACATGATCAGTAGGGAAAACAATTTCCTGTTGAGGCTACATCTGTTGCATTATTCAGATTATACTCGAGCACCTCTATGAATTACAAGATAATTCATTTTCTGAGCTAGGATCAAAGATAATTTTGCATCTGTTTTTCGAAATAGAGTTAGGATCGAGAGACATATGTTTATCTAAACATGATTTTGACATGGTCGTCTATGTGAGGGTTTACATGAAGATCATTCGACGATCTAAGGATGATCTCCTTACCATATAAATCATCTTTATATAAAAATCATCTTATTTTTAAACTTCTAACTCCATCAAATTAATGTGAGATTGCCTCTGCCCCCATTTTGCATGTGCACCCTCCTTGTCCCTACACTGATTTGGCTTGTAGGGCCTACATGGAGTTGAACTAACGACTAATTTTTGTTAAGAATGTCTTCCTCGCCATATGGACCAGTCTTATCAAAAACCAATTTATTCTAAAACGTCTAACGCCATCAAAAGTTAATCAAAAAATCGACCATTCATTATTCAATTAAAATATGATTTTATCATCGTTTATGTTTTATCAACTTCTAATTGGGTTAAAAGTATTAGAAATGTCTGAATTTTTTTGTGAGAATGATCCATATGGCGAGGAGAATAATCTCACAAAAAAAAATCAGTGGTTGGTTCGAGTCCATTTGGACCTAACAAGCCAAAATCAATGTGGGGACAGAGAGGGAACATGCAAATGGGGACATAAGATCTGCTCTTATCAAAAGTGCGTTTAAAGTTAATTATAAATATAGATGGTTCATAAATCACGCGATTTTTTTTATAGGATTAGAAGTTTTAGAACGATGTGATTTTAGGTGACAATGATCTATATGTTGGATACATCTTCTCCGAAAATCAGTCCTTGGATTATCACCATATAACCCTACTAATAGGTGTAAGCCACATTAAGAATAAAGATGTTTACATTTGCATGTGAGCCCATATGAAGGTGATCCATAGATTAATTTTAATCTGCACAACGAAAAAATTGTCACAATAATCAATAAGACCCGAAGCCGAGTGTATCTTTGATGTGTGGAACCCAAAATAGGAAATCGGTTCATGTTGTGCCAATAATACTTATTTTAGTCCCATATTGATTAGGTAGAAGAGAGATACAAAAACTAGATTAAGGCATGAGAAAAAGCATACCTTTCTCGGCCTTTTGGCTAAGATCAAGTGTAGTATCTGTTCTTATCAGTTTAAATTAATATCTGATATGTGGGTCATCGGCCCACATGATATTAAATTAATTTTGGGGATTTTGGCCAAAAACCCCTACTTGGAAAACGTTTTAGGATTTAGCCCAACAAACGTTTTCTTTTAGTCTAAGGCCCAAGAAGGTTTCAGTCAGAGAGTTTTAGTGTGTGTAATTTATAGGAAGAGGGTTTCAGTGAAACCCTCTTCGAGAGGGTTTCAGTCAGTTATCCTTGGGCCTTAGACTAAAAGAAAACGTTTGTTGGGCTAAATCCTAAAACGTTTTTTTGTCTTGGGGAAGTCCCATAACAGTAGCTTGCTACTGGGGCTCTCATGTGTCGCCCATGCGTTGCACTACTGTAGGGGACTGGCGCACCCCTACCAAAATAAGTTAAAAGTGTTTTCATGTGGTGGCTAATATGGTTTGAGCCAGCAGCTGCCATTCCCATCTCAGCCCTATCAAATGACTCCCCCTGAAATTTTCAAAATTTCAAGTTTAGAAAGTTTCTTGTTTCTATTAGGATTAGGATTTCTAATTTTGTTTTGACCCTAACTTATAGAAGTATATAAATACACTTCAGAATAGTCTGTGTTATGTATTTTGTCTAGTGATGAGAATTGTACTACGACATTTTCATATTTTTTTGGATTTGTGTTGCTTGAGAGGTTTTTTCGATTTTAAGTTTTTCCTTAGAAATATTGTAATTGTAAATTTATGTTCTTTCTTGTTCTTAATTTCGTCTTACTATTATACTCGTGAGGGCTAGGGTTCCTAACAAAGGGACTCTTAAGGAGTGCAAAAGAAAGATGAGCTTCTCTTCCCAATCATATCTCAAAAGGTAAAATATTTCTTCACCTTTGGTATGGACTAGACCTGGCAATGGGTTAGAGTTAGAGTCGACCCTAGCTGGGTTGGCGGCTTAACGGGTCAAGATTGCTCAACTCTAACCCTGACTCGTTTAATAAACAGGTCAGTTTTCCCAACCCTAACCCTAGGCAGGTTGACCCTGACAGGTTGGCGGGTTAACCCTAACTAAAATCTAAAAATTTTAAAGACCATTTATTACTAATTAACTATTACTTTAAACTTAAAACTCATTAATTAAATTAAAAAAATTTAATTTATTAGTTCAAAGATTAAATTACTAGATAAAATTTAAAAATTAAAATTAAAAATTAAAAATTACTTATAAAAACATAAACTAAAGTGTTATTTTTTTTTTAAATATATGTTCACAGGTTGGCGGGTCACCCGTGGGTTGGGCGGGTTGACCCTACTTAGACCTGGCAACGGGTCATCCGCGAGTCAATCCTAGGCGGGTTAGCGGACTGGCAGGTCAGATTTATGAAACCCAAACCCTGACTAGTTTATGAAATGGGTCATTTTATCAAACCCTAACCCTAACAGAGCTGACCCTATCCATGACCCTAATGACCCTAATCTTTTTTTAAGCACTTTATGTCGTCAATTAATCAACAAATAATACTCAAATTGGATAGTATTTTGTAAACCGAGTAAAAATGTACATGATAAACAAATACATAATATTCAGAAATCACGTATCCACATCAATTCAACCAGTCATCCATACACTAATCCACACATTCTTTGAAAAATTTATCCTAAAAATTCATTTCTAAACTAAACTCAGTTGACATTTCTAAAAGGGACTTTCATCAAAATTTATCAAGAGTCCAATTAATTAGACATCTGATAATTACACAACATAATTTTCTTCACCGTCCGTCGTCGTAGAGAAGGCAAATCTGCAAAAATGGGATTATCATCAGGCACTAACTAAAAAAATCTAATAATAAATAATAAATTCAAAAAGAATTATCTATTAAAACCTTACAGGCTAACCTCATGATCATCAATGGACAAAATCAATGAAAAAAAATCAGTACAGTTCTAGCTATTTTCAAAAAAAAAATAAGGAAGATGAGGGAATTAAACTCACCTCAGTTGTGGAATGTAGACCGACAGGGAGATACAGATCCTTCTCTAGGGTTGTCTGATATGAGAAGAATAGATAAATATACCAGTTAGAGAGAATGATGAGGTTTTCAGTAAGGGTTTAATTGTTCTAAAAAAAAGAGCAGAGTTGAGGAAAGGAAAGAGATCAGAGTGAAGAGAAAGAGCTTACCTAAGATTGGCGACAAAGGCAGTGAGTTAGTGACCAGCGGCAAAAGGAGATAAGGATATAAGATTAAATCCGAGCATATATTAGTTCATTCCTTCCCTGTTCATTCCAACATATTAAATCTATAGAAGGAATGAACTAATACCTACAGGATCTTGATTTACACGTTGCTATAATGATATAAGTATCAGAAAGGTATAGCTACTCACCTTGTGACATCTTGATGCTGATTTTCACTTTCCTTGTACTGCTTTGAGTTCACCAGAGGGAGAATAGGCTTTAACTCTCCTTCCCTTACATTACCAGTTACTTGTGATGGATCAGTTACTATTTCAGGGCAAGAGTTATGAACCATTATATACTTCTCCCAAAAACAAAATTGGTCTCCTATCCATCAAGAGATCATGGACCATATGGAATAAGTTCTCTCTTTAAGCCCAAATTTAAACTCCCATGGGCCAGATCATATGGGCCATAACCAACATTCTCCCACTTGGTCCATATGACCTAAGACAAAACATACAGGAAAGAGAGAAAATTATAATCCATTAGTATCCCAGTAATCATAATGTCATAATCAAGTAAGCCACTAGTCGGAGTCATGGCAGTCATACATCTAAATACGACATATTTTCTTCCATGCACCACAAAACTAATAACCACTTAATATGACTTGAAAGTTGGAAAAATCACATTTATAAAAGCTCAATATCTTAAAGGTCTTCATATTAGTTCAAGTGTCATGTCTGGTCAAGACAATTCCTGTTATCATACAGTCTATTACAAAACATGTGTACACATAAGGAAAAATAGGAAATCGGAAACATACTATACATGAGATCTCAGTAGTGTTTTGTAAAACTGACATTCAATCCATGACTCTATACATGACAACTAAGACCTATTGCAAGAACATGTTCTGAAAATGCCTTAGGTATCAACCCCTTAGTCAATGGATCAGCGATCATGAGCTTTGTGCTTATATGTTCTACAAACACTCTCTGTTTCCGAACCTTCTCCTTAACGATAAGAAATTTAAGCTTCAAATGTTTACTTCTACTCGAACTTGAATACCTGTCGTTCTTGGAGAAGAAAACTGCTGCGCTGTTATTATAGTAAATTCTCAGCGGCCTGGCAATAGAGTCGACAACCTTAAGCCCTGAGATAAAGTTGTGCAGCCATAAAGCATGAATTGTAGCCTCATAGCATGCCACAAACTCAGCCTCTATAGTGGATAAAGCATAAACCTTTTGTTTTATACTTCTCTACGAAACAACTCCTTCAGCGAGCATAAAAACATAGCCTGAAGTAGATTTCATGCTATCAATGCATCCTGAAAAATCAGAGTCTGAGTATCCTATCACGTCCAGATTATCAGTTCTTCTGAAAGTAAGCATATAATGCTTTGTCCCTTGTAGATAACACATCACTTTCTTTGCGGCCTTCTAATGAGACATGCCTGGGTTATTTTGATAACGACCAAGCATGCCCACAGCAAAGCTAATATCAGGTCTGGTACAAGTTTGCACGTACATAAGACTCCCCACTACAGAAGCATACGGAATTCGATCCATTTCTTTCCGTTCTAAATCATTCTTTGGACATTGCATAAGGCTAAACTTATCACCTTTCTGTACTGGTATATTGTTTGGTGAACAATCTTTCATGCCAAATCTCTCTAGAACTCTTTCGATATAACTTTTCTGAGACAAACCTAACAATCCTTGTTTTCGGTTTCGAAAAATTTCAATTCCGATAACAAATTTTGCCTCACCCATATCTTTCATTTCAAAGTTCTTAGAGAGGAAATTCTTAGTTTTATATAACAAACCAAGATCATTACTGGCAAGAAGTATGTCATCCACATACAAAATCAAAAATATGAACTTACTCCCACTGACCTTCAGATATATACATCGATTAATGATGTTTTCTTTAAATCCAAAGGTTGTAATGGTATCATTAAATTTAAAATACCATTGTCGAGACGCTTGCTTAAGTCCATATATTAATTTTTTAAGCTTACATACCAGATGTTCCTTTTCTTTTATTAAGTAGCCCTCAGGTTGTTCCATGTAGACCTCTTATTCCAAACTTCCATTCAGAAAAGCTGTTTTCACATCCATTTGATGTAGCTCCAGATCATAATGAGCTACTAAAGCCAAAATAATTCTAAGTGAATCCTTTGTAGACACAGGTGAAAAGGTTTCATGATAATCGATGCCTTCTTTCTGAGTAAAACCTTTAGCCATAAGTCTGGCTTTATGTCTTTCAACATTGCCCTTACAATCGAGCTTAGTCTTAAAGACCCATTTACACCCAATTTGTGTGTGTCCTATGGGCAATTGAACAAGATCCCAGACATCATTCTGAATCATTGATTTCATCTCTTCATTCATGGCATTGATCCACTTAGTTGAATTAATACTATTCGAGGCTTGTGAAAATGTGACCGGATCTTTACTTGTTCCTATATCAAAATCAGATTCCTGGAGATATACCAAATAATCAGAAGAAATAGCAGGTCTCTTTACTCTCTGAGATCTGCGCAATTCTACTGGGTGTGGTGCTTCAATTATTGGTTCATCATCTACATGAGGTAGTAGATTATTAACTTGTTGTTCCAAGTTATCATTAGGACGATCAATTAAAGGAACAACAATCTTTGCTGAAGTCACAGGTACAGGAACTATTACCCGCACTTCTTCAATGACCACATTTCGTGGTTCACAACTCTCATTAGATTCACCATTCTCAAGGAATTTTGCATTACCGGTTTCAACTATTCGTGTACTATGGTTAGGACAGTAAAACCTATACCATTTGGATTTATCAGGATATCCAATAAAGAAACCACTGACTGTTCTGGAATCTAATTTCTTTTCTTGTGGGTTATAAATTCTAGCTTCCGCTGGACAACCCCAAACATGTAGGTGTCTTAAACTGGGTTTCCTACTAATCCATAACTCAAAAGGAGTTTTTGGAACTGACTTACTAGGAACTCGGTTTAAGATGTACACAGCGGTCTTAAGATCTTCACCCCACAATGTTATGGGTAAGGTAGAACTGCTTAACATACTCCTAACCATATCCATTAAAGTACGATTTCGCCTCTCAGCAACACCATTCTGCTGTGGCGTTCCAGGCATTGTGTATTGTTCACAAATGCCAAGCCTTTCTAGAAGTTTGGCAAATGGACCAGGATGTTGTCTCAATTCATCATACCTGCCATAATATTCACCACCTCGATCAGATCTGATGACTTTCACCTTTTTATCTAATTGCCTTTCAACTTTAGTAATGAACACCTCAATAATGTTCACTGCTTGAGATTTATCATGCAACAAATAGATATAACCATAACGTGAAAAGTCATCAATAAAAGTGATGAAATATTTCTCTCCACCGTAAAAAGGAGTGGAGAAAGGTCCACAAATATCAGTATGTATAATCTCAAGAAGCTCTTTGCTCCGTGTGGCTCCTTTCTTGGTGTGTATTGTTGTTTTTCCTTTAATACAATCAACACACATCCTAAAATCAGTGAAGTCCAGACATGGAAGAATTCCATTATTCACTAATCTATCCAACCTCTCTTTGGAGATGTGCCCCAATTTTTTATGCCACAAGTCTGCAGATTTGTCATTAATCATATTCCGTTTAAGTCCAATACATACAAACATGAGGATGCTCGGTTAACAATGTTTCAGCGTAATGGCTATCAAGGTTGATTTTATATAACCCATTACACAAAATGCCAGAACCAACATGATGAGAATTATTGAATAGGCTGAAACATTGGTTACCAAAACTGAAAGAGTATCCACAAACATCTAACTTAGATAAGGAAATTAAGTTACGTGTTACAGAGGGTACAAAAAGAGTATTAAACAAGTCCAAACAGTGTCCAGTGTCCAAAACCAAACGATAAGTTCCTATAGCAACAACTTCAGCTTGACTCTGATTTCCCATGAAGATAAAACGTTCAGTTGGGTTTGGAGTTTTGCTTGAAAGGAATCCCTGCATCATATTGGAAATATGAATATTAGCCCCTGAATCAATCCACCAAGTATTTGAAGGAACTTCAACAAGATTTGATTCGAAACTTACAAGAGCTAGAACCTCACCTTTCTTTTCGAACCATGCCTTTCGTTTTGGGCAATCGGCCTGTAAATGCCCAACCTTTCTACAGAAATGGCATTTTCTTTTATCTTCCTTCGGAGCCTGTGATGCGTGAGTAGGTCCATTATCTTTTGGTGATTCAGATTTCTTACCTTTTTTGGGCTTCCACCTTTTCTTACTGGCTCCTTAAGTTACAAAATGAGTAGAGAATTCTCCTTGTTGTTTAAGCCTTACTTCTTCTTGAACTGTCATACTTGCAAGTTCATTTACATTCCAACGTTCCTTAAGTGAATTATAATTTATTTGGAATGGACCATACTAAGGAGGCAAGGAATTCAGAATAAACTGAACAAGGAAAGGCTCTTCTACATTCATCCCCAATCCTCTCAACTAAATAGCAATATTTGTCACTTCTAGGATATGCTCCTGCATTCCTTTCACACCATCATATTACATGGTGGTGAGTTGAGCCATTAATGTGCCTGCTAGAGACTTATCAGCAGCACGAAATCTCTCCTCAACTGCTATCATAAATTCATTAGCAGTGTCAATATGAGGTAGAGATGTCTTTATGTTACTCGCAATAGTCATTCGCATAAACATAAGGCTCAATCTGTTCAACTTTTCCCAGGCATCAAACGCATGTTTTTCATCTGTACTGCTAGAAGCGGTAAGAGCAGCAGGTTTTACAGACAAAAGGGAGCGATCTAAATCAAGTACACCTAAGGTGAACCTAATATTTTCGCTCCACTCTGTAAAGTTTGAGCCATTAAGTGTCAAAACAGATGCAGCATATGAATGAAGAGAAATAGGTACAGAAACTGCAAGGATCAAAGCACATAAAGATATAAAAATATAAATACACTTGCAACCCATAAGACAAGATTAACAATATGTACTTTACAATAATGAACTAATTGTAACATCAAAATTCTTCCTTTGGGATAAAATCATGATTTACATAGCGTTCAACTAATAAGTAGCCGGATGAGCCCAATTATTTCATATCTTTCAACTCAAAGATTTGCTACCACAAGGTAGTTAAAACAAAGTACACAAAAATACAAGAGAGTTACAATAACCTTTTCACAATTACGTCAATCGACAATTAGTCTTTGGACCAATCCTCAATTTCGTATTTGAGAAAAAGAATTGATAATGTCACTAACTCAATATATGCAACTAAAAATACTGAGTTATAATTATATATCCCAATAACATAAAAGTTTATCTTCTCCAAAGGTCACTTTGGCAACTATCATACTGGTTAAACTCATATTATTTACATTTCAATAAGGTGACATAAGCAAATAAGACTAACATGATTCTCTAGCTTTTAATATGGGTACCAGGTCTTGTGAAAATAAAATATGGATTAATATTGATCCAAGAAAAATTTAGGTCAGAAAAACTAGTCGAATTAGTTGGATCAGATTCAATCCCAATTCAGATCAGGTCCAACACAAGTTAACTAAAATAAGTCAGCTTAAACCTATTCACTGAGTTAACTCAATATTTTCAATCGAGTCAACCCAATAACATTTAGTTAAACCGACTTAATATGCATCTGACCAAAAGTAGCCTTTATATTTAATTAAAAGGACCAACTTTAAACATTTCCTTTAAATGCCTTTTAATATAAACATGCCACCTAATAGCTTCTTATCACTTACTAAGAAAGAGAAAAAAGACTTCTTAATAGGCATGCTTTAAAAGGCAATTCCAGACCTTATCACACCGCCAAAACTTGACGACAATATTTATGGCAATCGGACGGCGATCGGACGGTAAAAAAAAATTCCACCAAAATCCAGTCATAAATATCAACAAAATTAGTGTGATGGATAAATAAAACCCATTAAAAAACAAAGGGACAAAATATGATCGAAAATTATTTGTTGCCGGAGAATCCATTAAATCCGGTTAACCTTCAATACATAATCGATCAAAATTAACCATTAACAATAGTCACTTTTCGAGATCATCGAGCAAACGTGAAATCGAACAACCCCAAGCTCTAATACCACATATAAGATTAAATCCAAACATATATTAGTTCATTCCTTCCCTGTTCATTCCAACATATTAGATCTATAGAAGGAATGAACTAATACCTACAGGATCTTGATTTACACGTTGCTACAATGATATAAGTATCAGAAAGGTACAGCTACTCACCTTGTGACATCTAAATGCTGATTTTCACTTTCTTTGTACTGATTTGAGTTCACCAGAGAGAGAATAGGCTTTAACTCTCCTTCCCTTACATTACCAGTAACTTGTGATGGATTAGTTACTATTTCAGGGCAAGAGTTATGAACCATTATATACTTCTCCCAAAAACAAAATTGGCCTCCTATCCATCAAGAGATCATGGGCCATATGGAATAAGTTTTCTCTTTAAGCCCAAATTTAAACTCCCATTGGCTAGATCATATGGGCCACAACCAACAAAGGAGGGAGCAGAAGTGCAGTCATGCAGATCCTTCATCCTATCTTCTCTATTTCCTCATCTCAACTAATGAATTTAAACATTAAAACCCTAAACCTAATCTTAAAACTACTTATATCTTAAAATTCTGACGGGTCGCGGGTTATCCGTGGATTTAGGCGGGTTGACCCGTTTATTAACGGGTCAGAAAAGCCCAACCCTAACCCTATCCGTTTAATTGGCGGGTCGAGTTAGGGTCGGGTTAGGGTAGGGTTGACGGGTCACGGGTCAAATTGCCACCTCTAACCCTATCGATTTAGTTGGCAGGTCAGGTTAGGGCCGAGTTTGGCGGGTCGGGTCACCCATTGCCAGGTCTATTGTGGACTGCCATTAAAATTTTAGCTATTTAATGATTTTTTGGTACTTGTATTTTTATGTTTGGATTTTTGGAAAGAGGATTATGTTTGCTTCCTTCCCAAAGAATTTTAGTGGGTCAGAGATGTATGATTCATGGATCTTATGATTTCATTCACCGTAACCCTTCACCTCCATCTCCATCTTCATTTCCATCTCGATCTTCATCTTCAAATTCAACTTCATCTTCATCTTCATCTTCATGTTCTCTTTCTAAAAGGAATTTGACCACTGTAGACCCTATTAAAACTTGATTGAAAGTCCTCATCGTTGCAATTGATTGAATTACAAATTATCATACAAAGCTAGTGAGAAAAACAAAGCTACTTTTTACTCTACCGACACCCCCTTCTCCGTTAACATGTCTCTGTTTTCCGGCTAATAACCCTGGGTTGGCTGGCCCGTTTCAGATCTAACTTCTTTCTTTTCTTTGTGCTGGTGATTCCTTTATAGTGATCAATTTGGTGTTTCCCCTCTCGTTCTTTAAGCTTCTTCTTTTTCCCTTTGCTGACGTGGCAACATTTTCCCATTATACAGTGCCTTGTGCTATGATGGTTTTTTCTGTTGTTTATCACATTAATATACCTACTGACCCAAAACACCTACCAGACATCCCCATTCTCATCGCCGCTTTCCTTTCTTTTCTACTCCGAAATCTAATCCGGCGGATTCACCTAAGGACGATGGGAGATCGGGAGGAGAATTATTCATCTAATAGTGAGTTAAGTAGAAGCAAAGAAGACTCAAATTAGACTATTATTGACTTAACATCTCAGTTTGCTCTCAAACTTTCTATTCCCCAAATCATGGCGACTGAGATCATTCTCCTGATGAGCTCGAAGATCCGGTCAACCCCGACACCTGGAACGAGAGCTTAGTTGGTCGGTATTGCACAGATGAAGTTATGAATCCTGAGAAAATAAAGAGAGCAGTTATCAAAGCTTGGAGTATTATTCATCATCTGGAAGTTCAACCTGTTCATGAGCATGAAAACCTCTTTGTCTTTAATTTCTATAATGTTGCTGAACTTCGAAGAATTAGGGATGGTGGTCTTCAGACGATTTCTGATAATCTACTGGCACTCTTGTCTTGGAATCCAACTTTAGAACCTTCACCAGATCTAATCACTCATCTCTCTATCTGGATGAAGCTCGAAAATGTTCAACCTGAATATATGAACATTAGGGCTCCAAGAGTGTTTGCTAGTAAAGCAGGGGAAGTTTTAAATATTATTCCCTTTTCTAGAATTCCTTCATTTGGTAATCTCATCCGTGCTAAAGTCAGAGTGGATATTCATCATCCTCTGGTGGAAAATAATAAGGTAAAGTTGAAATCTGGTGCTATTGTGGATATCAATTTTCTTTATGAACGCCTGCCGGGTAATTTTTGTTACACTTGCTGGATTTTAGATCACTCTAATGATATCTGTAACTAGAATATTTTGAGAAGCATATTTGTTCCTAGCCAAAAATTAATCCCTAAAACTTTGCCCCCAAACCCTCCTCTACAAATTGATAATCCTTCTTTGGATAATCTGGTTGGTTAAGCCTTGGCTGGGACTTCTGGATCTAAGATCCTTTGCTCTACTTTGACGGAAGGAAACCATAGACCTCGATCTGTAAGAATCAACTGCTCTCATTCTACTGGCCAGGGTAATATTAGAGGAAAATCTCCCATACATGCTACTGAACTTGTTACATCTTTTCCTCTACTGACTCTTCTTGGTACTGAGACTTTGGTTGATCAACTTTCTGAGCCTTCCCACCTTATTAGCCTGAATCTTGAGTACTCTCTTCCTAGGGTTAAACGTTCAAGAATGCAAATTGATGATCTTGATCAGCTAATGGGTTCTGACTGTCTTTTGAAAGCTAGCCCTGATATTGCTCTCCCTCTAGGCTTTGAAAACTACAAACCTTCATCTTCTATTCTCAACCCCTCCATCCAAAAACCAGAGAAAGCCTCCCCTGTCCTAAAACCACCCTCACCCCAACATTTAATTCATAACTCCACCTCTCCCTACCATCCAATCATCAGGACTGCTGATGGAAGCCCGGTTCCTAATGCCTATGCTGAAGAATTATTTCAATTTTTCTTCCCAAATGTTTCCATTGATGAATACCATGCTTGGCTCCAAGGTCTTGAAGCTCTTAAAATGACCCAAACTCATACTAAAACACTAGGGATTGGTCACTATGAGGCATCACCTTCAAGTTCATCTTCTCACAAGGATCCCAACCATGAAACGGCTAGCTCCCAGGTATGTGTCTACATTTATTGTTGGTTGATCTATAAGCTGTTTGTTGGTATTACCTGCTCTATTTTTTACTACTTAGTTCTTTTTATTCCTTGTTATAGTGATTTTGTTACTTACCTTAACATGCACATTCTTGCATGGAACTGTCAAGGGATCCACAAACTTTTAACCTCTGATCATCTCAAAGAACTATCCAATTTGGAACTTTTGGACGTCATCTTCCTCTCTGAAACTAAGTCTCAGGATAATTTTTTAGCAAGACTTTTCAATCGTTGTGGGCTTTGAAATCATTGGTTCTCTCCTCCTTTTGGGAAGCCTGGTGGTCTAGCTTTGGCTTGGAAGGATGATGTTACTGTTGAAGTGGTACAGAGTAATAAAATATGATTAATGCTCTCATTAAGGATGACATCTCCTCTTCTGAATGGCTTACTACTTTCTTCTACGGTAGCCTTATTAGATCCAAAAAACTAAACTCTTGGTCTTTTATTGAGGATTTAGCTGCTGAAGTAAACCAACCTTGGATACTTTTGGGTAATCTCAACATTATTTTTAATCAAGATGAAAAGCTAGGAGGCAGGCCTTTTGTGGCTAGTGAGGTTGAAGACATTAAATAGATTATGTCCAAAGCTGGTTTAATTGATTTAGGCTTCTCTGGCCCTCCTTATACTTGGTCTAATAAGAGGCAAGGTTTAGCTCACATCCTTCAACATTTGGACAGAGCCCTATGTAACTCAGATTGGCTTCTCCTCTTCCCACAAGCTGAACTTTCTCATCTCCATCCTACTGGTTTTAACCACTCACCACTTCTTCTCTCCACTTCTCCTAGATCACCTCAACGCCCAAAATCTTTTAAGTTTTTTAATTTTTGGTTGAAAGAACAGTCTTGTATCGATGTTATTCTTAATGCTTGGTCTACTTCCTTTGTAGGTTCCCCTGGATTTCAAATGGTGTCCAAACTTAAGATTGTTAAAAAAGATGTCTGTTTTTGGAATAAATTTGTGTTTGGCAAAATCAATCTTAATATCAAAGAACTTAACCTCCAGCTCACAGATCTTTAATGCTTCCCCTACTCCTGATATCAGTTCTCAGATTGTGATAAAAACAAATAGGCTGGAACAGATGTATGACCATGCTAAATCTTTGTGGCAGCAAAAATCTAGAGATAACTGGGATGCTCAAGGTGATAAAAATACTAGCTACTTTCATGGTCAAGCTTCTGACAGAAGGCGAAGGAATAGAATATCTGGTATTTTTAACTCCTTGGGTGCCTGGATCAAGGACCCCTTTACTGTTGGTAATCATCTTAAAAACCATTTTGCTAATATTGCTACATCCAATATTCCTGATTTAGACTTGGATCTTCTCAATCTTATATTTCCTTGTATCTCTGACCATGATAACACTGCTCTCACTCTTATCCCTTCTCCCGAGGAGATATGGAGTGTGGTTAAAAATATGGGTCCCTCTAAATCTCCTGGACCTGATGGCTTCCCTGCTTTTTTCTTTCAAAACCAATGGGAAGTTGTTGGCCCCAATATTATTGATATGATCCAAAGGTTTTTTAGAACTGAATTTCTTCTCAAAGAACTTAACCAAACCCACCTTGCCCTTATCCCTAAGTCTTCTTGCCCTCAACATGCTTCTGAATTTAGGCCAATCAGTTTGTGCAACACTACTTATAAGATCATTGCCAAAATCCTTGCTAATAGATTGAAACCTCTTCTTACCAAAATTATATCCCCTTTCCAATCCGCCTTTGTTCCTAATAGATAAATCTCTAATAATATTATTATTGCTCATGAGATTATTCACTCTTTGAAAAAAAAAAAGGAAAATCAGGTTTAATGAGTGTTAAATTAGATATGTCAAAAGCTTTTGATAGAGTGGAATGGTCTTTCCTTTTGGCTATCATGGAAAAATGGGTTTTAACTCTTCTTGGCGTAACCTCATCTTCCAATGCATTAGTACAACCTCTTTGGCTGTCCTCCTTAATGGAACTCCTGGGGAATTTTACTCTCCTTCTAGAGGCTTGAGACAAGGAGATCCCTTATCTCCGTCTCTCTTCATTATATGCATGGAAGCTTTTTCTCAAATTCTCCTCTCAGCAGAACTTAAACAAGAGATCTATGGCATTAAACGTTCAAGGAAAAGCCCTGCCATCTCCCATCTCTTATTTGCTGATGATTGTCTGATTTTTTTGTCGAGCTTCCCCTTTTGAAGCTCGTAACCTGGTTGACTTAATTGAAAAATTTGGCAATGCTTCGGGTTAATTAATCAATTTTCAAAAATCTAGTGCTTTTTTCAGTCCAAATCTTCCCAATAAGCAGTGCAGAGAGATTAGGCATATCTTAAAAGTGAAAAGAACCAAGTTTGATGAAAAATATTTGGGTATCCGCCTTTTTTTGGGTAGATCTAAAATCAAATGTTTTGATGATCTTATTGCTAAAGTGGAATCTAGAATTCAAGGTTGGAAAGGCAAACTCCTTTCTCAAGCTGATAGAACTATTATGATTAAATCTGTAGTTTCCACTCTTTCCAACTTCCAAATGTCCAAATTTGCCATTCCAAAAAAAATCAAATCTAAAATCAGATCCCTACGAAGGAACTTTTGGTGGGGAGTTAAAGATAACAAAAAAGGCTTGTTTTTAAAATCTTGGGCTTATCTGTGTCGGCCCAAGAGTCTTGGTGGTCTTGGCTTTCGTGATCCTATTCTAGATAATCAAGCAAACATTACTTCTTTTGGGTGGCGATTAACCCAAGAACCTACTTCCCTTTGGGCTAGGATCCTTAAGGCTAAATATTTTAATAACTCTAATCCTCTTTATAAAAGCATTGTTACTAACGGATCTTGGATCTGGAATGGGATCCAAAAAGGGCTAAAATATATAAAAAACTTTGGTATCTGGGATGTGGGTGATGGTTCTTCTATCTCTATTTGGCATGACCATTGGATTCCAGTCTTGATTCTGTTCTTCTCTCCATTCCCCCTACTTTTCCTCTTCATGTTTTACCTCTAGATGTTAGCCAACTTATGCTTAAAGGTTCTAGAGATTGGGATCTAACTCTAATCCAGTCTTTATTTGCTGCTGATATCTGCAATCTGATCTCTGCCATCAAGCCTAGGGTGGCTGGAAATGACTTATTTCGATGGTCTTTAACAAAAAATGGAATTTTTTCAGTTAAGTCTCTGTATTTTAAATTATCTAATCCCAATATTTTTTCTCACAACAGTTCTCTTGATATGAAGCTTTGGACTGATATTTGGGATTTAGATATTTTGCCTAGAGTTAAAATCTTTGTGTGGAAATGTGTGAATGATATTATACCTGTTAAGGCTCGACTGAATCAAGTCCTCCCCTCCTTTGATCACCTCTGTCCTCTTTGTGGAAGATTCTCTAAAACTCTGTTCCATCTTTTTGTCTCCTGCACATTTTCGAGAAGTGTCTGGTTTGGGCTCCCATACTGTTCATCTACTCACTTTGCTAACTGTGATAACATCAAGGATTGGTTTTTATTATGGTGGTCAGATCCCACAGATTGGCCAAATGATTACCCTAATTGGAGCTCCGTATGTGCTGTCACTTCATGGGTTATTTGGAAGATTCGTTGCAAAGTGATTTTTGATAATATTACTGCAAATCCTGTTGAGGCAATCGAAACTATGAAGTTTTATCTCAAGAAAGTCTTACAGAATAGCAATAACACTACTGGAAATGTTTCTAACTCATCATTTGTGATTTTGGATCAACGTCAATATTTGGATACTTCCTGGCTCTTACCTGATATTGGTTTTGTTAAATTTAATGTTGATGCCTCCTTTAAAAGAATGGACCTCATGTCAGGATTGGGTATTGTTATTCGTGATGAAACAGGTCTCTGCAGGGGTGGTAAATCAATCCCTATCAGGGCATGTTCAGCTGAACATGCAGAAGGACTAGCTACCTATTATGCTGTTGTATGGGCCCAGGAACTACATTACCAGCAAGTTTTGTTTGAAGGTGACAGTAAATCCATTATGGATTACCTAGATGGTAAAGCCTCTGATTTGGGTCTAGGATGGAGGACGAAAAACCTTTTGGATGAATGTCTCTTTATTGCTAAGTGTTTCTTATCTTGTAAATTTAGTTTTGTCAAACGATCAGCGAATCAAGTGGCTAATTGCATTGGTAAGAAGGCCTGCAATGGAGGGGAAACTGATCTATGGATATCAGACGCTCCATCTTATGTTTTTGATGTTCTTAATACTGACTCTCTTGCTGTTATGGCTTTGAGGCATAGCCACCCTCGTAATATTTAAATAAAGTTCCTGTTGTTACCAAAAAAAAAAAGACCACTGTAGACCCGAGTTTTGCTAGAATAACACCAAAATTTGACACCAAATATTACATCTACTTTTTAAAAGTGGTATGAGGGGCTGAAATGGCATTCCAACCGTACGAACATATTAGGAACCAGATGGCCAGATTCATATCCCCTCCATTCACAAGTTCAAAAGGTGATCTGAACCACACATTTTGGGCCGTTGGGACTATTAAATTAAAAATTAGTAAATTGAATAACGTTTAATAACACATGAGCCAAAACAGCACCCGTGGCCTAATGGATAAGGCGTCTGACTGCGATTGTGGGTTCGAGTCCCACCGGGTGTGCGATCCTCGCGAACTGCTTTTGGTTGTTTTCTCTTACTTTCAAATATTATTTTTTCCCGAAAGAGATGCATAGGAAGATGGTGTAAATGATGATGTATGAATAACAATGTATCGGAATACACTTTCAATATTAAAATATGTAAACTTATATTATTATTAAATATACATTTTATGATTGACCTTAGTGTGTGTACGTACAAGAAATTACAAGTAGATTTGAGGTAGTCAATAAGAACTTATGGACCCTCGACCCTCCGAATACCCTTAACTCCTTAAGTAATTACTTCCGAGTGGCTGGGATAAATCATGATCAGGATAGTAGACCCCCAAGCAATGGAACTTGGGTGCGAGTCTTTTGTGGTGCTAGATAGAATGGTCTTACTTTATCTTTTTTATTTGCTATTTGTCATGAATGTTCCATCATAAAATATAGTATTCCCCGCCCGAATCAGCATATTCTAGTGTTTTACTACCGCAACTCTTCCATTTGAGTTGAATAGCATAACAAATACAAGTATTAGTAGCATAGTAAAAATGTATTACTCGTCATTAATATGTTTGCTCACGGTCCGGGAGAATTGACGAATGCATCTCATCTGATTAATGATGGATTGAACGAGAAAATAAGATTTTTAATTTTAAATAACCAAGATACCTATTATAGAACATAACCGTTAAGAATGTCACCTCCCTTTACAAATGAAGAAGAGGAGGACCATATTATGAACAAAAAGTACTTAAGACCAAATACACTCAACAATTAATTGCAAGATTTTCATCGATCGATACTTCAATCAATGAACATGGAACAGTAGAGATAACCATGTAAAAAATCAGAGCCCAGTTGAGAAGGGGAAACCAGTTGCAGGCAACCAACTACCACCTGCAACGAAGTTCCCAGCTGTGAAGGGTGTAGCTTGAGTAGCACTTGTGAACACTCTGTATCCCTTCCATTTAACCCTACCCGAAGTTCCGGCACCCGCACCACTGTTCAAATACTCGGCGTAAAATAATGTATCGAGCGCAAAATTACCAGTCCATTCACTCCACCCAGCTGGAACAATCACATCGGAGATCGACGACTGCATTACAATCGTCCTCGAATATTCCTTCCATGGTCTACCAAGGTATGTTGGGAAACTGCTCTGAACCGGTAGAAGATCAGAAGTTGCACCAATTCTTGATTTTTGAATTACTATGCCAGTGTTCTGGTTTGGGTCAGTTCGGCCTTGGGCTGTAACCATATTTTTCTGGCCCGAATTTGGGCGACGCGCATGGATATCACAGTCTTGGAGTACAACAGCAGCATTGCCGAATATGAAATCTACGGTACCGGCTATTAGGCAGTTGATGTAGAATTGACGAAGAGAATGTACGTAGAGAGTGTCTTGGTACGCTAGCATGTCGCATTCGTAGAATGCAGAGAAATCTGAACCGACTCGCAGTGCCACAGCTTGATGTTTTGAGGGTCCAGCAGTGTTCTGGAATGTAATCCCCCGGGCTAAGAACCGGTCTCCCACCACAGCTGCATTAGAGAGAAATAAACAAAAGATTATAAAATAGGAGAACAACGATTTAGTCCTATTTGATGGGTAATATTATGGCTCAGTAAGTCCAAATTAATATAATATGTACAAATGTGGTCAATGTCTCTCTCATCATATAGGTTATAACTTATAAATGATTTTTAACTAACCCAATGTGGGTGGGAAAAAAAAAAGTAAGAATTTACAAATTTATTGTACCAGTGTGGACTGTAATATTAAGTTTGTAGGCATCTAACTCAAAATCAATTGACAATGAGTAGAGTGGCTTAGGATCTTTATATATTGAGTGTGACAATTGAAAATAAAGAAAATAACATTTTTTTTGTTTTATAAACTCCTACATGATTTTATTGTAAATCTTCATGACATAAAGACACGATACGGACACAGCTCCCTTAGAAGAGTGTATGTGCTTCTTAGATTATGTTACAAGGGCTTTCATTTTTTTTGGAACTATTCTCAACATGTAGATGATCTAATATTTGACAATTTTGACTCATCTCCCTCAAAATTGCATAGCCTAGTTGTTATTAACCCACGTTATAAATGGGCCAACAAAACCTAATTTTGAATTTTTAGTTCCCCTTGAACTTTGACTGTTGACTTAGTCAAACGGTAAAAAACGAAACCACACAATTCAAAGGACAGTTCCTTGTTTTTTCCTGGAAAGTGGGTAGTGGGTTTCGAATTGTACATCTAATCCAAGCGAATAATATCATTGTCTGAGAACCCAGTACCTCTCTGATAGAAGCAGCCAAGCTGGAAATAACCGGGTGCCCTTACAAAAGAATAAAAAGTAGAAAGTGATGGATATATGTTTAGCTGTACAGGGGATAAGGTGCCAAACCTACTTACGTGTCTCCCACTGGGGATGTACGTAAGGGCATTACTAGAGGGACACCAGATTTTGACATCTAAGATTACATCTACTTATTTTATTGATTGGAAACCAATCATAACAGTTGTTGAAAAAATATTATTCCATTTCAGCCCCTCCTACCACTTTTAAAAAGCAGATGTAATCTTTTGGTGTCAAATTCTGGTGTTATTCTAGCAAAACTCTGTACGTAATTAGGAAGATCTTGAATCACGTGGAACTTTGCAATTCATTCATCCACGATTGGGTATTAAATTCGGTGATTTTGTATTACCCAAATTACCAAGAACTGTAGGGTTCCTATAGAGATGTTTTTTTGTAACATGTTTGGTCACTATGTAATCATTATTTTTGAAAAAAAAAAATCAACTTAAAGTTTTATAAGGATATAAAAGTCTTTTGCAAAAGTGCAAACAATAGAAAAAGTTTTAATTGTTTTACAAATCTTTAAAGCTATCATTTATCAAAGCCAACCCCTAAAACAGATCGTATCCTAAGTGCCTCTAACTATGAATATATAATAATGACATATATAAGAGAATGGATTCGTGTACAGTCTTATTTGTACAATGTTATTTTTATATTAGTTGTAGGGCTCACATGGTGAGGAAGTAATGGCTAATTTTTTTTGAGAATGATCTACAAGATGAGTAGAACATCTTTACCAAAAATCATATCATTCTAAAATTTTTAACCTCATCAAAAATTAATAAAAAGTTGATTAAAAATTAATGGTGAACAATGAGAAAAAAAGTTAATTTTTAATGGGACTACTAGTTTTAGAATGATTTGATTTTTAGTAAGGATGATCTTGAAGGTGAAGAGAACATTATCAAAAAATAGTAGTCCTTAGATCAACATGTAGGCCCCACATGCCAGTACATATAAAATGTACAAATAACACTGTGCTCTGATCCGGACTCTATATATAATACCTACTCAAAACACTTTAATATTCATCATGTACCATTTTGTACTTATTTTACTCTGGAAAGTGATTTTGAAATCGGCTCCATAATCTATCGTACTAAAGAGATTGAGTTGGCACTTCACATCCATCTTTTGAATGGTAGATATTAGATGCCACTTCAATCTGTCTTGAAGGACAGATGTATTAATCGATCCCAATAGAAGTGTTGTTTTAATCTTATCCCGCTTATACTTTTTAATGTCAAATAATTAACTATAAATTTATTTTATCTTAAAAAAATTAGGTGGCCTTTTGTTACAATAAAGTGAAAAGAGTGGAAAGATATATCGTTATTCATGGGACTCACATGAAGATGATTCATAGGATTATACTGGGTGAGGATGTTCTCACTATGCTGATCATCCTTACTAAAAATTAATACATTCTAGAACATATGTAACCTCATCATCCAGTGATTAAAAATCACTAAACATGAATGGTGTTTGGACTATTCATTTTATCGTTGATTTTACTTAATGGATCATGGGGTTATAATCAATTTTAAGAATAGACTATTTTTTTGTGATAATTTAACTTAAAAATTGGCTCTTAACTCATGTCAACGTAGGTCCTACAACCCAATGTACAGTCCAATAACAAGCTCTCTCTAAGTAAAATAACCGAAGTAATTTGTTCAGTGTAATTAGAAGTACTTTTGAGGAGCATATCAAATCGAACAGATTTTGCCAAATTATTGAGGGAAAAGGACAATAAAGATTTATAGAGAGAGAAAACAAAAAGTAGTACTGATGTAATCAATCACGATGGATGTTACCCAACTACAAACTGAAAATTAATACCCACTAACCTTGAAATTATTGTCGTCTAATCAGAAAAAGTTGATCATGTTAGGGTTTACAAAACTGGTAAAGACTTTATTAGTGAAAATGATGTGAGACAAATTAATAAATGTCGGTTAATAGGGATTGGATTGTTTTGAAAAAATAAAAAAAACAATGAAAACGAAAAACAGACAAACAAACTAAACTTTCGACAACTTATAACATCACAACCAAACGAAAATAACTCTAATTTTTTTTATGAGACTTCTTTTCTAGGGCAACCTAATGGTACTTTTTATTATAGGCTATTCTTATCAGTTATTGCTATCACCATGTCTCGAGATGCTTGTTTTCAATACAGATCAATGGTTTAGGAATAACGAAGTTTGCTATCTTAAGGAGGTTGATAGTGAGACTGATTAGTGGGGAACACCCTGGATAGTCCAAAAATAATGGCTTATTTTTGTATGGTTGTATTAATGGACACGCCTTTAAATTAGATCCAATTAAAGAATAAGAAAAACAAAAGTATTTTGAAGCATAATTTTCTTCTAATAATTGGTAGTACCTGAAAATATATAGAAAAAAAAGTTTTAAAAACCGGCCATGACCTACTTAAGAAGATGATATTATAGTCTGTTTGGACAAGGAATTTTAATGAGGGATTTTGTAGGGACTAGGGATTTTGAAGAAAAATATAACATAATTTTTCCACCAAATCCATGGTCTCCACAAAATCCCTTCCCCAAATCCCTTGTTATTATTGTTTTTTATGAAAGATAAATAGATTTTTATAAGATCAGAAAATCGATAGTAATGTAAATTAAATACAGAATCCAACCGTTCAAAATAATTAAAATATAAATTGTCAACAACAACGAGCATCGCGAGCTACCCTAGCTAGCACATGCAAGCTGACCTTATTTATTCGAAGATCCACCAACGAGTAAGACGAAATAGTTAATAACCACTTGCTCTAAAAAGCGGGAGTAATGTTGAATATAAGAGGAACACCCTCTTTCAAAACAAAAACAAAAGAAAAATCCTCTTCCTACGACTCTATGTTAATCCATTAGTTCATACTAGATCTAACTAGAATATGTGAAGTGAATATCAAGCGGGGATAGCTCAGTTGGGAGAGCGTCAGACTGAAGATCTGAAGGTCGCGTGTTCGATCCACGCTCACCGCATTATCTTTTTTTCCTTTTTTTAATTATTCACCAAAAAATAAACTAAAAAAACCAAATAAAAATCGAGTAAAAGTTTTTAAAAAAAATAATAGTCTAAGATTTTACTTACCAACAGTAGCAGAATTGAAAGTGGTGCTCCCATCCACAACGTTCCTACTTGCAGTGATGATGGTGTTCTTCCTTCCATCTCCCACAAACATTATATTCGTCTTCTTCTTTGGAACCTCCACATTTTCTCTATAAACCCCTGCTTTAATCCTAATTATATATCTACTACTACTCCTCTCCGGCGCAGCCGCCACCGCCGCCGCCACCGTCCTAAAATTACCACTCCCATCGGCAGCTACCGTAACATCAGGTGTCACTGTAGTAGCCTGCAACAGCCGCCGATCTCCAGCTGATAACCATTTCGGATACCCACTTTCATCCACCTCCTGCTGACCTAATTTTCTCCCCGATATGTGCCGTTCTTTTTCCATATCGGTATCGGTCAGATTTTTAATCATAGCTAAAACATTACTACACATACGGTGTACGTGTTCTTGACCTTTAATCAATGATTTACGTACAATTTTATCAGCTTTATCATGAGAAAATCCGTCAATGCAACTATCTTGATTAGTAATTGCTGCACTTACTAGGGTTTTGAGATCATCTGCGTGTTCGGAGATCGATTTCTTGTTTGGGTATTCTTTAAGATCGTCTTCGGCTTTATGAAGTTCGTCGATTGTTTCGTCGATCATTTCTAAACAATCATGGAGAGCTGTTTTCTCACGACGTGTGAGTTTTCTTTTCTTGATTAACTTCTCGATGGTGAAGTAATTGTGTTCAACTGCAAGGAGTGTAAGATTAATAGATAATTCTATTACATCTTTTTTTGAAGTTAAAGTGTCGGTGGCACCGGCAAGTTCGGCAATTGAAGAGTAACATAAGTCTGGGTATAAAGTAGAGCTACATGAGGATTTGAGAATGGCGTGAGGTGAGGAATTTTCGTTGGAATTGGAATTTTTGCGGGAGGATACGCCGGCGATGACACCGATTAAAGCTCCAATGACTAGCATGGAGGAAAGGATAATGAAGAAGAGTTTTTTCTTCTTTTTGGAGATGGAAATTTGGTTGCCGGAATCTGACATTCCGGCGAAGAATTCCTTCATGTTTGTCATTTTTTGTAGAGAGAGGGAGTGAAGGAGTGACGAAAAGATGAGAGGTTCTATGGGGTTTTATTGGGGGGATTGAGTGATGTATGGTTGGGTTATTTGAGTTTTTTTTTTAACGGCGTAATTAATGGAATCTTATAATATTCCACATAAAATAATTGAATTTCTTCCACTTTTCCACTTTTTCATTTATTTTTGATGTATTTTTATTTTTATATTATCTTTACAGCATTATTTCATAATAAGGGTCTTGTACACATATATTGTACATATTCTTTAGGTTTGTGTACTAATGAAGTGTAGGCATTGCAGGTTGAAAGTAGATCATCTGTCCCTTGTTTATTTCGTCTTATAGGATTCACATGGAGACGTTCTAATGGTTAATATTTGGTGAAAATTTTTTCTTCATTTTATATTATTTTCACAAAAAGTCAACACATTCTAAAACACTTATCATCAATAACATTTGATTGGAAAATCAACCCTTAAAAATTATTCTTATACCAGATAATGGACTTTTGATTTTTCAATATGCTTATGATAGAGGTAATTAAAAGTTTTAAAATTGACTGGTTTTTATGAAATGATCTTTAAGGTGAAATAACTTATCATCTTCATGTATAACCCACAAAGAAAAACCAGCAAGGGCACAAAAACAGGACATAATTAACATCCTCATGATGTTTATCATTTGTTCTTGAAGGGTAGAGTGAGAAAAGAGGAAATTAAGGTTGAAGAGAGGATGATGGGAGAGATAGCAATTTTTGTATGATGTATGGGTCGCTTTTCCCTCAGTTTTAAAATAGAGTAATCGAGTTAGAGTCATAGAATATTTAAGGTAAATAATTGAATCTTTTAATTACTACTTTTCCACTTTCTTTTACATATTTTATTTATTTCAATTTTTATGTTATCTTTAGAGCATTATTTCCTGTGTTTTTTTTTACCTGGTAATGTATTTTATACTATAAACTCAATTATGGGGTTACGTGAAATATGATGAGAATGTCTTGGGCATAATGATGATTTAAGAAAAAAGGATCCAATGTGACCCACTGTTATTGCAGCCCACATAAAGATGATATAAAGGTTAATTTTCAGTGAGGATGTTCATCTTACTTCATCTTCACATAAAATCAGCTCATTATAAGACAATTCATCCAATTTAAAATTGATTAGAAATCAATGATACAAAAAACATCTAAAATTTTGTTTATTTTTTAAGAGCTAATTTGAAGGTTCGAATATTTTAAGATTTGATAATTTATATGATAAGGTAGGACGAGAACATTCTCACGAAAAAGGACCTTAGATCACCTTTTTAATAGTGCAGGTAACACTTGGGTCACGGGGACCTAATTAGTTTATTAGATTCTTCTTCTCATTTGATTATGTCTACTCTCGGCTTCTTATCTTTAATCCGGCGGTCTTCTAGATTTTGTACCTAATTATTGGTTAAGAGAATAATTAATCATGTGGATTAAAATTTTAATTTTCATCTAAAACTTAGGGCGTGCAGTAGGACTTATACCTTTGTTGCATATGCATTAATAAAAAACAAATGCTTTGCAAATGATAGATATATATAGCTCATGCTTTGTATTATGCTAATATTTGAGTGCCACAAATATTAATTCACAGTTTTTTTTACTTCTTATTGTGCGCTCCATGCAAAATTACAATGAAAATATAACCAATAACCTATAGAATTTGAGACATATTAGTAGAATACCAAGCTTAGCGATAATTACTTTTAGAGTTAGGTTCAAAGATTATTTGATAGGGTACGTAGAAGTTTTATAATGATATACAGTTAAAGGGTTAGGATTGGCAGCTAAGGTTTGGTAGCCAATATTAGCACAAGGATTTTTTAGGCTTATGTGGAGATGATCTAAGGGTGTGAACATGATCTCCTCATCACATAGATCACTCTTGTATAAAATCACGTTCTAAAACTTCTGATCCCATCAAATGTTGGTTCAAATTAATGATTTTTATGGACGGATCACAGATCACCAAATTTTTTAAGAGGTTAGAAGTTTTAGAACAATGTGATTTTTTGTGACAATGATCTATGTGGTGAGTAGAATATCCTCGCAAAAGAACAACCCTTGAATTGTCTGTATATGGGTCTCACAAAAAATCTTGTACTAATATTAACTACCAAAACCTTGGTTGCCGATCCTAACCCATAGTTAAATTTCTATAATTAATAAAGTTGAAACCAGCTAAATTATTAGTTAATTAAATTTTTAATTAATAGAATAATATTTTATCCAGCAGTGCTAAGGTTACAGAAAAAGCTACAGAATTTGGTACAGAAGGTAAAATTTACAGTGAGATTCATATCACTGTGGGATGGAGTGCGAATTACGAGGGTATATAAAATATATTGACCATCAAATTAGCCTTCTGTAAGAATTTGGTGTAACTCTAGCATTTCCCTAATTTATCTATGCTTATGTTGGAACCGACAAAATATATAAGTTTTAACGAAATTATTATTTTACCGAGATGCTGTACTGTTATTTTTAATGAGGTTGATTTTCATATTTAAGAGATCAACTGAAAAATCTCTGATGTAGGCTCTAGTAGTAGGAATATCCGACGTCCCCAAACGAAGGTCCCCGCATCCTAGAATTACACATCCAACAAATTTGAGTAATGCTACTTTCACTCAAGACTTAAATACAAAAAATCTTGTGGGATCCACTTAAGTACAATTCAAGGGCTGATCTTTTGTGAAGATGTTATTCTCACCATGTAGATCATCTTCACAAAAAATCATCACATTCTAAAATCCTAATCTCGATCATCATAAGTTGATCAACTAACGGTGAGGAATGGACGGTGAAGAAAATAATAAACTTTTTATTGGATTAGAAACTCTAGAAATTAATAATTTTTTTGTGAGGATAATCTACATGATAAACATAACGTCCTCACAAAAGATCGCCCTTAGATTGTATCTATGTGGATCCCACAAGATTTTGTGTGTTACTTTGTGTCAAAGTATTGTGTGAAAGTTGCATTACTCAATAAATTTTTCTATTTCTGGTAAACATTTATGAGGAGCTAGATGCACGTACAACAGTCCTATTTTTTTTTTTTTTTGGGAAATGGAGCAAAAAAACATTTGCTCTCCAGCTAAATATTGTTGGCTGATTGTGGTCAGCTCACCAAACATACTTAAATGTCTTGATGACCACAGCTGAAGGTAGTTCACATCATCAGCAACGTGTAAATAGGTTTTCAGTCACCTACGGATTTTGTTAAAAGGCATGTTTGTTATGATATGGAATGTTAGTTCTACGAGTAAAAAGAAAAGGAATTTTTTAGGGTAAAAACTTCCTTCAAAATTTACTATAATTGTGGTGGATGGGGTTATTCTTGAATCATGGATTCCACCTAAAAATTCACAATTGAGGATAAATTTGAATTTTGTTAAATTTGACAAAAATATTTTCGTAGAAAGGTTCCCAATATTAGAATTTGAATAATGATAAACCTAAAGTGAAAAAGAATAATGATAAACCTACAACATGGTATGCATCAATCTATACAGTAGGTGAATCCTGCGGTAGATGTGTAGGATGTGCGAATTCTGCACACCTTCATTAATTGCGCCCATTTTGAAGTGATAAAACCCACCGTAAATGCACCTTGTTACGATCTTGTTGTAGTTTTAGCATCACCATTAGTATTTTGATGATTCTACATCCAATAAAAATTGTCACTTGTATTCTCAGCATTTGCTACCTTTATCATTTGTGTTGTTAAATATAATTTTTATGAAAAACTTATTTATATCTTAAAGTTGTGACATTTTTTGTTTTAAAAACAAAATGAAAAAAAATTAGTTGTTGCTAAAATGTACCTTAAGTTAAGGATAACTAATAGTTAGTTAAGGGGCATTTTAGACCAAACAGTATTTTTGGACTAAACTGTTAATTATTTTCTAGCATGGACTGAACGGTTTTAATGCTTCTCTTATTGGAATAAACAGTTGTTGCCCTTAAAATTAATAGATTACGACCTTTTAAGAAAAAAAAATAAAATTTCTAAAGAATGCCTTCTTTTTCTTTTCATAGTATGAGCTTGTTTTATGTTTAGCATTTGGAAGGCCATGGAATGGTGGTTGATGCATGAGAATTGAAGCTTCAATTGCATATAAAATTATGGAAGGACGACGAATAATAAACGTACTTATGTTTTTCCTTGTGTTTGGTATGCAAGAACAACTATCATGCTAAATCGTACTCTAGCCTCGATTCCTTAAATAAGTGAAGGAAAAGAAAAAGGATAAAGATGAGACAACCCCAACTCATCATTCGATCGATTTTTAAGTAAAAGAAGCAACTGATCACTTCTTTTCTTTTTTTTTTAATTGTTGGAGCAAGCAATTTATTTTTAATGAAAACGCTTCTGCATTTTAAAATTAATAGGGTAGAAACTAAACCCTTTAATTTAGTAACTTAAAAAAAAAAAAAACTTCTTTGGTACAAGGGACTATTACCCGAATTACAATAACAAGGTGAAGATGCATCACTAAGAAGCTAATTACTAGCAATGGATGTGTAAGAAGCGCAGAGACACTGCCAAGGTCATCAAAAGAGTCGTCATCACAGACAAAGAGAAGTCATTACTACGAACGAAGAGAGATGTGCCACCACAGTCGAAGAGAAGCTATTGACTCCAACATAATTAATTACATGGGCCAAACCTTATGGCAATACCATAGTCTGCAAGGTTTAAACCCACAACCTCCCAAGTCATAGAAAGGGACGCTAACCAACCGAGTAAGCGGTTGTTTGCAACAAAAAAAAACTTTTTTTTTTT
>MVGT01003970.1:138629-155289 GCA_002174775.1 Macleaya cordata
GCTCGACTGTGGGAAGAGTTTGGCAGAGATTGAGGTCTGAGAAAGGAGGAGAAAAACAGGTCGAGAGATTGAGGGAAAGCTGAGAGGTCGAGAGATTGAGGGAGAGCGGAGAGGACAGAGATTGGGAAGAGAGACACATTGAGAGAGAGAGAGAGAGAATCATCGAGAGGGAAAGCGCTGGGGAGAGAAAAGGAGGAAAATAGAGAGAGAGAATCGTTGAGAGAGAGAGCCGTGGAAAGAAGCTGAAAGAAGAAGAAAAAAAATTATTAAAACGTCTGTTACAGACGTGCAGGGAAGGAGGGAAGAAGGAAGAAGAAAGAAGAAGAAGAGGAGAAAAAGAGAGAATAAGAAGAGAAGAAGAAAGGAAAGAAGAAGGAAGAAGAAAGGAAAAAAATCAGACGTCTGCATCTAACACTATATCACATGTTTGAGTGTACGTGTACACATTGCACGTATCACACCCCTTGTTTGCTTGTGGATACAAAGTACGTCCACGTCACTGTGCTCTTAGCACGTAGGCCTACCGATGGCATGCGTTGCTCCCTTTGCTGCATTCAGACAGATAGATGTATGTATGTTTCGCCCCAGAACTATTTGATCATGACACGTAGATTTAGGGAGCTTACTTACTGTAGTGCAGTTGTTTTTGTAGCATAACTTAGTATCGATCATATATTTCCCTAAAAGTCTTTAATCGAGAAGTAGAGGCCGTCCTCATGGACGGGGCGGTTGTTGGGTGCCTAACACCTTCCCAACCCGTACCTAGATCCCCTTATCTATTATCTCTGTACCGCAGACCATCTACTTTGGACTATCGCCATGGTTTTTTCGGAAAACTAGATTTAGGTCTATTTTCCAAAATCTTGGGTCCTGATTCCCATAAATCAGGTGGCGACTCCTTACATATCACATTCATTCCCCCTTCTGAGGTGGGCGAATCTAACTAATGCGTCTCCCACACGAGTTTCTCTCTCGTAGCATGGTGCGCGCCGGATTCTGGCTCCACAGATTGGCGACTCCGCTGGGGATTTTAGGGATCTGACTTGAAAAGCAGTTAATGAATTTTACAGATAATATGATCATACACTTCTCGGGCTTGCAAACAGACACTGCACGCACCCATACATTTGCATTTGCATTTGCATCTCATATTCTTTGTGATCTTATAGGAAACAAAACATGTGGTTGCGGTAGGTCTCGTCCCGACTGGGTGGTTATTTGGGAATAACGACCGAAACTCCACACCCTCCGCCTTGTACTAATGACCAGTCTTCGGGCTGCGAGGTATATATTTCCGAGGTGACCCGAACCTTTACCCAAATACAGAGTCTAGTTGAGCCCTGCATGCATGTAGTAGCGATAGATGTATCCCCGGGATTAACCCAAAGGACCGCATTCATGCCGCACAATTACCGAGGCATAAACGCAGTAGAGGTTTTTGTGTTACTAATTTCGTTGGTCAATGTGCATCTCGACTAGGTACTAAGTATTTGTCGTGGACTAGTGGAAGATTATAGAGGCAGCCTATGCTGCGGTGGATGAAAAAGAACATAAACACAAGCCGCCAGCCAGAGGGGACTAATTCACAAGGGACAAGTCAGCAAAGTGGGAGAGTGTGGGTTAGGCCGACTAAGCGACTGGCAAAAATTACCCTAGAAATGGCAGATGATAATGCGGGTACAGGCACTTCCGAGGCCGCAACGACTCAAAGTATGGATGAGATGATTAGGGCCAGTTTGGCCAGAGTCATAAAAGAGGATCTGGGCACGTTCCTAGAAAAGATAGTAACCGAAAAGCTGGCATCACAGAACTCTCCGTCTGAGAAAATCGCTACACCTGTTGAAACTAGAAGCGTAGAAGAAGAGCGAGACGCCGCTCCCGATCAAAGAAGACTGGACAAGGGGAAGGACCCGATGCAGGAGCCATCAAAGAATGCTCATATGTTCATGATTGATGATTCGCCACGAAAGTCACAAGACAAAGCACCCCAGGATGATTTGACTCATTACCGGCTGTTTAGTCATGATAACAATCGGTATGATGAGTGGCATCTGGAATATGGGAAGCAGCGAGATGCATTATATGAAGGGATGATCAAGAGGCTCCAACGTCTGGAAGGTTTCACCACCTACGATGTTAATTCCTGGTACCAGCCACTAGATGAGCAGTTGCCGCCTAAATTCAAATTCCCTGAGATGACTAAATATGACAGAGTCGGGCTGCTGAAAGCTCACGTTTTGATGTACATGGGATGCATGAAGCCAATGCGGGTCAGCGACAATATGCTCGCACATTTGTTCCAGAGAAGTTTAGTTGGAAATGCCTTCGAGTGGCTTATGGAGTTAGATCGATCGAAGTATCCTTCATGGCCAATGCTGTCGGACACCTTTATCAGACACTTCAACTATGGTGGGGATACAAAAGTTACCCGCAGGCAGTTAGAAGCCATGCAACAAGGACCCAATGAATCCTTCACCGATTACATTGCAAGATGGAGAAGGAAGGTTCGAGAAATGATCGATCGTCTTAGTGAGGAGGAACACATAGCAATCATTCGAAAGAACCTGAGGCCGAACTACCAGAGAATGATGAGTGTTGTGACAAAATCCAGGCTGGACAAATTCATTCAACCTGGAACCCAAGTAGAGGACACCCCCAAAGATGAGATGTCCTATGAGCCAAAGGTGAAGAGATTCGGGAAGGAACATGTGAATTATGTCTCTAATAGTCAAGGCCAGCAACGACCATTTCAGTTACATAGCAACCAATCAGGCCAACAGAATCAACAATCGCAAGGTTATCGGGATGTTCATAGTAGCCAACGAAGGGATCACGGGTATGGATCGAATAGGCCCATGAGAGAGTTCTCTAAACTGAATCATCCTATGAATGTACTTCTAGCGGGGTTGTTAGAAGTAGGGTTGGTGACTCGCTAGGAACCATTACCAGTGCCCGAGAATCCTCCTCTAGGGTATAATCCAAGTCAACATTGCGATTTCCACCAGGGGCCAGGTCACCTGACTGACAATTGTTGGGCACTTAGGCATGAAATACAAAACTTGTTGGACAGTGGGAAGATCTCTATGGAAGGGGTGCAAGCGCCCGGGAATCTTAACATCAACATGAACCCACTCCCGAATCACCAAAATGATGGGAGAAGGAACGTAAACTATATTGGGACAGAGGAGTCTGAAGATCCCTCGAAGCTGATTCAAAAGAGGGAATCTAGGGAAATTGCGACAGCCTACGGTACACCTCAGTGTGTGTCAAGTTGGTGAGTCTAGTCAAAGACCTCTCACCCTCAATGAGCTTGCAGCTATGGGTAGGAAGTTAGAATTAGAAAAACTCTGGCCAGTTCAACCCAAAGAAACGACCCGAGCTCAAGAAGAGGAACGAGAGAATCAAGTTCCTGAAACCAGGCCAGTTATAATAGAAACCCCGTTGTTCACAATCAACAAGATGACCCCTGTTGGATTCAAGATATTACCAAAAGGAAAGACTATCAGAATGGAGGATTTGTCAAGGCCCCCAGTCAATTTAGCAGAAAGTCTTATCCCAAAAAGTCAAGATCACACTTGGACAGACCCAATGAAAATGAGCAAGGAATCTGACAAGGAATGTCGGGAGGTTCAACATCAGACTAGGACAGGGAAAATTTAGAAGCCAGCACACTTGAGAGTTGAAAATCCAGCAGCAGCGGCCAAAGGTTCACTCTTCCAGGTTTTTTCACAAAAGCCTAGGGAAGAAAAATATAAGTTGGTAGTGGACCAACTTCGGGGAATAAAAGCCAACGTGTCTGTTTGGGGTTTACTTGAAGCTTCTAGCAAACATAGAGAGGCACTTTTGTCTGCGCTTAACGCCATACAGGTAGACACTGGAATAACCCCGGAAGAATTGGTGGCAACTGTGGCCCGAGTCAGAGGAATCCCAGCGATATCATTCTCAAATGAGGATTTGCCAACAGAAGGGGCAAATCACAACTAGGCATTGAACATCACAGTCAGTTGGAATCATCTAATCATCCCACTAGTGTTGGTAGACAATGGTTCAGGGGTGAACATTTGTACGCTGAAAATGGCTAGAATTATGGGCTTGAAAGATGAGGATATAACACTCCAAGAGGGAACCACACGGACTGTAAAAGGATTTGATAATGGCAAGAAGATAGTAACGGGCGAGTTCACGACCACGATTCAAACAGGGTGGGTATGGACGGAAGTACACTTTTTGGTCATGGACATTGATGCCAACTTCAAGAAGGGCCGCCTCTCAGGGAAAGAATCCCAAGCCGTTTTGACCATGGGAACCAGAGAGTAGCATACTTCTTGCGAAAGCAAAGGTTCTTTCCAGGAATGGGTTTAGGAAGATACCAACAAGGCAGGACTCAGCCTGCAGAAAGTAAGACAGTGTGACCTGAGGGAACCTATGGTCTGGGATATCATCCCACAGAAGAAGAAATCAGTCGGGATCAGATCGAAAAAAGAAGGAAAACGCAAGCAAAGAATAGGGGCGAACCCTATGTCCCTCCCGCAATTGACTGGTTGAGGCAGCCTAGGTACCCAGAATGGTTTGTGAAGAAGGGCCATCATACTGCAAAACTACCCCTTTAAAGGAGGCTGAACCGCTCTAAAAAAGAGACAGAGATAAGAAAATCAGAAAAAGGGGAACTGCCGGATGGCACACTGCTGACAGGGATCAGCCAGCTATACATAGAATCCTGTACCGAGCAGCAGAGTGTTTCGAATGTTCACACAATCTCCGAGGACTCAGAGTTGGACAACACAGCAACCTCAAGCTTGAGAGGGATGACGACCGAGGAGTACATAACATCGAAGACTCAATGGGCAAATACAGAGGAATATCGTGCAGATTTCAAACCTCTGTGCAAGAAGAGGATAAGGCCTTGCTTGGTATCCTAGTAAAGGTTTCCAGTTGGGACATGTTTACTGCTGCATATGTTTACTGCAACAGATGTTTGCAACACAAACATCTATTGTTGCTNTCTAATCATCCCACTAGTGTTGGTAGACAATGGTTCAGGGGTGAACATTTGTACGCTGAAAATGGCTAGAATTATGGGCTTGAAAGATGAGGATATAACACTCCAAGAGGGAACCACACGGACTGTAAAAGGATTTGATAATGGCAAGAAGATAGTAACGGGCGAGTTCACGACCACGATTCAAACAGGGTGGGTATGGACGGAAGTACACTTTTTGGTCATGGACATTGATGCCAACTTCAAGAAGGGCCGCCTCTCAGGGAAAGAATCCCAAGCCGTTTTGACCATGGGAACCAGAGAGTAGCATACTTCTTGCGAAAGCAAAGGTTCTTTCCAGGAATGGGTTTAGGAAGATACCAACAAGGCAGGACTCAGCCTGCAGAAAGTAAGACAGTGTGACCTGAGGGAACCTATGGTCTGGGATATCATCCCACAGAAGAAGAAATCAGTCGGGATCAGATCGAAAAAAGAAGGAAAACGCAAGCAAAGAATAGGGGCGAACCCTATGTCCCTCCCGCAATTGACTGGTTGAGGCAGCCTAGGTACCCAGAATGGTTTGTGAAGAAGGGCCATCATACTGCAAAACTACCCCTTTAAAGGAGGCTGAACCGCTCTAAAAAAGAGACAGAGATAAGAAAATCAGAAAAAGGGGAACTGCCGGATGGCACACTGCTGACAGGGATCAGCCAGCTATACATAGAATCCTGTACCGAGCAGCAGAGTGTTTCGAATGTTCACACAATCTCCGAGGACTCAGAGTTGGACAACACAGCAACCTCAAGCTTGAGAGGGATGACGACCGAGGAGTACATAACATCGAAGACTCAATGGGCAAATACAGAGGAATATCGTGCAGATTTCAAACCTCTGTGCAAGAAGAGGATAAGGCCTTGCTTGGTATCCTAGTAAAGGTTTCCAGTTGGGACATGTTTACTGCTGCATATGTTTACTGCAACAGATGTTTGCAACACAAACATCTATTGTTGCTTGGTTTGATCATGGTAAATTAGATAAACATTTACGGCTGCTTGGAAGCCAACTAATTGCAAAAATATCAAATTCCATTAGATCACATCTCCTATTAGGCATTTCATCGAACAACTGATAGGCATACTCTATCTCACATATGATACAATTCTGTAAACTGAAAACGAGAACATGCTCTGCAAGGGTCTTAGTGTTTTTGGTAGGTGAAAAAAAATTATTGATCGAAAAGAGAAGTACATAAGGAGACAAAAGAAAAGAATACCATTACATCTACCTCCCATTTTCAGATTGATTCAACTACTCTTTCTCATCTCACTCTACCTTCACCTGAAAGATGTCATTCTTCTCCTCCTCCTCACTTTTGGAAAAGAAACCCTAAGAAGACCATTCTTCATCTCCACCTTGATTTGATCTATTTTGAAGAAATTTGGAGGCATACAGATACTGCTACTGTACCTCCTCAGAGTATCCTCATCATCTTATTACTTTTTCTCCTCTTTTCCTTCTAATAAGCTGTGAACATATAAAAAGAAAAAAAAAACAGATCATGGGGATCAAAAATCAACCCCCACCATCTATTAACCAATTCTTCAACTGTAATTCCTTTAAACTCAGGCAAACCCATTACCCATAAACCAACGCTCACTTTCACTCTCTCGATGACTTTGTCAACTCCATTCTCCACCTTTTCAAAGATTCTGCAATTCCTCTCCTTCCATGTTCTACAAGGGGTTTCTGATTTAGAAGATAGAGGAGAGAAGAGAGAAAGAAGATGTGTTTGGGTTTTGCAGGAGTCCGGCAATTGTTCCCCGCACTTTTAGTGCCGGGAATTTAGTTGCCGTTTTTGCTTAAAAATGGTGGGACCGCAACAAATGTTTACCATTAGTAACATTTGCAACCGTTAAACCAAGCACGCAAAAGGCCCCTAAATTTGCAATAGCATTTGCCCTGCACATGTTTACATCATACCAAGCAGGGCCTAAGAGAAGAATATCGCAAATATCTCCCTCCTTGCAAGAAGAGGATGACAGTAGTGTAATTTCGAGCGCGCCTTCAGCCTGTTCGAAAGAAAAGGATCGCACCCAGCTCAGAGCGCCTTATCACATAGGTAACCAAAGCATCTCCTCAAACAATCAATAATCAGGCGGACATCGACGGCAAAAGGTGAAAAGGAGAATCGCCTGAAAGCCTCGCAGGTACGCAATGGGTCTATATAATCTCTGAAGATATGGACTTCCAACCTCATCTCTTTGTCCGTTCTATTAATGATGATATTGTTGTCGATACTAATCCTTGTGCAAGTGAGTCTTCTGGTGCCACAGCATCTGGCACCCAAAAAAAATAACCTGATTCAATCGGAAAAAGGGGCATCCTCGTCTGAGAGGAAGAAGTGTGGTCCCCAACAGATTTTGTTTCTGCTTTGAGTTTTCCATTATTTTCAAAAAAACCAAAAAAATCAAAATATTTTCAAAAACTACAAAAAATTGAAAATTCAAAAAACTAAAAAGATGTTTTGTGCATAAATGATTTTGAAGAAGCACTATGTGACCTCGAAATTGGCAATGAATATGAGTACAAGCCCGAAGAAGATGACTAGGTCGCTATCTGGGAGGAAATGCCCGAGGAGATCCAGGAGTTGCTGGATCAGCATGAAGACAGGTCGCCGTCAACTGAGGAAGACTCTGAATTGATAAACCTGAACTCTGAAGACCAACCTCAGTTGGTAAAGATTGGTACCACCTTGTCTCCAGATGAACGAGAAGCTATGATTGAGTTGCTTAAGGAATACAAAGATATCTTTACTTGGTCATATGAGGACATGCCAGGACTAGAAGCTGAAATGGTGGTTCACAGGCTACCTACTTATCCTGATGCTAAACCAGTTAAACAAAAGCTCAGAAGATTGAGACAAGAATGGACAGTGAAGATCAAAGAAGAAATCTCCAAGCAGTTGGATGCAAAGTTCTTAGTCCCAGTTACATATACAGATTGGTTAACAAACATTGTGCCAGTACCTAAGAAGGATGGAAAAGTTCGAATGTGCATTGATTACAGGAACCTCAACAAGGTGAGTCTAAAAGATGACTTCCCATTACCACACATTGACATACTAGTCGACAATGCCGCTGGCCACAGTTTGTTATCTTTTATAGATGGGTTCTCCAGATACAATCAGATCAAGATGGCAGAAGAGGACATGGCGAAGACATCGTTCATTACACCTTGGGAAATATATTGCTACAGAGTAATGCCTTTCAGACTTAAGAATGCTGGAGCCACTTACCAAAGAGCCATGACCACTCTCTTCCATGACATGATCCACAAGGAATTGGAGGTTTACGTGGATGACATGATTGTCAAATCAGAAAGAAGAGAGGATCACATCAAAGACCTGACCAATCTCTTCAAGCGTCTAAGGAAATTCAAACTAAGGCTCAAGCCTGGTAAGTGTGTATTCAGGGTTAAATCAGGGAAATTATTAGGATTCATCGTCAGCCACAGAGGTTTCGAAGTTGATCCAGCCAAAGTGAAGGCCATTGCAGACATGCCTCCACCTCGCAACGAAAAAGAGATTCGAGGGTTTCTAGGAAGGATTCAGTACATCAACAGATTCATAGCTCAGCTTACACCCATTTGTGAGCCCATCTTCAAAATGCTAAGAAAAGATGTTCCCAAGAAATGGAATGAAGATTGCCAGAAGGCATTCGACAGAATTAAATATTATCTGCTGAGCCCTCTAATACTGGTCCCGCCTGTCTCGGGAAAACCTTTGATCCTATACAACTCTGTTACCGACACTGCAGTGGGAGCAGCTCTAGGGCAATATCATGAAGATAACGGTAAAGAAAGAGCCATTTACTACATTAGTAAGACTTTATCCGGATATAAGATAAATTACACACCTTCAGAGAAGACTTGCTTCGCTTTGATGTGGGCCGCGAAAAGGCTCAGACATTGCATGCTGTCACACTCAATCCAGTTGCTCGCACGGATGGATCCAATCAAATATTTATTTGAGAAGCCAGCTTTATCTGGGAGAACTGCTAGGTAGAAGCTGCTTTTATCAGAATTCAACATAGCTTATGTCACACAAAAATCTATAAAAGGGAGAGCAGTAGCTGACCATCTTGTCGCTCATCCACTTCCAGATAAAACAACAGTGGTAAGAGTTCCCTGATGAGTACATATTGACAACAAAACTAGAAGAAGCAGAATAAGTGGCACCTTGGAGAATGTACTTTGATGGAGCCCATAATAAGATAGGCAGAGGAGTAGGGGCAATGGTTGTATCTCCTAAATGAGTCAGAACATCTATCACCATTAGATTGGGGTTTCCTTGTACGAACAACGTAGCTGAGTATGAAGCTTGCATCGCTGGTTTGAAGGCAGCCCTTGCCCTATCAGTTAAAAGATTAATGGTTTACAGAGATTCTGTTCTTATCATTAAGCAAGTTCAGGGTGAGTGGAAGCTAAAGAAAGAACAGTTGGTACCCTATCATGAGTATCTCTTGAAATTGGTCGACGAGTTTGATAAAGTCGAATTCCATCATGTATTCAGAAACAAAAACTACTGTGCAAATGCCTTAGCAATATTATCATCCTACCTTACCATTCCTGAAAGAGCTACGGTTCGACCAATTGAGGTGATTCAGAGGGACAAGCCTGCACATTGTTATCAAGTGAATGAGTTCGAAGAAGAGGAGCCTAGTGAGCCTTGGTATGCAGATATTAAAAGGTTCTTGGAAACACAAGAATATCCAAAAGGCGCAACCAAGACAGATCGGTGGTTTATTAGATCATGCGCTTCAGGCTTTGCTCTATGTGGAGGTCATGTATTTAAGAGATCTTTCGACAATACATTGCTAAGATATGTAGACAAAGATGAAGCACTGAACATTCTAGAAGAAGTTCATGCTAGAGTATGTGGTCCACACATGAGTGGTCGAATGTTGGCTAAAAATATCCACAGGTATGGGTACTACTGGCGAACAATGGATATTGACTGTGAAAAGTTCGTCAGAAAATGTTATGAATGCCAGATACACGGAGATTTGATCCATGTTCCTCCGGCAAACCTAAACTGTCTGATGTCGCCTTAGCCTTTTTCAACATGGGGGATCGATTTGATAGGCAAGATACGCCCATCTTCATCAAATGGACATGACCACATCATTGTCGCAATCGACTATTTTACAAAATGGGTAGAAGCGATCTCATTTAAAAGTATCAAGTCGGCCCCCACTGCGAAGTTCATCCAACATCACATCATTTGCAGATATGGAGTGCCTCACGAAATCATCTCAGATAATGGTCCAAACTTCATCGGTTCTGAGGTACGGCATTTGTTTGACAAATATAGGATCCAGTACCACAACTCGTCACCTCACAGGCCACAAACTAATGGTGCGGTGGAGGCTGCCAATAAAACATTAGTCAAGATCCTGAAAAAGATGACTGTGACTTATAAGGACTGGAGCGACAAGTTGCACTATGCGTTATGGGCCTATCACACCTCAATTCGAATGCCAACAGGGGCGACACCATTCTCCCTTGTATACGGAATGGAGGTCATGCTTCCAATTGAAACGGAAATTCCAACTCTTCGAGTTCTAATGGAAGGAATTGAGGATGAAGCCGATTGGATCTAGTCCAGGGTAGACGCTTTAAACCGCATTGATGAGAAAAGGATGGACGCAGCATGTAATGCACAGTCTTACCAACAAAGGATAGCTCGTAGCTTTAACAAGAGGGTCCGACCAAGAAACTTGAGTGTAGGCGACCTTGTGCTCAAAGAAATCAGGCCCGTAGATCATTCTGACGCAAAGGGCAAATTCAAACCCAATTGGGAAGGTCCCTACATCATTAAGAACATCCTTCCAGGGATGGCTGTCCGATTGACAGATCTTGATAGGATTGAGCATCAAAGGCCTACAAATGCAGACCAACTCAAGAAGTACTACACTTGAGGTGACCACTTGACTCTTAGACTGGAGCAAGTGAAGCCGACAGAGGTCCAAAAATGAGGCATTTCTTTAGCCGATATCCAAATTTCCAAAAAGAACCTAGTTGAAACTTCATCGCTAGAAAACGAGTTTGAGCATAAGCCTTTCCTTTATACATAACAAATAATCCCTTCTTTAAATCGGAGAAATTTTATCTTCTCGTTTGTACATGTGTTTCCGCCATAGGGGCAACAATATCCAAAAATTCAAAAAAATCAAATATCAAAAAACCCCCCAAAAACAATAGAAAACCCAAAAAGATCCAAAAATTCCGAAAAATTCAAAAAAATTGAAAAAAATTGAAAAACCAAAAATCCAAAAAAAAAATAGAAAATCCAAAAAAAAGCAAAGCAATGAAATACTCACAAGCCCTAAGTTAAACAAGGGGCAGTAGTAAAAAGAGGGGAAACCTTGGAAAGTCAGACTCATCAATTTTTCAAGCCTTTATCCTCTCTTTCTAGTCGACCTAAGCCACGCTACAACCTAGAAGACCTTTATGGACTCTGTGAGCGACACGAGTCTNTCCTTAGAGTTATTCCAAGGAGAATTATTAGCTCCTCCTTTGATTTGCTTCCAAATCTAATATAAAAATTCTCTTTTTGATGTTGAATATACTTATTTCTGATTGAAAACTTTTCTTCCTATTTTTCTTCTTTCTTATCTCCATTGCCCTCTTTGTATTCACAAACTACCTCTTTATATAGGTAAAAATAAAATTATAAGGTGGTAGATTAAAATAAAATTAATGGTGGTGGATTAGCAACTACAATGGTGGACTAGCCACTACTTAGTAGTGGTAGACTAACCATCATACTTAGTGGTGGTAGTGATTGTAGTAAATCTACCACTATCTAGTGGTGATGGAAGTAGATGTTAGAAAAAATATTTATTATTATTATTCTTAGTCAAATATTTAATAAAAATAGTAAATACTAGATAAATTTTTGTGTACCAAAACTTTGATGTGACTTATGTCCTTAGATTAATGATTTGAACACATGTATCAATCAAAATGATCTTGTGGATTAAATCAAAATGTTTTGAGTGAATAAACATATACCAAAAATTTTACTCATGTAAAGACTTGTGTAAACGAGATAAAATTTAATCAAGGTGAATCATAAATCAAAAATAGTACTGGTAACCCTTTATCTTTTTCTATGATATATATATGTATATATTAACAAATAAATATATAAAATATTTACCAATTTAACGGTAGATCTTTGGTCCACACCCTTTAAATCTCCAACTACTTACAATTTAGAGTAGCAACTCCAGCAGGGTTTTCATGATGTATCAAGATCTTTCCTTCATCCAATTGACCTGAAAATTTTACAGTAGTATTTAATATATCCCATAACACTTGTGTAAAAATATTAGACAGATCCAACGGTAGGTTTGAGAGTAACGAATTTCTAATTTCGAACTCTCTATTTTTATTCCTCTAACAAAAATGATAATTTTTATTGTGATTAGAGTCCTTGAACATCTCCAAATAAGCTGATATTTTAGCCAAGTATAATTTATAACCTCATCTATACAATACTCAATTTTTAGGACCATCCAATGGTCTAATCTTGAGCAATAGCTAATTTTTTCTTCTCTCTTTTCTTTCTCCTTAGAGTTATTCCAAGGAGAATTAGTAGCTCTTCCTTTGATTTGTTTCCAAATCTAGTATAAAAACTCTTTTTTTATGTTGAAAATATTTATTTCTAATTGAAAACTCTCTTTTTATTTCTCTCTTCTTTCTTAGCTCCCTCCCACTTCTTGTCTCCAAAAACTACCTCTTTATATAGGTGAAAATAAAATTATAAAGTGGTGGATAAAAATAAAATTAATGGTGGTAGATTAGCCACTACAATGGTGGACTAGCCACTACTTAGTGGTGGTAGACTAACCATCATACTTAGTGGTAATGATTGTAGTAAATCTACCACTATCTAGTGGTGATGGAGGTGGATGTTAGAAAAAATATTTATTATTATTATTCTTAGTCAAATATTTAATAAAAATAGTAAATGCTAGATAAATTTTTGTGTACCAAAACTTTGATGTGACTTATGTCCGTAGTTTAATGATTTGAAGACATGCATCAATCAAAATGATTTGAGTGAATAAACATATACCAGAAATTCTACTCATGTAAGGACTTGTTTAAAGGAGATAAAATTTAATCAAGGTAAATCATAAATCAAAAATAATACGGGTAACCCTTTACCTTTTTCTATGATATATGTATATATATATGTATATATTAACAAATAAATATATAAAATATTTACCAATCTAACGGTAGATCTTTGGTCCACACCCTTCAAATCTCCAACTACTTACAATTTAGAGTAGCAACTCTAGAAGGGTTTTCATGATGTATCAAGGTCTTTTCCTTCATCAATTGACTTGAAAATTTTACAGTAGTATTTAATATATCCCATAACACTTGTGTAAAAATATTAGACAGATCCAATGGTAGGTTTGAGAGTAACGAACTTCTAATTTCGAACTCTCTATTTTTGTTCCTTTAACAAAAATGACGATTTTTATTATGATTTGAGTATTTAAACTTATCCAAATATGCTGATATTTTAAATAAGTATAATTTATTATCTCATCTATATCATACTCAATTTTTAGGACCATCCAACGGTCCAATCTTGAGAAATGGTTAATTTCTTCTTCTCTCTTTTCTTCCTCCTTAGAGTTATTCCAAGGAGAATTATTAGCTCCTCCTTTGATTTGCTTCCAAATCTAGTATAAAAACTCTCTTTTTGATGTTGAATATACTTATTTCTTATTGAAAACCTTTCTTCCTATTTTTCTTTTTCTATTTCTCTCTTCTTTCTTATCTCCATCGCCCTCCTTGTATTCACAAACTNCTAAGCCACGCTACAACCTAGAAGACCTTTATGGACTCTGTGAGCGACACGAGTCTTTGATCAACGGGAAGGGTGGTGGACCTCCAAAAAATGAAGAAGAGAAAAAATTCAAGAATAGAATTCGTAGTCAGAAAAACAAAGACTTGAGAAAATTTGATCCGCATTTGTGAGCGTTGAAGTGCAACACCCTCAGAGTCAGAGCATTAGTCGGCAGATATAATTAAAAGAGCAAGCTACAACACAGGTAAACATGTAGACAGTCTTCATCCAGAACAGCGTGACTTCCCAATGGTAACGATATCAATGCTAGACTCAAGTCTCTAGATAAGTTGGTACCCGTCAGATCCAACGAGCGAAGTTAGAGGATAAAGGGTGAAGCAATACAAGGTCAACCAAAGAAAGTGGCGACATGTCGACGTGACTCTTGCTAATCGGGCGAGTACTCATAATCGTATCCAAGCTAAGGGGTTTAATTTCCTTGTTTCTGTATTTAAAAAAAAAAAACCCTGTCCAGCAGGGAGCCCATGAGGATAAATTTAAGACGCTAGGGGCATGTTTCACATGGCTCTGATTTAGGTGTCTGAGGCAAAAATCCTCAAAGGATAAGAAGGGTTTATAAAATATCACGCGTCTGTCGTATCGGTTTCAGGAAAAAATTTCAAAAGACGCGTATGTTTTGTTTTCAAAACCTTGTCTGGCAGGAAACCTATGAAGAAGAATCTAGGATGTTATGGGCATGTTTTACATGACTCTAGTTTAGGCATCTGAGGCAAATTTCCTAAAAGACAAGCGCATTTTGTTTTAAACAAAAAAACGCATGAAGGGTCACAATAGTTGGCATTTGGAAGTTGTTGGTTATGGCACAATTGATGGATTCATCGAACACAAAATAGTGAATAAACTGCAAAGGTGCACACGTTCCAAACTCTCTTTATTTAACTTACCTTGCTCATATGGCAACTAACAAGTTTTGTAGGGAAATAACACCAACGGACCCTCAAAAAAAAACGAGAAATAAAAAGGGGTTCATCGCTAATGGAGTTCCTTTGTTTTCATTTTCAAGCAGACGAGGAAGCCACGACCAATCCTCTTCGTTTCCTCTATGTCCGTCAGCAACATCGTTTGCCGGTGCTAAAGTGAGGAAAGATGCACACCATGGACGATAGCCCTCCACACGTATGGGATTCTTCACCGGAAGGATCGGTGGCTCAATCAAAGATCGCAAATACCAAGAGCGAGCGGTGGCAATAATGATGCGAGAAGTGACAGGAGTAGGACCAAAGAAATGACCGGAAAGATCTGGTACAAGTTGATTAATCCCGTATTGCCTAAGGATGAGAAGCAGGCAGTAAAAGGTCCATTATGTGAAGCACAAGATCGACACGATGTTGTGCCCATATGTGTTCAGAAACTCCAAACGCACGGGCAAATAGTAAAGATGACAGTGAATAGCCCTGTTGGATAGATGCTGCAGCCAACCTGCTGTATCTTTTTGTTGACACTCATGATAGCCATGCTCCCAGTGAACTCAGATCACGTTCAAGGTGGATACGCGATTTCCGATGGCGCTGTTGAGCCGCAGGTGCTCTACAAGCCATATCTAGAAAAGAACCAGAAAGCTTTAATACCTCAACAGTGATGAAAGGGCCAAAGAAAAGAACTCAAATAGAAAATACCTGAAGCAAGTAGAGGCTACCCCGGATCTGCCTCATCTCGGCGTAAGAATCTAAGCTGTCGAAAAGCTCCCCCAAAATGAAAGCACGTGAAAGGTTGGAAAGAGAGCCTACCTCCACTGCCCCATTTATGATGAAGCAGAGTCAAAGAAACTAAAAACACACATAGGCATGTGATGATTGTTTTCTCTCGAGGAAAAGTGAGGGGAAGAGTGCAGAGGGTGCAAGAACGTATTCAATGCGAAGAATGATACAGCCAGTTCATCTCTCAGTTTTCAGTCATGCAAGGAAGAAGATGAAGTGTTGATATAATTGAGTGGTGTAAAAACCCTAGCACGACGCATGAGTCCCACGGCGCTGATCAAGCAAGAGATCTCCCCTCGCCATCTGGGTAAATTAAAAATTACAAAAATAGATCTTTCAAAAGGAAAAATGATCTGGTTTTTAAAATTATCTTTCAAACCACACACAACCCGGCAAAATGCCAAAGAATTGTGGACCACTCCTCACTATGGCAAAGTTGGCAGAAGCATGCATATCCAGCGACCGTCCGACCAAGGATAACAAAACAACAGAAATCTACACACAATCGCAAGGGCTGAACTAGCTCGGAAGCAGACCGGCCAAATTCGTGCCCGGCTCCGGCTGACTATGAAAGGTCAGCCGAATTCATAACCTAGATCATTGGACTTTTATGCTTGACTATTTCATTGGTGCGTGAAAATCAGGCATCGTCGGCCTCGCCATTCGACCGCAACCGGTCTCTGGCGAGGAGGGGCATCTGTAGAAGTCAAATTTTCGCACACCTGGGAAAATACTTGTTTTGGCTGCACCTCGGTTTACGTGCAAAATTTAACAAAAAATTGCTTTAATATGACCAAGCAGGCTCCACTCCACTCGTACAAAATTTGGCTTAAGGTCGGAACAAGAGGAGAACCAAATCTCGGGGAACCCCGAACTCAGAATGGAACCGGTTCAGTCGAGGAACCGTAGGATTTTTAATCCAAGGAAATCGCCACGCGTCGTGACGGGATTGGCCCATCCCAAATTTTCTCAAATCAACTATCTTTGTCAAAATATCATTTTAAATGGATTTTGTCTCAAAATGGTGGGAGC
>MVGT01003970.1:161415-224596 GCA_002174775.1 Macleaya cordata
ATAAATCTAAAAATTGTACTGGTAACCCTTTACCTTTTTATATAATATATATATGTATATATTACCAAATAAATATATAAAATATTTACCAATCTAACGGTAAATCTTTGGTTCACACCCTTCAATTCTCCAACTACTTACAATTTAGAGTAGCAACTCTAGTTGGGTTTTCATGATGGATCAAGGTCTTTTCTTCATCCAATTGACCTGAAAATTTTACAGTAGTATTTAATATATCCCATAACACTGGTGTAAAAATATTAGACAGATACAATGGAAAGTTTGAGAGTAACGAATTTCTAATTTCGAACTCTCTATTTTTGTTCCTCTAACAAAAATGACGATTTTTTATTGTGATTTGAGTATTTAAACTTATCAAAATATGCTGATATTTTAACTAAGTATAATTTATTATCTCATCTACATCATACTCAATTTTTAGGACCATCCAACGGTCCAATCTTGAGAAATGGTTAATTTCTTCTTCTCCCTTTTCTTCCTCCTTAGAGTTATTCCAAGGAGAATTATTAGCTCCTCCTTTGATTTGCTTCCAAATCTAATATAAAAATTCTCTTTTTGATGTTGAATATACTTATTTCTGATTGAAAACTTTTCTTCCTATTTTTCTTCTTTCTTATCTCCATTGCCCTCTTTGTATTCACAAACTACCTCTTTATATAGGTAAAAATAAAATTATAAGGTGGTAGATTAAAATAAAATTAATGGTGGTGGATTAGCAACTACAATGGTGGACTAGCCACTACTTAGTAGTGGTAGACTAACCATCATACTTAGTGGTGGTAGTGATTGTAGTAAATCTACCACTATCTAGTGGTGATGGAAGTAGATGTTAGAAAAAATATTTATTATTATTATTCTTAGTCAAATATTTAATAAAAATAGTAAATACTAGATAAATTTTTGTGTACCAAAACTTTGATGTGACTTATGTCCTTAGATTAATGATTTGAACACATGTATCAATCAAAATGATCTTGTGGATTAAATCAAAATGTTTTGAGTGAATAAACATATACCAAAAATTTTACTCATGTAAAGACTTGTGTAAACGAGATAAAATTTAATCAAGGTGAATCATAAATCAAAAATAGTACTGGTAACCCTTTATCTTTTTCTATGATATATATATGTATATATTAACAAATAAATATATAAAATATTTACCAATTTAACGGTAGATCTTTGGTCCACACCCTTTAAATCTCCAACTACTTACAATTTAGAGTAGCAACTCCAGCAGGGTTTTCATGATGTATCAAGATCTTTCCTTCATCCAATTGACCTGAAAATTTTACAGTAGTATTTAATATATCCCATAACACTTGTGTAAAAATATTAGACAGATCCAACGGTAGGTTTGAGAGTAACGAATTTCTAATTTCGAACTCTCTATTTTTATTCCTCTAACAAAAATGATAATTTTTATTGTGATTAGAGTCCTTGAACATCTCCAAATAAGCTGATATTTTAGCCAAGTATAATTTATAACCTCATCTATACAATACTCAATTTTTAGGACCATCCAATGGTCTAATCTTGAGCAATAGCTAATTTTTTCTTCTCTCTTTTCTTTCTCCTTAGAGTTATTCCAAGGAGAATTAGTAGCTCTTCCTTTGATTTGTTTCCAAATCTAGTATAAAAACTCTTTTTTTATGTTGAAAATATTTATTTCTAATTGAAAACTCTCTTTTTATTTCTCTCTTCTTTCTTAGCTCCCTCCCACTTCTTGTCTCCAAAAACTACCTCTTTATATAGGTGAAAATAAAATTATAAAGTGGTGGATAAAAATAAAATTAATGGTGGTAGATTAGCCACTACAATGGTGGACTAGCCACTACTTAGTGGTGGTAGACTAACCATCATACTTAGTGGTAATGATTGTAGTAAATCTACCACTATCTAGTGGTGATGGAGGTGGATGTTAGAAAAAATATTTATTATTATTATTCTTAGTCAAATATTTAATAAAAATAGTAAATGCTAGATAAATTTTTGTGTACCAAAACTTTGATGTGACTTATGTCCGTAGTTTAATGATTTGAAGACATGCATCAATCAAAATGATTTGAGTGAATAAACATATACCAGAAATTCTACTCATGTAAGGACTTGTTTAAAGGAGATAAAATTTAATCAAGGTAAATCATAAATCAAAAATAATACGGGTAACCCTTTACCTTTTTCTATGATATATGTATATATATATGTATATATTAACAAATAAATATATAAAATATTTACCAATCTAACGGTAGATCTTTGGTCCACACCCTTCAAATCTCCAACTACTTACAATTTAGAGTAGCAACTCTAGAAGGGTTTTCATGATGTATCAAGGTCTTTTCCTTCATCAATTGACTTGAAAATTTTACAGTAGTATTTAATATATCCCATAACACTTGTGTAAAAATATTAGACAGATCCAATGGTAGGTTTGAGAGTAACGAACTTCTAATTTCGAACTCTCTATTTTTGTTCCTTTAACAAAAATGACGATTTTTATTATGATTTGAGTATTTAAACTTATCCAAATATGCTGATATTTTAAATAAGTATAATTTATTATCTCATCTATATCATACTCAATTTTTAGGACCATCCAACGGTCCAATCTTGAGAAATGGTTAATTTCTTCTTCTCTCTTTTCTTCCTCCTTAGAGTTATTCCAAGGAGAATTATTAGCTCCTCCTTTGATTTGCTTCCAAATCTAGTATAAAAACTCTCTTTTTGATGTTGAATATACTTATTTCTTATTGAAAACCTTTCTTCCTATTTTTCTTTTTCTATTTCTCTCTTCTTTCTTATCTCCATCGCCCTCCTTGTATTCACAAACTACCTCTTTATATAGGTAAAAATAAAATTATAAGGTGGTAGATAAAAATAAAATTAATGGTGGTGGATTAGCAAATACAATGGTGGACTAGCCACTATTTAGTGGTGGTAGACTAACCATCATACTTAGTGGTGGTAGTGATTGTAGTAAATCTACCACTATCTAGTGGTGATGGAGGTAGATGTTATAAAAAATATTTATTATTATTATTCTTAGTCAAATATTTAATAAAAATAGAAAATACTAGATAAATTTTTGTGTACCAAAATTTTGATGTGACTTATGTCCCTAGTTTAATGATTTGAAGACATGTATCAATCAAAATGATCTTGTGGATTAAATCAAAAGTTTTGAGTGAATAAACATTATTCCTTAATAAATTATCCATATGTACACATTATACTATAATGACTATAACTCCTAGACTATAAATCCGAATATCACCCACAATGCTATTCTGAAAACTAGATTGAAAGAGCTACAACTTCTTTCGAAATAGCCCAAGGCCAATTGTTATGTCAAAATATGGCAGTTACATATTTATCATTATTTTTTTATCTATGATTAATTAACTATTCAAATCATTGATGCTAAGCAGTAATACGATATTTCCATATTACTTGGGTTATCTTTCTCTCCCTTTTTTTTTATTATTATCATCAGTGAGAAAATTTATTATGTTACACTTCTTCAATATAACACGTCTGATTTTTTTTCTTGGTTCGGTAACCACTTCCGATTTTGATCCTTAGTTCGGCAACCACTTCCGATTTTGATCCTTGGTTCGGTATCTACTTCCGATTTTAATCCTTGGTTCGGCAACCACAACTATCGATAGCGGGATATCAATCCCTCTGGAAAAATCACAGTCCCGATCAGTCCGATTTTAATCCTTGGTTCGGCAACCACTTCCGATTTTGATCCTTGGTTCGGCGACCACAACTATCGATAGCGGAATATCAATCTCTCTCGGAAAATCAGAGTCCCGATTAGTTCGATTTTGATTCTTGATTCGGTAACTACTTCTTTATTGTATATAACATAAATAAGTGCATTAACTATGTGTTAGTATCAATTAATTTTTAGTAAGTTCTACTAAACTTTCATTGCACACTAATTCTTTAATGTTAATGCATCTGAGCAACAGACAAGGTATATGTAAGGCACACAAAAAATTTATCCAGCCATTAAGTAATTAGCAAAATTTACAAAGCAAATTAGGCTAAAGTAGTGCCCACTACCCACATGCCGAACCAAGGATCAAAATTTACAAAGCAAATTAGGCTAAAGTAGTGCCCACTACCCACATGCCGAACCAAGGATCAAAATCGGAAGTGGTTACCGAACCAAATATCAAAATCAGAAGTGGTTACCAAACCAATGATCAAAATTGGAAGTGGTTACCGAACCAAGAAAAAAAAAATCAGACGTGTTATATTGAAGAAGTGTAACTTGATATATTTTCTTACTGATGATAATAATAAAAAAAGGGAGAGAAAGATAACACAAGTAATATGGAAATATCGTATTACTGCTTAGTATCAGTGATTTGAATAGTTGATTAATCACAGATAAAAATAATAATAAATATGCAACTGCCATATTTTGACATAACAATGTGAAATTAACGAGTAGACATGTTACTAACAGTCATTTACAGGTATTGCTTTAAATAAATTTCGAGGACGAAATTCCTTTAAGGGGGGTAGAATGTAATACCCTGAATTTTTGAGTTCAAATTCGCCTTGGGTCTAACCCGAGAACTAGTATCATTAATTTATCTTAAATTGAATTATCTTTTTGTGTAGTCGTCTTTTGTAATAAAATCTATATATACATATTTACGTATAGGCTAACCCAATAATTTAGGTAATGGACTTGGCAATGAAACTATGGGTTAAATGGGCTAAGCCTATATTTACTTGTTTTAGGTTAAGACAACTCAACATTTTTATAGGTTATTATTTATATTTTCGTATATATGCTTATTAGTATACTTTAAACTCATTTTTGGACATCTTATGGTCCAAATTTGCCTTGGAATATTTCTGATGAAGTTGTAGCTCTTTGAATCTAATTTTCAGAAAGGTATGGTGAGTGATATTCGGACTTATGGTCTAGGAGTTATTGTCATTATAGTATAATGTGTATATATAGATAATTTATTAAGGAATAATATTTATTCATTCAAAACTTTTTGATTTAATCCACAAGATCATTTTGATTGATATATGTATTCAAATCATTAAACTAGGGACGTAAGTCATATCAAAGTTTTTGGTACATAAAAATTTATCTAGTATTTACTATTTTTATTAAATATTTGACTAAGAATAATAATAATAAAGATTTTTTCTAACATCTACCTCCATCACCACTAGATAGTGGTAGATTTACTACAATCACTACCACTACTAAGTATGATGGTTAGTCTACTACCACTAAGTGGTGGCTAGTCAACTATTGTAGTGGCTAATCCACCACCATTAATTTTATTTTTATCCCCCACCTTATGATTCTATTTTCACCTATATAAAGAGGTAGTTTGTGAAGACAAGGAGGGCGAGGGAGATAAGAAAGAAAAGAGAAATATAAAGAGAGGTTTTCAATCAGAAATAAGTATATTCAACATCAAAAAGAGAGTTTTTATACTAGATTTGGAAGCAAATCAAAGGAGGAGCTACTAATTCTCCTTGGAATAACTCTAAGGAGGAAGAAAAGAGAGAAGAAGAAATTAGCTATTTCTCAAGATTGGACCGTTGGATGGTCCTAAAAATTGAGTATGATGTAGATGAGATAATAAATTATACTTGGTTAAAATATCAGCATATTTGGATAAGTTTAAGTACTCCAATCACAATAAAAATCATCATTTTTGTTAGAGGAATAAAAATAACAAGTTCGAAATGAGAAATTCATTACTCTCAAATCTACCGTTGGATCTGTCAAATATTTTTACACAAGTGTTATGAGATATATTAAATCCCACTGTAAATTTTTTAGGTCAATTAGTTGAAGAAAAGACCTTGATCCATCATAGAAACCCTGCTGGAGTTGCTACTCTAAATTGTAAGTAGTTGGAGAATTGAAGGATGTGGACCAAAGATCTACCGTTGGATTGGTAAATATTTCATAAATTTATTTGTTAAAATATACATATATATATCATAGAAAAATGTAAAGGGTTACTAATACTATTTTTAGATTTATGATTCACCTTGGTTAAATTCTATCTCATTTAGACAAGTCCTTAAATGAGTAGAATTTCTTGTATATGTTTGATAATCTGGTTACTTCTCTTTGATCATAGATCTAATTAAGGATCCGCTTGATGTTCGAAAACTAGACAAATATATCTTATTTATGTTAAAATTTGATAATTTTTTAAGTTTATTTACTATAATTTTGATTTATCCAAAGTTGTTGAACTGTAATAGAGACCTAGCTGAAAGTATTTTGTTTAAAGTTATGAACTATGTAATACTTGATCCCTAAAGGGTACGTAGGCAGCCGTAATGACGGTTCAACATAAAACATCTGCAAACTATAAACACTAGACCATTCATGAGCTAAAGATATACTATTTATTTTCCTATAAATAGTATAATACTAACTTGGGCGTCGGAGTGTTTTCTTTTGTTTTACAGGTACCCTCCACTATTGCCTTAAGAAAAATGGGTAGGAGTCAACAAATGTATAATTATTAGATTACAAGATGAATTTCAAGGATATTTACGTGAATAAGAACATTGTGGTTAAATATCTGGTATTGAACCATAAAGTAAATTATATTTTTTATGCATAACGTTTTAACCATCATAGTAAAGTTTAACTTTTGTGCATGTCTTACTTAATTCATCATGATATGTTATACATTTACGTACACTTATAAAGAAATATATATATATATATATATATATATATATATATATATATATATATATATATATATATGTATACTGATTTTCTTTTATGATGAGTTAACACACGAATTTTGAATCTTGAATTCGAGATTTACCCGTGATTTAGAATTTGGGGTGTTACAGCGGGTACCTGCGGATCCTAGCGGTACTGGATCCGGAACCACCAATTGAAGTTCCGGAACCAGAACCGAAAGGATCTAGAATCGCTTCATATTAACGGGACCGGATCTGGAACCTTTAGGTTCCGATCCAGAACCGTCCCCGTTGACACCCCTAGTCAAAACTAAGGTATTCAGGTTGGATAACAGCGGGCTCAGGCTTAGGCCTAGGATTCAAACTCAAAGGCCAGTATGGTCATCTTCATAGATAATGAAATGGTTCTAAGACTTTCATTTCCTTTTTTAAGTTGAATCTGTGAAAAAAAAATGTTGATGCTCCTAATCAAAACACTGGAGTACATAATTGCTTAAGTCGAACTAAATTGGTCGAGTTTATGCCTTATAGGGGTAGTCAATCCAGACATTCATGGACATTAGAAATACCCTCATGTGTGAATGTGGATGTCTACATCCACACACATGGGACTTCTATTGACATGTCCAATGTCTACATCCACACACATGTGACTTCTATGGACATGTCCAATGTCCACATCTTAGTAACCGAAACCTTGGTATAGGGGTGACGTTTCCGCTCTGGAACCTCGCGATCTCGCTCCAAACTACGCTTCGACGCTCCTGCTCTGAAGGTATTTTAGAACTAAGAACATTTATTAATCGGCCGCTCCGATGCTCCCGCTCCCACTTTCGTTCCCGCTCAGACCCGCGCTCTGGTTACTTAGGTCCACATTCACACATGAGGGTATTTCTAATGTACATGAATGTCTAGATTGACTACCCCCTGTAAGTTAGAAATCCCTTCAAAATACTTTTGAGAGAGAAAAAATGGTGGATCCCACCCTGCCACATAAGCATGTGGCACCACTTTTGTAAAACCATTGGTCCAAAAATCATTTCTTGGTTTCAAGGGATGCAATAGGAATTTCCCAGATATGGACGGATGCCTCGTTACACGTATAAAATCCATGTTCACCACTTCTTCTTCTCTGTTTCCCAAGGATACTAAAAAAATTCTTTTGAAACCCCACTTCCAGTCAGACGAGAACAACAAAACAAAAACCCACACACACGACACACCCACACAAACACAAACACACATACAATCCACCCAAAAGCGCCCCACTTTTCTGAACCGACCCCTTATCGAAAAGATCCCCGAGATTTCGAGATCCAATGGCCCAATTCCAAGATCACAAACCCAATTTCTTCGTCTGCTTACATTCTCTTCGGTCTTGATTTCTCTGATTTTTCGGTTGTTTTCTTTATCCGTCTGGAGGATCATCAAAGTTCTGCCAACAGAGAGAGAGAGAGATCTGAGGTGATTTTTTCTAATACCCTTGCTGCCTATTCTTGTAATTGAACTTTTTTTTTTTTGTGTTTTTTTTTAGGGTTTTCAAAGATGAAATTTCGTTGACTTTGCCTTTTGGATTCTATTTTTTTTGGTTATTCTGATTGTTTAGAAATTATCTGTGATTTCATGTCTTTTTGAGGATATAATAACAATCTTGGTTAGTGTTTATGAAATAATTTGTAATTGTACCCAAGTGAATTCAGTAGCTGGTTATGAACAATCTAGTTGTTGGAACATAGGTATCCCAAGCAATAAGTTTATTTTTAGGGCACAAACATGTAAGTTGTTAGGACAAAACGAAGGGGGTTGATAAAAATCTAGGTTAGTATATCAATACTTCAATTTCGATAAGTGGGAACCAATTAGTACTCAAGTTAGTAAGAATCTATTAAATGCGAAAGGGTAAATCAGTATTGTAATTTAAACAATAGCAAAATGAGTAAGCAACATTGGAAGCTACACGATGTGAGAGTCTTCTTAATGACAGAAGATTAAAAATTTCTTGTGTTATTCAGTTATTCTGGGGTTTCTTGCTAACGGGATTGTTGGGTTAGGGTTTCTTTATGGATAAAACTAGAAAATTGTGAATCCCATTAATGCCTCATGTTTCTATGCTGAGGTGCGCTTTAGGGGTATGAAGGAGACTGCCTCATTAAATGCATCTTGAGTGGCAGATTGAAGGCTATAGACTATTTAGTGCACTTTTGTATGCATTGCACCTTAACACATAGGGAGATCAACGACTTGTAAACTCTAATTCTAGTTCAATATGCATTTCATGTTATTTTCAGTTATTGCTCTTTTTTTAGGCATCCAGGGTCAGGCCGAGTGTGCTAACCTTAATAAAACTTGGTATGGTTTTTTCCTGACATGATGCTGCAATGACCCTTCTCTATTAGAGAAGGCCAGTTTTTTCATTGTTCCTTTAGTTTCTACAGTATATAATTTAAGGTTACCTTCTTTTTAGGTTCATCAGTTGACCACATTGAAGTTTCAGTGGTAGAAGAAATACAGAAGCTGTTTAGGATTAATCTCCCTTTGAATCATTTGAAGTTGTTGATCAATGGCTGAGAGTTCTTGCATCAAGCGCCTTCAGAAGGAATACAGAGCACTTTGTAAGGTATGTCTGACTGGAGGGAATTACTTCTTATTTTCCATTTGTAACATCTGTCGAAACCTACAATCTTAACATGCTGATCAAAAAACTGAAACTACATTACTAAGTACTAACATCATATCTGTACTCTTTTCACATCAAACTAATCATAGGATTGATCAGTTGAAAGAAGTTTCTAAGTTATCATATTGAACCTAATTGTTGTACAATTAATTCCTCTTTGCAATTTGCAAATCTGCAATATATGTTCCTGATATACATTCATTTTTTGTAATTTCCTACTTGGATGCTAACTGTGTCTTAATGAACTTGTAGGAGCCAGTTTCCCACATTGTGGCCCGCCCTTCACCAAATGACATCCTTGAGTGGCGTGAGTTCACTTAATTATCTTTATATCTGTCTTGTCTGACATAAACTGGATTTGGTTCTCCCATGAATGTCATTACCTTCATTTATTATATAGAGAGCCTTTTCAATTTTATGCGCTTCTGTATCTTCCATTGAAGGAAATTTTTTGAAAGATGAGATGAGTTGTAAAAGAACAAACTTATGGAATATTTAGAGTATTAACTTTTCATTTCGTTATCACAAAGTTGGCTGTAATTTTGAAGTTGGTTTTAAGTGTCATTTATCTGACAAAATTGCTGCGCACCATATGAAGCTGACTGTAATTGTGATGCATGTATGTATTCCTGTTTTTAGCTTGGCTGTCTGTATTTCTTTCCTGAAGAGTTACTTCGGAATTTACTTTTCTTCTGCTGTCTTGGTTTCGTCTTATTCATCTGGTTGCTTATGTCTTATATCTTTGACACAATTTTATTCAGATTATGTTCTGGAGGGAAGTGAAGGCACACCATTTGCAGGTATGTGATGTTTGTCAAGTGTTTAGTATATTGAGCAATGAACGGACATAGTCTTTCTTTCAGACTCTAGTTAAGATCTTTTGGCTCATCTCTAATATGGGGTTACTGGTGACCCTCTATCATTTGCTATTGTTTCTGACTGTTCTTTTCCATTCATTATGATAAGGTGGATACTACCATGGGAAGATAAAGTTTCCTCCGGAGTACCCATTTAAGCCCCCTGGCATAAGGTTGATTCCTAACCATTTATTCTTGTTGCTGGACTTTTTCTGTTCCTTCTAGTTGTAATTTTTCACTTCTGAAGTATTGACTTGGTTCTGGTTTGATAAATTTTTCTTTCATGAATTAGCATGATCACCCCGAATGGACGTTTTATCACGCAAAAGAAAATATGCTTATCCATGAGCGATTGTAAGTTCTATAGTTCTATTTTAAGAGGTTTGGTCCATAATTCATGATATCTAGATGATCTACGTGTTGATCTATATATTTGCATGTTTTTTTTTCTTTTTTCAGTTCATCCAGAAAGTTGGAACCCTATGTGGTCTGTATCCAGGTAGGGCAGAACCAAGATTTTAGTTTTTGTCTTTTCTGTTGCAGTCTCTGATGATGCAATATTCTCCTCTGCATGTCATTCTTTGATACAGTTCTTCGATTGATCTTGCATTAATTAATGGTTTGGAGCATTATCCTTTTTATTTAACATCTTCTGCAAACTAATTTGTTTATACATCTTTGATGCAGCATTCTTACAGGGCTTCTGTCATTCATGGTGAGTTCAATACAGCTCCATCTTTGTATTTACTCTCCAAAACAAATTTTTATTATTATTACCTATTTCTTGTATGGCTGGCCACTCTTGCTTGGCTATGAAAATCTTACGAAATAATCTTGCTGGTAAACACATTCTGTTAACATGGAGTTGAATAAAACCATTGTTCTTAGCTTGTTAAGTTGATTAACTTTTAACTTATTTTAACTAGGTTCTACTGCTGAAACTAGAATCCTAGTTGCTTATTAAAAAAAACAAAAAAACAAAAACACAAAAAAAACAAAAAAAATATAGACAAAAAATGAAAAAGAAAAGGAAGAACAAAAGGAAGAAAGAATCCTAGTGATGACAGTTGACTGTGGTGGTCTACTCGGGCTTTTTCTATTTTAAGATTCACTAAATTATATTACTGCTTTGGGATTTGATCTTTGGAAAGAAAAGATTGAATGTGGACCTAAAGTTGAGTCTTTGAATTACATCCACTTATGTGCTGTATTTCTTTCTTAGAGACAAATTTCATTAGTGCAATGTTCAAGAAATGGGTTGGTAAAAAGTTGGATGTGAGATTGTCACCAATGCACAAAGATTTCCTCTAAAATCTTAATGAATATATCCATTATCTTTTAGAAGTCCAATTATTGTCACCATTGTAGATGCCTATTTCCTAGTTATTAATATTAACAATATATATTAATTTATTAATTTAATAATGGAGCACCACTACCACATTACCAGGTAAGTTCTTTTCTGGTGTGAGCATGGGTCGAAAACATTAGAAGCTTTACTGACTGACAAACTAGTCTAGAGTTCATGAAAGCATAAGTTCTGTGATGATCTACTCCGATCTGTACAGGAGTTTAAAATCTATTTGAAGATCGGATACCCAGATCTTAACCAAATCAATTTACCAATTACCGTTCTTTGTGGATAAACTGAGTATAGAAAGGAAATTATTTATTCAATTCTTATTCTTTCTAGTTGTCTTCTAAGTGTAAAAATGTGTATTCTTTTTATTGTTATATTTGAAGCATACCATAAGTCTTTTCTGGATCGTTGGGAATTAGTAATCCAAGCATTTGTTTTTCCCATGCAGATGGACAACAGTCCCACCACTGGTAGTGTCTCAACTACTGCTGCTGAGAAGCAACGACTGGCAAAGGCTTCACTTGCTGTCAATTGTAGGAGGTATGCCTCTGATTCAGCACGAAAGCAACATTGTTTATCATTCTTTTGTCGTGCCGTGTAGGATCCAAGGGACCTTTAAATGTCAGTCCTTTCAATTTCTGTGAGCTAATAAATAGTGGTGGAATCGCAAAAGGGGTTGGTAATGGCTTCATTATAGAACATAAAAATCCACCTATAGAAAAATTATCAGTCCACGCTTGAATGCATGGGCACCTTTTTGACTGGATCAAGAACTTGGGTGGCCAGAGAAGATTTGATTGGAGTTGGTAGGGTGATAGTGTCCAATCAGTTTCTTTATGTTCTACATGCCTACATACCCCATCCAGGAGTTATCCCACATTCCCACAGATTTAAGTTTTGGGTTTGATGCATGAGTGTGGACTGTGGAGTTGGCATTTTGGTTGGTTTGACGACACGAACAACCCTTAGGTTTCCTATTGCTACCATGGACGGAGCCACATACAGGCCTTGGGGTTCCATGGCCCCCCAAGCCTTTAACTCAACCCTTGGAAAACTAGATATTCTTATGTTTTTTTCTTTACAATAGTTGAAAAATTTATATTGGCCCCTCCAAATTTTCTTGATATTTCTATTGTGGCTCTTTGTATAATATCTCTTATATATTTTGGCCCCCTTAAAGTTCAATTCGTGGCTCCCCCCGATTGCTACGACTGTATGTACTGTTTTCTTTACAATATCTTAGCAGACTAATGATTATGCTCCTCTTGTTATTCTAGTTACTCCTTTATAATCTCAAAATCAAGGATAACTCCTAGCAAGAAAATTCTGACATACCAAATGGTAGACCCTTAGGTAAAAAAAACCAATTTTTCTATTCATTGTATTTTGAATCAGTTAGTACCTTCATTAACGTCATCATCTTGCCCCTAACCTTTTGTGATTGTGTCTGTGTTTATTGAGACCAAGGATATTCCCTTTTAATATGTTTATGAGATCTCATTTTTCTTAATTGAATTGCAGCCCGGTATTCAGGAAAATGTTCCCCGAGTACTTAGAGAAGTACAGCCAGCAACAGCTTGCAGAGCAGTCAGTTTCGCACCAGGCCTCGCCAGTGCACCAGCCAATGGAGGATTCTGCACCATTTCTTGCAGTACCCAGGAATGGAACAGTACAAGAAGGCCAAAACAACGGGGAGGCTCGAAATGACATAAGAAACAACAGAAAGGGGTCGAAGAAATTCCCGTTCTGGATGCTTCTGTTGCTAGTGTCCGTCTTTGGAATTGTGATGGCCTTGCCTCTGCTCCAACCTTGATGATCTCTAGGCGCAAAAGAAAATCTTATAGGAGTGCATTAGTTTGTTTATCGCGTAACTAACAAACTTGTATAGAAGGTGATGGTGGAAAGGAATGGAAGGAGTTGGTATCTTGGGTTCCAATCAGCACCTAGCCACAACCTGAAAACACTTCTTGCTGGTGATGTCATATCTATTGTTCTGCAGTTTGTTAGGGTTTTCGAGTCTCCTCCACACTTACTCTGTGTGTAAAAGAAGTTTCAAAGCAATCTGAAGACTATAATTGACAGTGCTTCATACATGTGTAGCCTTAATGCCCACCCATATGGACCCCCCAAGATCTTCTGTGCAAAACAAACTTAAGTTTTCTCTTTCTTATTTTTTGGGTCTTAATGTAAGGTACAGCTATAATCTATCATTTCACTGTTGATAGGGTTTTGTTTCATAATTTCCTACGTGTGAAGGTATATGCACTGCGTGCTACACAAATTTTCCAATTTTGGCCTTGGAGATGGACCAGACCAGGCTCATCGTTATCGAGCTGACGTCGGATGATCCAGATCCAAAAGTTTTGCATGATAGAATTTGGTTCTCGTTTTACAAAATTAACGGACTGTCATTTTGCTTCTCATTTCTCTTCTCTTGTACAGAATGACGCTCATCCCCATCCAGTGCTAAAAGTTGAGTGCTGGGTGTATGAGATATGGATGGTTCTTTTATTATTATTGATGCAAAGGAGTAGAAAAGAAAGAAAAAATGAAAAAAAAGAGCAAACGAAGATTTAGCCTTGCCTGCCTCTTTATTTGCACGAAACCCCCACGAGCTACCCTCTCTCATTCCGTGCATGTGAGCTGGTAAATTATGTTATGTGCGATCTTTGAAACAGAAAATAAAGTGGGTATTAGGTGGACTTATTTGGAGACGATCCATGGGCTAATGCTAAGTAACCAGAGCGCGGGTCGGAGCGGGAACGAAAGTGGGAGCGGGAGCGTCGGAGCGGCCGATTAAAAAATATTCTTAGTTCAAAAATACATTCGGAGCGGGAGCGTCGGAGCGTAGTTCGGAGCGGGAGCGCGAGGTTCCGGAGTGGGAGCGTCACCCCTATACCAAGGTTTTGGTTACTAAGGGCTAATGTGATCTTAATGATAAAGAGATCTTCGTCATAAAAAATTAGCTATTGGATCAACTCCATGTAATACTCACTTTTGTGTCAATAGAGTGTAATAATAAAGTAGGTATTAGGCGGGTCCACTTAGAGAAGACCCATGGGCTGATATGATCTAAACGATGATGAGATCTTCATCGTAAAAATTTAGCCATTGGATCAATTCTATGTAGCACCCACGGTAAACCGAGTGTAATTATTATAGAAATAATATTTCACAACATGGTTGGAAATATCCTAGCCCTTCACATTCGATTTTTCTAAAAAAATAAAAATTTACAAAAGGACAAAACACGTTGAATTCATACACGGCTTCATCAAGCCGCACTGTTAGCTTGATGAAGGCTCTTATATAATATATAATATATAGTAGCTCATCTATTAGAAGGCAACACCCTAATTTTTTTCTACTAATAATACACTTAAACTTAATTAAATCAGCTTGTAGGATCCACGTGTTGAGAAGACCATCCTAAAAAAACTGGCTCTTAGATCGTCCAAACGTGACCTCAACATGCAAGTATCAACAAAGTGTAAACATGTATTAAAATAATTATGTCGGCCCACTTTGAGATTATCTATGGGCTAATGTTGATGTTCATAATGAGAAGATCATCGTTATAATAAAAACATCAGTCTTTAGATTATCACCATGCGGCCCCATAGGTAGATGTAAGCCGCATAAATGATAAAAGTTTTACATCGGTGTGTGGACCCAATAGAAATGATCCTTGGAAAATCAGACCTTAGATCTTCACTACGCGGCCCTATTGGTAGATGTAAGCCACATTAATGATAAAAAATTTTATATCGACATGTGGGCCCACATTGAGATGATCCATGGGTTGATGTTGATCTAAATGATGAAGAGATCATTGTCACAAGAAATCAGTCCTTGGATCATCTTAATGCGGTCCTAGTGGTTGGTGTGAGTAGCTAAAAAGTTATACTTGAAGGACACAATTGGTATTTCACCAAAACTTGTTGAATTCACCGAGCTACACTGTTGACTTGGTAAAGCCGCTTATATAACATATAAGATGATTTTTTTTGGGGGCCGATTGTTAGGATATACTGTGCTACACCATATCATTAACGTGGATCAAGATTAGGATTAGGAATATAATTAGATTAGGATTATATTAAGTAAAGATTTGGATGATTGATTTGTTTCTATCTAACTAATATTTGTTACTCTGTTTAGATCCCTTGATTATCTATATAAAGGGACTATATGTAATCAATCAATAATCAATGAAATCATCTTCTTCTACTCTCCCTTCCATAGTATCAGAGCGTCCAAACTCTCACGAGTGAATACGATCTTGGGCATTTCGTTTTTCCGACGGCGGTAGCCACTATACAATGCTACTGTCCGTTGGGTTCAACTTCTTCTAGATTTATTTCTTTTGTTCTATTTGACTCATTTTCTTCCTTTTCTTTCAAATAACATATTTAAATAAACTTGATCTCCAAGTATTGGAAGGGAGAGTAGAAGAAGATGATTTCATTGATGATTGATTGATTGAATATAAGCCCTTTATATAGATAATCAAGGGATCTAAACAGACTAACAAATATTAGTAAGATAGAAACAAATCAATCGTCCAAATCTTTACTTAATATAATCCTAATCTAATTATATACCTAATCCTAATCTAATTATATACCTAATCCTAATCTTGATCCACGGTAATGATATGGTGTAGCACAGTATATCCTAACATTCCCCCTCAATCTCATGGGGATTAGAAATCCATGTGAGATTGCTTTCCATAACAAAGTTGTTGAAGAAGCATGTTCTGGTTGTCTAAGTCACCGATGCAGAAGACTTTACTAAATTCAACAAAACTTTACCTTCCAGAGCTTCGTGTTAAGAAAGAGAGTGGCCACATATAAAGGATAAAGGAGAGAGAAAAAGGAGACTTGATTATGAAGATAGTCCTGATCGAGAGAAATACATGTGAAGATGGGAAGGTCTTTTTTTTTTTGGGGTCAACATGACGATGTGAAGAGGTTGGGTTTCTCTTTGAAAGATAATAGAAGGAAAACCAAAGAAAAAGGTCTGTCAAGGTTGATACAGATTGAAATAATTAGAGGTAGAGATTCAGAAACGTAGATCCTAACATTTTTTGTGGGGGTTCATGTAAGAGAGGTGAACCATCCTTTAGATGATGTGAGTTACTCGATATAAAGTACGGTGTGGGGTTTTTTATCACTTGATTTTCTAATTATCTAAAAAATTGAGTACCAAATAAGAGAGTTGAAGAATGACGAAGAAGATTAAAGACCATTGATTGGTCAGAAGATGATTGATTTTGGAGAAATGAAGTGCTGGTTAGAAATATACTAAACGTCAATTTTTAGAGGATAAGAGAGAAAGAAGGGAAAGTCGACTACTCTTGTCCACTTTGAAAACAAGTGGTGGGGTTGACTTTGACAAAACTAGCCAGAATTGCATAACCATATTGATAGTTTGGTTCTGCGTAAAAAAGATGCAACGTTGTGAAATAAGCACTGGTGGAGATAATGGATTGATATAGCACTGAATCATACATGGATATCAAGTTTATTTAAATATGTTATTTGAAAGAAAAGGAAGAAAATGAGTCAAGTAGAACAAAAGAAAATAAATCTAGCGGAAGTTGAACCCGACTGACAGTAGCATTGTATAGTGGCTACCGCCGCTGGAAAAACGAAACGCCCAAGATCGTATTCACTCGTGAGAGATTGGACGCTCTGATACCATGGAAGGGAGAATAGAAGAGGATGATTTCATTGATGATTGATTGATTACATATAATCTATTTATATAGATAATGAAGGGATCTAAATAGAGTAACAAATATTAGTAAGATAGAAACAAATCAATCATCCAAATATTTACTTAATATAATCCTAATCTAATTATATTCCTAATCCTAATCTTGATCCACGGTAATGATATGGTGTAGCACAATATATCCTAACACCAATATTAAGACCTCCAATATAGATGGCTGAAAAAAATGTGCTTTAAGCCCAAATGAAGAGATTCAATATCTAGAATATTTTTGTTAGAAAGGTCTCCACTTTAAATAATTACACCCCACAAAAAATACATTGTACCCCTACCACAACCACCACCACAACCATCACCACCACCAATGTCGTACCACCGCCATTATCACGTAAAAGAAAGAAGAGAAAGAAGACATAAAAGAGAGAGAAGAGAGAGAGGGAGATCGAAAGAGAACATAGAGAAAAGATAGGGAGATCCAGAGGAAGAGAGTAAAGAAAGAGAAGATCGAGAGAAGATTGAGAGAAGAGAGAGAGAGGAGAAAAAGAGGAAGATCAAAAGAACATAGATTGAGAGATCCCAAACAAAAGAAAAAAAATCGGCCATTGGTGGTTAAATTTGTAAAAGAATTTTGACGATTGGTGGTTGAAATCAATTTGTATATGATTTTTTTTTCCAGATCTAAGGTTTGTTGGCGGTGCGGTCTTTGTTTTTATATATATATATATAGAGAGAGAGAGAGAGAGAGAGAGAGAGAGAGAGAGAGAGAGAGAAAAAATTATGAGAATGGGGTGGTGCGGGTGGAGAGAGAGAGAGAGAGAATTATGAGAATGGGGTGGTGCGGGTGGCGGTGAGGATGGTGATGACAGTGGTGGCTGTTACTGCTTTTGTTTTCTTTCTTTTTGTTATTTTTTTTTGTGTGTTATTTTTGAATAAAAATATAGAGGGAGAGTGAAAGAAATTTAGTAGAGGTGGTCGTGAGGAGGGGTAGTGTTGGTGGTGGTGGGGACTGTGATGGTGGTAAGGGTGGGGTGTAAAATAGGGTCGGTTTAAAGAGAGAAAGGGGTTTAAGTCTTATCATCCCCTTTAGGAAAAGAGAGAAACCCCTCTATCTAACTTGGGTATTTTGGGGATCCCAATCCCACCATCCATATTGGAGGTCCTAATATCAATCCCTTTTTTGTTTTACTTATTTATTTTTTGTAATCATAGGTATCCCCACCTGTTGTCTTTTTGGGTGATACTAATCCTATAGTTGCACGCACTAACCCACAAGAATAATCCGATTTACCATATACAATAGTACATTATTGGGGTACCCACTCTCAGATGGGGGGCACCCAATAAAAAGCAACTACCCCCACCACCCCTACCTTATTGCTATCACCATCATCACCACCTCACCGCCTTCATTTCCCCCAAAACTACCATCACCACTTCACCCCCAGATTTGCATTTTATATCCTTCCGCTGCAACCAACCCAGAAGGAAAAACTCTTCTAATTAACTTTCTCTGATCTAAATATTTCCCCAAAATGGTAAAACTACTACAGTCCATATCGTCTTCTCCATCTTTCTTCGATTTCACCTTAAAAAATACAATCTCAGCTGATTCCCTCCCCATGATCCTCTTCGACTGATTTGTGAAAGAACAAACCAGAAAAATAGAGTCAACCTTGTGTTCGATATAATATTTGACAATACATAGTTAAATTTTGTCAATTTTTGATAGATTCATGTCGAAAAAGTAACGAATTTTCGATAGGTATCTGTTAAAATCAAAATTGAGGTGAGTAGCAGAGTTAAATTTGTTATTCGACCTGTACTTGCCAAAATTTTGTTACTTTTTCCACAGGAACTCGTCGAAATTTATGACAAAATTCGACTATGTATTATCGAAATGTAGGTTCTAAAACAATGAATGACTTTTAAATTTTGGATCTAAAACCATTGGAATCTCTTTAACTTTCTCTCTCGTACCTACGAATACTCTGCTCTGATAGTTTTCAAAATCTTTAATATGATGGTTTTAGGTGGGAGGTGAGATAGTGGTATAGTGCTAGTATGGTTATGGAGGTTGTGGTACTGTTTGCGTGGTGGTGAAGTTGGTAGTGTTGGCGCGGTGGTGGAGGTAGTGGTGGTGGTGATGATGGTGATGGTAGTGAGGTGGTGGTTATGGTGGTGGTGGTGGTGGCGGTGGTGGCGGTGGTGATTGTGGTGAGGTGTAGTGTTTTTGGTTATGGGGGTTGTGGGGTGCATTTAGTTATTTTGGAAGGGGAGTCCCCCATAAAAAAAACACACAAAAGAATAAAGGGTTGTTATTTAGACTTAAAAGACCCAACTTTTGAGCATCCCTTCAACCAAAGTGGGAGGCCTAATTATTTCTATAACTCCATTTTCCCACTCTTCTTCATTAAGTAAGACTTGAGCATCTTCTAATCTAATACTATTGGGACATAAAAGATTTTATGTTTGAGTTTAACATAAAATCGCTAAGGGCTGATTTTATATGAAGATGTTCTCATAATATATATTATTCTCACAAAAAATCAGCTCATTCTAAAATTTCTCACCCCTAAAAAAATTACTAGAATTTAATTGAAAATTAACAGTGAGGAAATTGGTTTTATTAATTTGAATGTCAACTTTCAATCAACTTTTATTGGGGTTAGAAGTTTTAGAATGAACCGATTTTTTGTGAAGATAATCTATATGATGAAGATTACATCCTTACTAAAAATCAACCGATCTCCCACAGACTACTCAAACATAAAAGAACAAAAATAAAATCTTGGGTCTTTTAAGGTTTAGTCCGGTTTTCAATTAGTAATTAGGTGTTAAATCCCCAATATACCCCTTACTTGATCTAGACGGCTAGGGTTTGAGTAGACAATCGATGGTCTGTGTTTGTGCAAGGACCAATCACGTCCCATCAAACCTTACCAACCCATTAAGCTTGCAAGAGGCAGGAAGGAATGAAACAGGGCTCGGAAGAAGGTCTGAGGTAGAGTTAGGGTTTTTTCGTCTGGTTAGATTGTTGAGTGAGTTAAGAAGTGGAGGTTTGTGAGATTTCAGGCGAATCAAAGAGGAAGAAGTCTTTGTTTGCAACCACCGAGTGGGTTTTATTCCTTCGTCGGAAAATCGTGTTGATGGTTTGAGTTACGAGCATGGCGACAGAGCATCCCCAATCCCGGTAAGTTTCTGTGTTCATCTTGCTATTTAACGTTGATTTATGGGATGTGATGGTTGTAAATTCAAAATGGACTCCGTTTGCAGATAATTAGAGTTAGGGTTTGATCTTGAATTTTTTTTTTCGAGATTTCTTATGATCACTGATGATGGTGGTGACTGCCATGAATTAGCTTCATCTTTAACACTGATTTTTGTGGTTTTAGGTTCGAAATGCAAACCCCTTTATTTCTACGTAACTACAATATGATTAGGGTTTCAATTTTTTTCTAAGATTTTAAAGATTATTTGATGTTGATGGAGGCATCCATTGCTATTTCAGACAAATATTTTGGGGATTTAGGGTTCAAAATGCGAGGGTCTCAATTTTCAGTTAATCACAATACAGTTTGGGTTCCACTTTTTTTGTCTAAAATTTTAATATATAAATTAAAATTTATCTAGAGCATGACATGAATTAGCTCAGCTAGATTCCTTTAAATTAACATTGTTTTTGTTATATTGTTGTTGATCTTGCATTTTATTACTCATATTTTGGGTTTTTTTCCATCAAATTCCTTAACAGTAGGGTATTGCATGCATATACAGTATTACTGCCTTATACTGTTCAAGTTTGTCTTTTTGTGATGTTATTATTAGACTGATTGAGTTATTTCACATGTGTGTGCATCCACATTTGTTTTGATTATTGATAGCCATAGGGAGGGTTCTGAGTCTAATAACTTTATTATCCATTATGATATCGACGTTGAAGCAACCGGGAATGGTTGATTATGGTTGGGGGAATGTGTTAATGCTGAAAGATTATTGTGGTGATATACTATCAATGGCATGACTGATTACTGACGTGGGTAAGCATGGGAGGAGATTGAAGCAGCACACTTTGGTCTTTACTGGTTTGATTAGTGGTGTGAAGAATATATTAAAAACTGTTGAGGATTTGAGTGCTTGGTGGTTGTCTGGTGAGTTGGACCATAAGGGTAGGCCACATTTATGGCTGGACCACAAGGCTATACCTAAAAGGGTAGCTACTAAAAGAGTATCTCAACCTCAACCTACTCTCACAACAGTCCAACCAAGTCAGGAGGTGCAACCACAATGTACTCCAGAGCAATCATCATTACATCCACAGGGTACTCCAAAGACTCCTAAAACTATAAGAAGGACAAAGGTATGTGCAAAAGGGCAGTACAAGTCACCTACTGGTACTATAGTGAGTAGAAAAAGAAGATTATGGGAAGCAGATGTGAGTGTGGGCAGTAAGGCTCCTAATGAGGAGCCAGTTGAAGACTTGGCAGATGATAACTCAACAAATAACAGCAAGGATGACACAGTTGAAGACCTTGCAGATGATGATGATGAAGAGTTTTGAGCAAAGGTGATGGCACATGAAGAACTTGCAGAGAAGAAGCACTTGAGGAGGGTTGAGCCAGAGCACAATGTGAGTGCACCTTATGTGACAGATCTACTAGAAGAGGAGCTTGATTGGCTTCCTGGCCCAAATGGACTCAACCAAGAGATTGATGAGATACCTGTAGAAGAGAAGTACTGTAGTGGTTACTCATCAAGTGATTATGAGTATGATCCTTCCAAGGATCATGATGACAATGATGATGATGATTCAGACACTTCCCTGGAGCCTGATGTTCATTGTAGTGATTCACCAGCAGAGGAGGTGGTTGATGTAGGTGCACCACCTTCTAAGGAATTTGAAGGTGTAGGAGATAAAACTGATAATCTTTATGATTATGATGAGTCAAGAGAGCAAAGTAAGAATGTATAATACCCTGATGTGCTGAGGGTTGGTATGTAGTGGCAGACTAAGGTCCATTGCAGAAGGGCATTGAGGGTGTATGCAGTGAGGAGAGGATTTGAGGCAAAATTTGTTAAGAATGATAATGTTAGAGTTAGAGCCAAGTATGTAAAAGACTTTCCTTGGTTCCTTTTTGCAAGTAGGAAAGCTGGTGAGACTACTTTTAAGCTTAAGAGTTTGTTGATGAGCATAACTGTAGGCAATTAGGCAAATCTACCAAAAATATGGTGACTTGTAGGTTTGTTGCTGAAGAGCAGGAAGATGCAATCTGGGCACATAAGGTCAGAGATTACAAACCAAGCCAGATTATTAAAGAGTTTTGGAGAGAGTTTACTGTTGACATTAGCTATTGGGTTGCTTGGATAGCAATGACTATAGCTATGGAGAGGATATATGGAAGTTATGAAGAGGGGTATAAGCTAGGACCCGAGTTGGTTAGGCAGATGATTTTAGCTAATCCAGGGAGTATTGCAACTTGTTATGTGGAGTCAGATGAAAATAGGTTTACAGGAATGTGTATAGACTTCAAGCCATTTCTAGATGGTGTCAATGGTTGTAGGCCATTGATTGGTTTGGATTGATGTTTTTTAAAAGGGAAATATGGGGGTGTTTGTCTTGCAGCAACAACTTTAGATGGATATAATGGACTTTTTCCACTTGCCATCTACATCTGCAGTGAAGAAAGTTATGACACATGGTATGGGTTTCTTAAGATTATGAAGAGACACATTAAAAAATATCCCCACAAGGTATCGTTTGTATCAGACAGACAGAAGGATTTACTTGAAGCAGTTAAAGAGTTATTTAAGAAGAACCCTTACAGGTATTGTTTCAGACACTACTATAAGAATTTTAAGAAAAAGTTCAAAGGTGATTACTTGATGCATCTTACTTAGGGGGCAGCTAAGGCTTGCACTAAGCCCCAATATAAGGATTAGGCAGGTCAGATTAGAAAGTAGGATCTAATTGCTTATAATTGGTTGCATAGGACAGAAAAGGTGGAATGTTGGGCAAGGAGTCATTTTGATGAAAATGCTAAGTGTGAGCACATCACCAATAATTTTTCAGAGAGTTTTAACAAATGGATTCTGGATTTGAGGGAGTTTCCATTGGTTGCTATGGTTGACAAGTTTAACCTCATGATGATGTCTCTCCTGTTGGAGAGAAGGATAAAAGCAAGAACATGGGATCAGAGTGGATTGGTTCCTAGAGCAACTCGGATAATTGAGGATCATAGAAGCAACATCAGGTTCTATAGGGTTCATGGTGCCAGTGACCACCTTTTTAGTGTAAAAGAGTATAATACCAACAACAGATAGGCAATTAATATTAATGAAAAGAGTTGTACTTGCAATGTTTGGAACATGGCATGGATACTCTGTGTGCATGCTGTGTCAATACTAAACAAGTTGAGGAGAATAATTGCTGAGTAAGTATATATATGGGTACTTTACATTGTTGTACTTTCAAATATTGTATTATTTATCAAGTGTTTTTTCACAGGGTGAGCACTAACTTATAATTCATTTTTTGTAGCTTCTGCAGTCATTACCACAGGGTGGGCACATATATGCAAGCTTATGCTGGATGCATCAAACCTATGGCACCTGTTCATGATTGGGGTGTTGTAAGTGTATATTTTTAATTGGTATTTCATTTCAAATTCAATTAAAGTTAAACCTATACTTACAATACTAGTACCCTACTAAAAAACCACCACCATTTAAAGCCTAAACTGTAAAAGGGTGCTGGAAGGACTAAGAAACAAAGGATCTGGGCTTATGATGAGCCATCAAAGGGATTGAAGATTCAAAGGAAATGCACTCTATGTGCTCGATATGGGCATAATAGGAGGTCATGCAAAGGTGGTCTTAAAGAAGGCAAAAGGAAACAACCATGACATAAGAGACCCAAAGGTAACATTCACTTATTCCCACTTTTGCACCTACATATATGATTTATAAATGCATGCAGAACAAAACATCAACACCTAAACATGTATTTGTTTATTTAGGTAAGAAAGTGGTTGGTGAATCAACTAGCCAACCACCTCAAATGTCAGCAACAGAAGCAGCAGCTCAAACTACTGCCAACTTTATGTCAGTGCATGGATATATGCCCAATAACTTTGCTGCTGGGACTTCACAGGCTGGTGGTGCTTTTAGGCAAAAGCTGCAGCCGAGGAGGGTAACTGGCAGTCATGTGTAGGTTGTGATTAGCTGTGCTGTTCATTTTTTTTGGACTTTATGGATGGCTACTTTAACTCATTTGATGATTTGGTATTTGTGAATTTGTATTATGCTATGGAGGATGGTTTTGGGTTTGGAATGGTTTTTTTTGTAAATAGGTCTATATCTAAGTGATTAATGCAGGGTATGGGATGAAAACATTACAGGGTGGTAATGTTTCTAATAGGTTGGGATTTGTTAGATGCAACCCAACAAGTGGTTTTTGTGGATGCTGTTTACTTTTTGGACATGGTTAAGCCATATACTGTTTTGGATGTCGTTAATTGAAAATGAATGACAATAACTACTGTTATGACAAATTGTAATATTATTACTTGCTAGTAGTCAACAGGTACACTATTAATAGTATTTAGCAAGTACAACCACTATAATCACCAGATACAACTTTCAATCTTTTTTGAAGTTAATATTTGTCTAGAATTTAGTACAGAAATCCTCAAGTATGATGGCAATGACTATCCGAGCAGGTAGGCGGCTGCTAGACCTGGGGCCTCTTTTAACTTCAAAGCCTCACTGAACCACTGAGTGTCATCACATTTGTTGCATTCTATGTATTTTATACCTTCGTAACCTTCCTATCTTTGAAACCTTCACTGATCCCGGACCCTTACATTCCTCATTCCTACATGGAGCAGCAACCCGCATACATTTGTTCTTCCAATGGTCTGTTTTACCGCATCCAAAACAACAAAGAGGCATATGCTGTTTTGGAGTGGAACTACAACCCACAGTACCAGTGCTCTCCAAAATAGCATCATCCAACCATTGAAAACTACTACAATTTAAAACTTAAAATTTCAAAAACATCATGTTTGGGTTCTTTGCAGTGCCAGAAATCAATAACTTGCGAACTCTACTGCACTTGTTTACCTTGCATTGTGTATAAATAAATGTTATGTCGTGGCTAAGTGCACGTTAGAGCCACAGATTTGGCAATGTCAACTCACAGAGACTACACAAAAAAAAAAAAAGATAAATTCGACCAACACATTTAGATATAAGTCCTACTGTAATACTAATATTAGACTTTAGCCCTTACTATAACGCCATTATTGAAGAATCGAAGCTGTGAAATATGCATATCTTTGAAGAATCATATGCTTCAATCAAAGTAAGCTAACGAGTGTCATACCTTGCTGCATATACTTGAATCACCACTGCCACCCATTGTCCAACTAATCGATAGACGGTTAGAAAAAGCCCTAATCTGGTCAAACTAGGAACCAACTCCTTAGCTTATTTCTCCAAATAGATCTGGACGGTTACCTGCCTTAACTTTAAGTGGTTTCAGATTTAGATGAAGTGGTACTTCATGATTTAAACCATATTTATAGAACCCTAAATCCCCAAAATGGAGAAGAAGAATACGATCATTAGAGAAATAGTTGAATTTTGGGGGCCTAATGACCGTTAGATCGTGGAATCTAGATTCTAAGCGAGTACAACTCAAAACGTGGGTATTTTAGGAATTATAAATATGAAATTTTGTTGAGTAACTCACGTGATACCCACGTGAGAGTAAATATGTCAAAAAATAAACATGTGAGTTGGGTGTGCACCAAATTACGGCTTTATATAATTTTTTAACTGTAATGGACTCAAATCAACTGTTTGAAAAAAACGAGGACCAACCTCTAATTGGATTAGCAAATAGGGACCACACCCCAAAATTCCCTGTAAAATCTTTTATGTCTCAATACTACTGTTTGTTTTTTTTAAGGCAATTGCTTCAACTCTGCAACTGCAAGGGATGGCTACAAAATTATTTGGATAGAATATTTTTTTTAGAGAATTTGGATAGAATATCAATACATGCATGTTACATGTATGAAATGATGAGGACTCTTTGTTCTCTAATAATAAGATTATCTTTATGGGGGTATGCCACGTCTGTCCCATGTGATCGTGATAAAAAGAGGATTGGCATCTAACACCATCGGACACTATTATCAATTTGGATTGTTTACCTTTTGGATCAGATTCATTCGTATATTCAAAAAAAAAAAATGAATTGTATATGTAATATTCCCGGTAAACTATAGAAATGTTTTTAATGACCGTTATAATAGAAATTCATGATGTTTAAATTTTAAAAAATAAAATAAAATATCATATCGTATTATAGATTGTTGTTAAAAAACAAATTTATAGAATGTAGCCGTTTTTTATCAGATATAATATAATCATTATAATGATATAACTTAGACGATTACCATTTATGATGGCCTATTTAAACACTGTTTTTGGGTACCCAAATATATATATATATATATATAAATTAAATATGATAAATGAAATTATTTGGGGGTTGCAATATCCACCAATATAATTAGCTTTTCACTAGCTTAAGAAAATATAGATGGATATATAATTGCGTCTACGTAACCATCCTTTCTATCTTCTCTTGGATCAAAAGTTCATTTAAACCTTCCTACTTCGTTCAATAGAAAAAGTCTCACAAGTTGGTAACAACCAAATTAAATTGGAGCACGACTTTGATTGGGACAAGTACGCGTACGTAATCGGCCCCTAAGTGTATGCCGCGCGTATATAATATCTTAGGATTTTGTTAACATGTGCCCTAAGGGCACATAATAAACTTTTAGATTTTGTGTTTTGTTTAGTTTCTTAAAGTTGTCCAAATGAGTTGATTTTTGGATATGAATGTTATTTATATTATTTGGATCATATCTAAAAATATCAACTCAATCGGAGACATCTAGCACCCTCCAGCACTACAAACACTTAATTTAGACTTTAATAGTGTGAATGAACGGCTTACATTTAAAGTGAATTTTTTAGAGGGTTAGATATTTCTGATTGAGCTGATTTTTTTTGGACTTTAATAGTGTCCAAATGACTTTAAATGTGCCTTGAAGTGTATGTCGTCAAATGACCTTGATATAAGTCGTCAAATGACCTAAAAATATCAACTCAATCGGAGACCTCTAACTAGCAAAAATGCTCCTTAAAAAACAACCTTATCGTGTGACAAGACCCAATATCTTAACATATATCAAGGTCATTCGACGACATACACTTCAAGGCACATTTATAAGCAGCCGCCAATGTCCCATCGTAAAAAATATTCACCAAATTGTATGCTTCATTCCACGAGCAAGGATTTGACGGGGTCGGCTGCATTGCATTTCTCATGTGCATGTCATATGATGATTTCATCTTTAGTCTGAAGTTCTTTGGATTCTGATATAAGGATACCAAAAATTAACACATGCAAAACTTATGAGGTCCACCTGAATACGATTTAAAGGCTAATTTTTTATGAGGATGTTCTTCTCACTATGTATCTTCATCACTAAAAATCAGTTTAATCTAAAATTTTTAACCCCATAAAAAATTGATTGGAAGTTATAAATTTTGTATGAGTTTAGTAGTTCTAATAAAAAAGATGATCTGCTTCATAAAAAAGCATGGACACAAAAAATCAAAACTTACTTCGTATTTAAGTGGGCCCCACATACTTGGATGTGATTTTGGTGTCTCTATAGCAGAGTCTCAAGTTCCTTACGAAGCGCCAACAACCACTTGCTCTGGTGGTTGACATCCTTCCTTATAACATAGAGGTCCTGGGTTCAAAATTCTTTGGTTGTGGTATTACCATTGAGTGAGAGGCCCATTTAATTTCTATCTAGTACATATAGATGTATGTATGTGTAAGTATCCGTTTGGAGTGTTCTCTTCGCTATTCCTAAGCGACTTTCTCTTCGCTGTTATGAGCCGATTTCTCTTTGTCTTTGATATGTTTGTGGCTAAAAAAAAGTTCCTTACGAAGCTCTCATCGCACAAAATTTGGATTCATCATACAGCACCAGCAGTCCAGCCCGTCCACATCAGTGTGAACTGACAGCTCACTCACCCTTGTACGAAACTCTAAGCATTGTTTAATTTGGTAAAATATGGTCACGGCCAGCGGCCTGATAAGTTTTTTTTTGTTTGACAAAACGGCCGGATATGTGGGACCATGAAAACCATCATTTTTTAATCACGTTCGTTTATCTTGTGCATGTGATGAAGCTTTACGTAACAAAGACATAAACGCATATCGCACATATCCATACACAAACAACTCCACGTGTCCGACCTTATTTCAAGTTTTCCAGGACCTAACTAAAACTGGAAAGTTATTAGTGGGACCCTTCGTTTAGGTATTAATCTGCTGATGATGTGTTCATGATGATGATGATCATCTTATTCCCATCAACAGATCAGTCCAAATTCAGAACAACACTTCATTTTCCAATTACAAATACTCTCTCTCTCTACTTTCTCTCTCTAAAACAAAAAAACAGAGTAACTGCAGGGAGAGGGACACGTACGTAGAGATCACGAATTACAAGCAAGCAAGGTTACTTTCTAAATCTTTTTTGTATAATAAGTACAAAATGGTAATAAGAATTCGTGATTCCTTCACCTTTTGAATGCCATCTTTTTAATTTGCATGCCAAAGTTCTGACAAAATACTTTACAGAGAGATTTGGTGGAACCATTGATCAGACTCTGTAGAGAGAATTGAAGTTCGACGGTTGATTCAATTCATTCATCAACAAGGTCTGATTTGATTTCAAAAGGTAATAATTTTCTTTATATGATCATCTTCAAGTATCTCTTTGTACTGAAATTAATAGATTATAATTATTTTGTTCAATCTCTCATTAATTTTATATATTGATTCGTGTAGTTGTGATCGGATTTTAAATATTGGGGACAATTCGTAAAAAAAGTATCCTGTTTTTGAGAATCATTTGAATTCTAGACGTAATTTGACGCAAATTATAGAAAAATCAAGGTGAAAAAAATCACTGTTTCAGTCTTCTTCTGCATTTTTTTTTTCTAATTAGAATTCGGTATCATTAACAGAGTCTTGAACAAAAATTTATGTGGAAACAGGATACTTAAGAAATTAGAGAACTTTTTGTTTTTCAAGCTAAGAAATAATTCTTTAAGGTTTGGGTAAGATTCTATCTGTTTATTAGAGATTTGCATGGCGTTTGACATCTGTTTGTATTTGTGTTTGTGTTACTATGATTATCCAAAGATCGATCGATTTAGCTTAATAGTTATTCTCCCATAAAAAAGACAGGTTAATTAAGGCTATAATGATTGGAAATGGAGTGGTTGGAATCCTATCCGAGTCCACAAATAAGTGGGAAAGGAGAGCTCCTTTGACTCCATCACATTGCGCTCGCCTTCTACATGGAGGCAGGGGTAAAACCGGAGTTGCTCGCATAATCGTGCAGCCATCCACAAAACGCATATATCACAATGCATTGTACGAGGATGTTGGTTGCGAGATATCGGAGGACCTCTCAGAATGTGGTCTTATATTGGGGATTAAGCAACCAAAGGTGCAATGACACTCTCTTTTTCCCCCTGCAGTATATAATTCTAATAGGTGATCAGGAAGTTTGAGATTGAATTTTTGCCTTCGATGCAGTTGGAGATGATTCTTCCCAATAGGGCTTATGCCTTCTTCTCTCATACCCACAAGGCACAGAAAGAAAACATGCCATTGTTAGATAAAGTATGTCCTTAGCCATTCAGCTTGTCAATTGTCGTCGGTTCAAGTTACTTTGTAGCGATTTGTTACTAATGTGTTTCTTTGTGAGTTGTAGATCCTAGCTGAAAGGGCGTCTTTGTTTGACTATGAACTTATTGTTGGAGACCACGGGAATAGATTGCTTGCATTCGGAAAATTTGCTGGTAGAGCTGGACTAATTGACTTCTTACACGGTTTAGGAAAACGTAAGAGACATTGTCCGTATCCCCTTATGATTTTCTCATTCTCTGTTAGTTCTCCAATTATTTTGAAACTGGCTTCCCCATATTGATGATTAAGGTTCATGTTCTATGAGATTGTTATATGACTACCAAGGTCTTATGGGTTTGACTTTTTCTCTTCGATTTCAGGATATCTCAGTCTAGGATATTCAACACCTTTCCTCTCACTGGGAGCATCTTACATGTATCCTTCTCTGGCTGCTGCTAAGGCTGCAGTGATTTCTTTGGGTGAAGAGATAGCCACACAAGGGCTGCCATCTGGAATATGTCCTCTAGTTTTTGTATTCACTGGATCTGGCAATGGTATCAAAATACTGTTAAACTTTATCTTTTGTTGTTTATGCTTACAACAGTCCTCATTTTACAATTAATCTGAGTTCATAGAAGTTCTTTTTGATCTTCTTAAGACTAATTAGTTAACATACAATCTAGAGCAGGTTCTCGTACTTTTGTTTACTTGTACCGGTGTACGAATTTGTTCTTTCCCTTTCTACTACTAAATTTTTGATTCATTTTGGGTTATATATCATTCCATTGACACGGCATTCGTTGGTGTTTAGTAACCTGATTTTATGTTGTAGTTTCTCAGGGTGCACAGGAGATATTTAAGCTCCTTCCTCATACATTTGTGGATCCTAGCAGACTTCCAGAGCTCTCTAAAATGGTAATAATTAGTTTCAATTTGTTTTGGTTATCCTTCTGTTTCTGTTTCTTTTTAAACAACTAGCAGTTCTAGAAACTTATGGGAAATTTTATGCTAATCGAATAAAAGGCTTGTAAACTTAGATCTTGTCCTTGTCTTCCTGCACATCTTTTCTTTTATGTGGGAGTGGGATAATGATCACCTGCAGAAATTGTTCCTTTTCTAAGAAGGGGGGCACTATAGCTGCTCAAGAACAAATTTGACCCTCATTTTAGCACAACTGTGTAACTAGAGACCCTGTTGAAATAATGGAAGGTGAAGCAGCCAATTTGTATTGCAAAACAAGGGAAATTCATCTTTGCAATTCATAATTCTAAATTAAATGAGTTTGAAATTTATGCTTCAAATTGCTTTTGGTTGTCCTGAAACTTGCAAATTATCCACAGAAACTAAAATGTGTCAGTCAGCCACAAAACTGGCTAAACTGGTGAAGATTTGTCACATTTTTTCAATAAAGTGTTCTCCCAGCCCAAAATCCACCTAGTTGAATGATTCTAAGCATCCAATTTGTCACATTTTTTCAATGACCAGAAAATGCGGTGTTCCATCTTCGAAGGAGCAGATTACTATTAGTAGGAGACCCAAATTTGACATGACTTTATTCAAATTCCTTACTTGTGCCTCATGTGTGATTCATTAAATTGGATATGTAGTCTTCTTCAGATACTATTTTGCTTTTGGCAAGAAATTTTGCTTCTATACATTACAATAATATTTTCAGGGTGGAGATCTTGCACAACACACAAGTACATCAAAGAGAGTCTTTCAAGTATATGGATGCGTGGGGACTTGTCAAGACATGGTTGAACCCAAGGATCCTACCAAAAAGTTTGATAAAGTATGTCATGTTTTTCTTTTTTTTCTTCTTTCCTTCTTTGCAGCTTTTTTGCCTTCTCACAAAGCAAGGAAATTTACTGAGTTGTTTGTGTTAACCTGAACAGCATACATGCTCACATCTTATTCTCATGCAGGCTGACTATTATGCACATGCGGAACACTACAACCCAATTTTCCATGAAAAAATAGCTCCATATGCTTCTGTGATTGGTAAGTGAGGATGTGATACTTTTCTGTATCAAACGTCATCTTATCATTTTGATTAGTTGGTCCAGGTTGCACAAGTTACATGATATTTGGTATGTAGAACTGCCTTTTAATCTACTATATGCCAGCTTCCTCTTCACTTGTATTCATAGATTTTTTCGTTTATACAACCTTTTAGATTCATAACATATATTGTCAAAGTAAGTAATGCATAAACCAGTGCTTAGAAACCTCTTTCACTGTTAGTACAATATTAGGAAAAGTGTAATTAGTAATAGAACAACGGATGAAACATAAAGAGTAGTCTAAGATGGTAATAATCTTGTTTTGTGGATTTTCTAGTATATTTCGTATTATTTCGACAAATGGCCAGCAAGTCGCTAGCATTTTTATAAATTTAGATCTCATTCTCCCTGCATTGCATAAATTGGATTTACTGTTACTTTACATTTCTTCCACATCTACTTAAGTAGATGTGCTTCTAATATGATTCCAGTCCTTTAATTGGTTCATAACTCTTAGGACTCTGGAAGTGATTCTTTTTCTTTAATCATGCTTATTGGTAACTTTGATGACACCAAATATATTATCTTATATCCGTCCTTATCCCATGATGACATCAAATATTCTATCTTTTGTTGGTGGCAGTTAATTGCATGTATTGGGAGAAAAGATTCCCCCGATTACTTAGTACTAAGCAGCTTCAAGAACTAATGAGAAAAGAATGCCAGCTTGTTGGGATTGCTGATATAACTTGTGATATTGGAGGCTCAATAGAATTTGTTAATCAAACCACACCAATAGAGAGCCCTTTCTTCAGGTACTATTTGGGGTTTCGTAGTTCAGAAAATTCACCTTACTAAACTGTACAAAGTTCATGAGATAGATTTTTTGTGATATTTAATTTCCTATCCATATGTTATATTCAGTCTTCTCAAGCTATACATGTATACTATACGCAACAAATTTAACTTTGAGGGCTACCTCTAGTTATAAATATGTATTGTGGAAATATCCAAGCATCGCTCTCAAACTTGAGAAGTTCGTTTGTGGATGGTATAAAACTGTTCATGGGCTGCTCCATTTTCATCTTTTGTTTCTTCTTCCATTATTGTTGGTGGGGAACCCTGCATAGACGGGCCTTTGCTTCTTACCATAATTAGTTGTTTCTTATCATATGAAAAAACAACAAAGTTTGTTATTCATTTCTTTTTCTTCAACTTCTTAACACAATTTCACTGGAATCCTATAATGTTGCTGAACTAATTTCTAGAAACAATCTCTCCCTACCCCATTGTTATTTTGACAGCATTATTGTGAAGGAAATGCTCTAAATGTCTGGTGGGAATGTTACAGACCTCATTCTATGTGCACAAATTTCTTGTGATATGATGACGGCACGTCTCAAATTCTTTTCTAGAAACTGCATAAGCCTACTTGTCTAAATTTTGTTGTCATCGATATGGGGATGTTACAGACACCATTTTTTATGTGCACAAGAAAATTCTAGAAGTTATTTGGTAGACAAGTGAAAATCGAATAAGATATGTGGACTTCCTGTTTATAGATGTAAAAATAAATTCAGCTCTATCTGCTTGACATATACTTGAGTACAGACAGTTTATTCTCACCTGACTCTTAGCACTTATTTATGGCCGTACAATATGTACCAAGTAGTAACTACCATTATTAATTTTTTACTTCTTTCTCGAATCATATGCTGATAATATGGTTAATCATGGTTTTTAGGTATGATCCCTTCACAAATTCATATCATCATGACATGGAAGGAAATGGTGTCATATGTCTAGCTGTTGACACTCTTCCAACAGAGTTTGCAAAAGAGGTAAAGAATTTTCATCCATATATACTTTCTTTAAATTTAGCTGTTTTGTACATTTCTACATGTGAGATATATAAGATATTGTGGAGCCACTAATCACTCTAAATTTTTTATTTTATGGAACCCAAAACATTTTTCAACTCTACGAAGGCTTCCAACCATTTCGGAGATATTCTATCCCAATTTGTTAGTAGCTTGGCTTCTACAAAAGATCTTTCAGAACTGCCTTCCCACTTAACAAGAGCTTGCATAGCCCATGAAGGAGCACTTACTTCCTTGTTTGAATATATACCTCGTATGCGAAAATCAGAACCAGAGTAAGATTCTACCATCCTTTGACCTTTCTTGGAATTATGAATTATGTTTGTATAATTGTTGGGAATTAAACCAGTTTTATTTATTTTCCAAAATTGTTATTCAAGGTATTGTTACTGCTTACTTTGTTTATATAGTTTCCTTAATCCAATTGATCCCAAATCTAAGTCCCTCAACTATATGGTATCATTAACTATAATAATTCATATGAGAATCCAAGGAGAAGGATAACTATTCAAATTTGGTCCTTAGATAACAGGTTACGGTTATTATATCGATAAATTTGTGATGTTTATGCTTAGATTTCTTGATTGATCTCCTTCCCATTTTCAGTGATTTGCCAGAAGGTATAGCAAATGGCGACTCTAAAAGGAAGAAATACAACATATCAGTAAGACTTGAAACTTTGGAACCATCTCAATGGCTTTTGTTTTTGGTCTTTTTTTTTTTTAAATTGAATCTCTATGGATTTGGTTACATTTCATTTCTAAGAAAAAAAAGTTGGCATATATCTAATATGTGGATTTTATGGATTATGCTCATCATTTTAGTTTTCTGAGGTGTCCAGTTAGGTCCTGTCCTAATTAACAATCTCATTTAAACTCAACAGGTATCTCTAAGTGGTCATTTGTTTGATCAATTCCTAATAAATGAGGCTTTGGATATTATCGAGGCTGCTGGTGGTTCTTTTCACCTGGTTAGATGTGAAGTGGGTCAAAGTTCATTTGCCATGTCATACTCAGAACTTGAAGTAAGTTAATGTTTATCATTTCAACAGTGAATTTGTGAAAAGGAACTGTAGTAATTTGTATGGATTGAGTTGATAAATGACCTTTCCAGGTGCCATCTTTGTGTTGATAAATGACCATTTGATTCTTAAATCTTACTTATTTGTTATTTTTAAGCTATATAATATGGGAGCGGTTCCGGTGCCTTCACTATATTGTAATCACTGTGATATTTTTGGGTTATGATGGCTTGTGGAGCTCATACATAGATGAACCAAGAGCTGATTTTTTGTGAGGATGATCTACATGGTGAGGAGAACATGCTCACAAAAAATCAGCTCATTTTAAAACTGACAATCAAGTCATCCAGTATTTTAAAAATTAACGGTGATTGAATCATTCATTTTTATCATTAAATTGCATCAATGGATGATGGGGTTACAAGTTTTAGAATTAGCTGATTTTTGGTGAGAATGATAGACCTAGTTAAGAGAACATTCTCACAAAAAATAATCCATTGATTCATCTGTATGTAGGTCCCACATGCCATGGTAATATTGATGGCACTGGAACCGCTCCTATATAATATATATACATATATATAACATTGTTCAGTCCATTCTTGACCATGTAACCCCATCAAATGTTAATTAAAATCTAACTATGGATGGTTCAAAAGCTAAGAGCATCCACAGTGGTAGAAGCTAAAAAGGTATTTTAGTTTCCTCTATTTTACCCTACAAGACGCAGTTGAACATCGGTCTTCTTTCAAAAAAAATTTCAAAAATTAACAAAAGAAGGGTTTTGGGACATAACAGTCATTTTCTCAAAAGAGAAAAAAACAAAAATTTCAGACGTGGCTTTTTTTAAAAAAAAAAAAAAACTTCTTTTGTAAAAATGACCCTTATGCCCCACTAGGATGGTGGGCGTGGAGCTTGCCCCACGCCTAATGTAAGATGCAACCACAGATCAACGCCCAGCTAAAACTTCTACATATTCGTATGGAAAAAGCTAAAATTAGCTTACTGCGAGCTCTTGTAAGGTAAAATCTTTACCTTACCCACTGACTCGGGTTACCAGTTCTAGAAAGGGTTGATTTGATTTTTTTTTTTTGCTGATCTACATGGGAGGATATCATCCTCAAAGAAATATCTCTAGACTCAACTCCATGTGGGACCCAAAGGCCCTTGCATGAATGGTGCACAAAAGTCAATGAATTCTAAAACTAGCAGAAAGCTACCCATGGATGACTTAGAATTCTTTTCTTGCAATTCGATTGTGGTTGGGTTCAAACTTTACTGTGTTTTTTTCTCTAGATGTTTTCCATGATAAGGAGATTAACCTCACAAAAGATTAGTCCTTAATTCATTCCCATGTAGGCTCAATCATTGTTTAAATGTCAGAATATTTCGAATGCTTTTTTGTATTCTGGTTCATTTTCATTTATTCAGGTTGTTCTGGCTTTTGACAGGTTGGTGCTGATGATAGTGCAGTTCTAGATCAAATTATTGATTCCCTAACTTCTATTGCTAATCCAAGTGAAAACTCTGGATTTTTCAATAAAGACGAAAATAAATTCTCTTTGAAGGTCGGTAAGGTCTTTGAGAGTATGGCAGAGAAAAGAGACGACCTGAAGAATGTACCTGCAGTTCTAATTTTGGGTGCAGGCCGTGTCTGCCGACCAGCTGCTGAGTTCTTAGCTACAGCTGGAAGCATTTTATCTAGCCAGTCTTTTAAAACATGTTTGGGGAATGATAATGAGGAACCTAAAGATGTTCAAGTTATTGTGGCATCTCTCTACTTAAAAGATGCAGAAGAGGTATACTTGTGAAATATTTCATATGTTATTAATCTAGTGAACGTTCTCGACCGGATTCTTCTTGATGCACCATGCATCTAGTCTCATTGGCTCTAGGAAATCCATCTCTTTTTCTTGTAATTATAAACATGAGCAAAGCTCATCGGTAGTGGCTTCTGCGTCATCTACAATATGCTCAGCTAATCTCTGTTGCTGCTTTTGAAAGTTCAATATAATCTTAAAGTAACGATTTCTAATGTAGACTATTGAAGGCATTCATAATGCAACAGCGATTCAGCTTGATATAATGGATCATGGAAGCCTTTGTAAGTATATCTCACAGGTAAAGTCTTCCACTGTATATTTTGGATCAGTTAGATCATTCAGGCCTCACTGATGTTTATAAATGTATAGGAGGCGGTTTCATGCCTTAAGATACTCCGGCATTTACCTCCAAGTTTTATGACATGACTTTAAATGAAAAATAACCATTTATCAATTAGAAAAAATATGCATTTCCTAAAATGCATTTTTTCTTTCCTTAACAAATGCTGATTTCTTTTTTACTTAGCGGTTATGTTGATTATTTTGAAAATCCATGATGCAGGTTGAAGTTGTTATTAGCTTACTACCCCCTAGTTGCCACATTGCCATAGCAAATGCATGTATCGAGGTAATTTACTCCAGTTCAATATAGTTATTCAACTTTTACCTTCATTATAGCACTGAATGTTTCCTTCAACATTCAGTTGTGATTTTTTTTTTGGTTATTAAGGACATGTTAGTGACTGTAACACTCCTTGCAGCTCAGGAAGAATCTCGTAACTGCCAGCTATGTTGATGATTCCTTGTCCAAGTTAGACGAAAAAGCCAGGAGTGCTGGTATTACAATTCTTGGTGAAATGGGCTTGGATCCTGGCATAGGTGATTTTCTCTCAAGCATTTCGGCTTTTTGTCTACATTCTTAAACACTTTTGGTGTCCAAAATAGCTAGAACAAAGAAGTATGATACTTTGTTTCTATTAATAATTTTTCTTCAATATTAAGAATCATTTTGAGGCGCATGTATTGAATAAACATGATTCTCTGCTAGAGTAGGCTCCTGCATTTCACCCATCATGATTGACAAAGGGAGCATACTGAATTAGACGTGGTTGGTTTTCTTTCTACGGAAATCAAACTGCGTAAAGTCTACTTGGGCTCTCTTTGAAGGCTATTTTAGAGGGAAACACAGTAAGTAGGCCTACATTGATTGAGAATGTAATGTGTCCTTATAAGATAAACAGTAAAATAGTCTAAGAAATGGCATAAGGATAATAGGGCATAAGGAGTCCACCCACCCTCCAAGAATCTCACCTAGGGTAGTACAGATTTCCTCATGTTGGTTTTGTAGGCTATTTTAAGTCATTATCACATCTGTTCAGAAGGCTACTTGGTTTATTGAGTCGATGGTTTGATTGAGAAAATTTCTAATGTCTTTTAATCTGAAGGGAAATTTTAGCAATTTAACTTTCAAGGCCTATGGATAGGGTATTGACTTCTTCATTCAAAATAGTGAGATGACCACTCTTTTATGTTGTAAGTTCAAATGTTAAATCTTGGATTAGTTATAACAACCAACAAATGTGTACTATTTTTTTAGTTTTACAGTTATGAATGTTCTCTTCTATCTTGTTATGATCACCCTAACTAGACGTACAATGAGAAGAAGAACCAATATCTCTCGATAAACTTTTTCGGGCAAAGCAATTCCCCAGCAAGATCTTTGACCATGAGCACTCTCATTGTTCAGATCATATGATGGCGATGAAAATGATCAACCAGGCACATGCAAGAAGGGGAAGAATAAAGTCTTTCACTTCCTACTGTGGAGGACTTCCATCTCCAGCGGCTGCAAACAATCCACTAGGATATAAATTCAGGTATTTTTGAACTCTGCACCTTGTTTTTGAGAAGAATAAAAAGGGTCTTGTTGGAAATATGTTCTAGGGTTTATTGTAGTTTACGTGAGAACTGGTGCCAAACTTGTATTTTCTGATGGTGACAAAACATAACCCTGATAAGGCGTAAATAAGCATCATAGTTTAGCTTAGCAACTTAGCAACTTAGCAACTTAGCAAGTTGGTCAGGGTCTTAACAAGGCGTCAAACTTGTATCATCTGCAACAAGCTTAATGATAAACATAAATGAAAATCATAATTTAGCTTGGACATGTGATAATCTTTTTTTAAAGTAAGTGTGTGAGCTAGTGATAGGTTATTATATGTTCTTAAAGCTGTAATATATTTTTTGCGGGTGTTAAAATCTTACAGTATACCACTTTCACTACATTAAAGCATACGACTGTTCTGTCTATACAACAAGTATGGACCCCGTACTCTCTCATCTGTTATCATGGACATTAGTAAGACCCATTGCAATTTTTCCCTCGCAGAAAGCAAAAAAACACAAGCAACGGTCTTTTTTTTTTTTTATTAAGAGACGAGGCAACAGTTCGAAGAAAAGCCTATTGATTCGATGATACATCTGGTGGTTTGTTTACCTATGAGATCTCCTAGGAGGAACCATGTTATGTTCTATCCTCTATAATGAGTCTCAGGTTGTAGTACTGATCAGATGATTGAGGAGGATGATGATGATGATCAGAATAAATTAATGTTAGGAGCATGGAGGTCATCATCATCATCAGGGAGGCCACACCAATGTATACACCTATAGTGGGCAGTGTTTGTATTTGACAATTTCAGCCTATAAGCTATCAGGTCAGATTAATTGTTGATGATATGGATTGTTTGATTTTCTCCGGCTGTTATAATTCTTGTTTCATAAGTGTTGATGTTATGGATTCATGGTGACAAGTCACTCACATTACTGTCACAAATTTGGGTATTTCAGTTGGAACCCTGCAGGAGCTATCAGAGCCGGTCGCAATCCAGCCACATACAAGTGTCTTGGAGAAACTTTACATGTTGATGGTAAGTTTCTATAAACAAAAGTTAGTAATTGATGCAATGATGGAGTTTCAGTGTGTATATATGTATTCTCAATCTGGCTCTGTATCTCTGTGCTTGCATTTTTATTTTTATTTCTATTTCTAGTTCAACTGTGTGATATTCGAACTTACAAAGTTACAACAATACCTGAGATAAGCAAGCATATTTCACTGTTTGAGGTTAACAATGAAACAAATAACATATATGAAAAGCTCAAACACGAAGGCCACCAATCTGTACTATGTTAAAGGGTTATTTGCTATTTTCATGCTTTTATTTCTATTGCTGTCCTTAAGTTTCATATGGTTCTTAATTGGTCTCTGAGGTGCATTATTATAACTTCCCATGCAATGCTGCTTTGAATTAAGCTCTTGTATACTGTAAGAAGGTTTCCTTGTCCATCCATAACGTACAATACTATGCTCTTTCTTTTTTATTTTCTATAGAAGATTTTCCTTTGCTGTTTCAAGTAACCATGTAAACTCTCAGGGGACAAACTTTATGATTCCGCAACCAGATTCAGGATACCTGATCTTCCAGCGTTTGCTTTGGAATGTCTCCCAAATCGTAATTCTTTGGTCTATGGAGATTTGTATGGAATTGGACACGAAGCGTCAACCATCTTCAGGGGAACCCTCCGCTATGAAGGTATGTTTTAATTTGGCATTAGTAATGTGAATAAGGATCAGATATCAATGTAGGACTTGAAAGTAGTGTACCTCTAACAAAAATAATATGCATCAGGCCTGCGGAATTGTCAAATTCGTCTGGAACTTATTTTGCATCTGATTTTTGTGTAGGATTTGGTGACATAATGGGAAGTCTTGCAAAAATTGGTTTCTTTGAGTCCAAAGCTCATCCCATGCTGGAAGAAGCAAAGAGACCTACCTTTGGTACCTTTCTAGATGAACTTCTAGAAAGTAAGAGGCAAAATGAAAATTCGGAGGTAACTGTGAGAGATGAAAATGAATTGGTGGAAAGGCTGATTACACTTGGGATTTGCAATGATAGAGCTTCTGCAGTAAAGACAGTAAAGACCATCAAGTAAGTGAGACCTGATATTTGGCACATTCCATCGTTCAAGAAAGATAATATGCATCAGGAGGCCAAGTCCTCCCATTCTGGACTGTCCTCATCCCAACTGGGTTTAAATCCTAAACTTTAAAGCCTTCATGGATCCTAATCATTGGATTGGCCAAAAGCATCCCAACACATCCACATTTTAGAAAATGAGATAAATTCATCCTTTTTACAGGAAACTTCGTTATACGCTCATTCCTTCGTTATTGATAACCCCTGTCACTACTTTCTTTTCTAATTCAAGTTCAGATATGTAGAATTATAACCATAAGATTCTTTGTTAAAGTAAAGCTGTTCTTTCATGATGAATTAGGTTTTTGGGACTACATGAGCAAACAGAAATCCCTGTTTCCTGCCAAACTGCATTTGACATAACATGTCTACGCATGGAGGAGAGATTAGCTTACTCTGACACAGAGCAGGTAATGAAGTTTATCTTATCAGTGACATACCCTGTGGGTTCAAGGCTCTTGTCCTTCATGAGATCTGTTTTCTTCTTCTTCTAATTTTTTTTTAATTTTTATTTTAGCGTTTGAAACTTAATCAACCGCTGTATTACCACTAGAGTCATACTTGCACTGCTATCTTCTTGTGCGCTATTTTATTAAATGGTATCTACCTCGCCTCACCACTATACCCAAACTAGGAGGATAAGCATATTAAGATAACACTGCTTTAATGATCCATCCCTAATACTCTGATTTATTGCATTAGTTTCGAAGTTCATTCAACTATTTGAGAATACATATAGGGAAAAACAAATGCATCTTAATAGATAACTGCACAAGTCTATGAAACGTAAGACAACCAAGATGCTCTTTTTTGTTCTTTCTTGCTAATGCAACTTGTGTGCTTCCTGGATCAGGACATGGTGCTTTTGCATCATGAAGTGGAGGTAGAGTTTCCAGATGGCCGACCAACAGAAAACCATCAAGCCACTCTTTTGGAATTTGGAAGGACTAACAATGGGAAAACAACTACTGCCATGGCTATCACTGTTGGGATTCCTGCAGCCATAGGAGCTCTAGTAATATACAAACCATCTCAGTGTTTTTTCCATCCCATGATGTGTGAAAATCATAGAACCTTATGTATTTGTTTTGATGTTGCAGCTCTTACTGCAGAACAAGATCAACACAAGAGGTGTCTTAAGGCCTCTTGAACCTGAAGTCTACATGCCAGGTGAGACTCATTGCTCATTTGTTTGGTAATAGTTCAAAATTAGACGACTTGGCATTTCTTTGATAAGAAATTACAAGGCGCCCATTGGGTTTATATAATGGTATTGTGTGCATTCACCATGTCAGTCAGTATACCATTTCATAGATGTGACCTACAAAATCGAATTTCCCCATCTATAAATCTTGAACCTTACCACATTTTTGTGTTACTTTGCAGCATTGGATATTTTAGAGGCTTATGGTTTCAAGTTGTCGGAGAAGATGGAATGACCTGGTCTTGCACACACCTCTAGCACTTGAGAAGTCTCCAGCAGGTGCTCAACTCACGACATTCAGAAAGAAATGAAAGAAGGGAAACAGAATTCTCTTCATTCAAAGTTATCATGGTTGTATATAGTATAATGGGATTGAAAAGATCCCAATGAATTCTCAAAATCATGGCACTGGACCATTGATGGCCAAAGACTGAAAAATGCAACAGATTTGTAATTGTATAGACTTAAAATTGTATAGCTTAATTTTATATGTTTCTTCACTAATATGAAGGAAGGACTCCCAACTGCCTCACACATGAGAGTCGCAATCTGATATGAACATGATTCAAGTGATTTATGTTATTATATGGCACATCAATCTGAATCTTAAATTGGAGTCCAACAGAAACCTGCAGGTTATGACAGTTTCTGAGGAATGGGGAAGATTTTTAACTATTCCATCAGAATTTGAACCTCAAGTTAGGTTTCATACTAGAAACTAAATAAATCAATTAGACAATTTCAGCATAACCAACAAAAGCATAAAGAGGAATAGCCAAACTGAGAGGTGCATTCATGATAACACAAGAACATATAGAGTATCATAATACATCTTCTGTTAGAGATGATGGATTGTTCCATCCTCTCAAACAGAGAAGCTAACTCTTCTATACAATTTCATTTAGAAAGTTCGGCATGCGAACAATAATTACAATACTACAAACTACAAACTTCCTAATATAAACAACACAAACTGATTGGTGAGATCAAAGGGTAGGGTTTTTTTTTCTTCACCTCAGTAAAGAATGAAAGAACATTGTGCAGAATTAAGTTCATCTGGCGAGCGGAGAAGACCATCCATTTCCATATATACCACAAATAGCTGAAGTTCCCAATGTCCTGGCCTCAACTTGTACTCTGTGTTTAATCCTCTTTGATCTCATATATTCATCTCTTCCAACCGATCTGCTCCAGTACTACTAGCAGTTGTATAACAAGATCGCGAATCCGAAGAGTTCAAAGACGTTTTTGAACTCTGACCTCTTACTCCTTCCCCTTGTTCAAGATCAACTACACCAGGACTACAAGGAACAACTCTCTTCTCTCTACTCAAGAGCCTCCTCAATGACCTAAACCTAGTAGTCATGGGAGACTTCAAATCTTCCTCAGAAAACCTACTTGTAGAAGGAGATGACAATGAGAAACCCTCAGTTAATCTTTCGGGTACTTCGATAACCAACATTCTATCTTGTCTTATACTTGGTGAAGAAGAAGGACGTTGAGAAGATGAAGAAGTCCCTTCAATAACCTGAGTTTGGTTTCCCCAAAACAAGACATTGGTTGGATAATTTGGTGCTTCAATGGAATACCCAGGTGTTGAAATGTCCTCAGGTGACTGAATTGCTGGTAATTCAGGACTGGAATTTTCAACTGAAATGGGGTTTCTACAAATAGGGCAAGTTGAATGGGACTGAAACCACATGTCAATGCAATCTACATGGAACCCATGATTGCATTTTGGGAGAAGACGAGCCTTTTCACCAAGCGAGAGCTCAGAGAGACAAACTGCACATTCAAGGCCGTCCTTGAATTCATCAGGATTGAAGGTGAGGAGGGGGAGAGATTTGATGACTGAAGGTTCAAGACCTTGATGGATGATTAGAACTGGGTCTTGGCTAGGGGAAAAGACGAAGCGACGCCGACGGGTGCCAGAGGATTGGTTGGGGTTTTCTTCTCTCCGGCTCCAGTACCATTTGGCGTAGAGATGGAGGAAGATAACAAAGACGATAACTAAGAAGAGCACGATTATTGCTGCTAACATGACCTTGCTGCTTACATCCACGACTTGGGATTTTTCCAATGAGTTATTGGACCTGTAATCTTCCATCTTTGTTTAATTTTGTTTCTCTCTCTCTAAAAAATGCAGCAAAACCTATAAAGGATTCTTGAAAGTACTCTCAAACCCAGATAAAACTTTGTTTCACCCTCTCTGCAAGTTAAGGAAAATCAGTAAAACCCAGATTATGATTTGTTCTATAATCTTCCAAAACTCCAAAACCCAGATGCCAATTCTTACCAAAAACCTCAAAATTGAGCTAAACCCACCTGGGATTTTACTCGAATCTCTAAAAATTTGAAAGATTTGAGAAACACGAAGTTGATATTTTTTATGTTAAACAGACAGACCAAGACTTTTGCAGAAGAAGCAAATGAAAAAGAATAGAAAAATGAAGCTGGAGGAGAGTGGAAATTGTTTCTTATATAGTAGGGAAGTAAAACAAGTAAACGAGAAAGAATTCAACGATGAAGGAGGTCATGAATAAGTGATGGAGATGTAGCACCCCAGTCAGGCGGCCATGAATGTGAATAAATTTTGGGGTTTTGATTTATTGATTCCTAAACCCAAACAAGACTTCAAAGTTCAAAGTTCAAAGTTCAAACACTAGCGAGTCTTTTGCTCCGTTCCGTCTCTTCTTTGTTGCTTCTATTTTGGTTTGCCCTTTGACTCTTCTTCTAGTGCAAAATGTTGAATTACATAACTAACCCTAATCTAAACTCTTTTCACTTTATGAGAATTTTTTGTTTTTTTTCTTAAATATTAGCCATAACTAGTGTTTTTGGCACTACTTATAAGGGAAATGCTAGGGAGACATCAATTTTGACATCTAGCATTACATCCCAATAAATTAATTTGGAGTGGGACTCGTAGATAAATCTAGATTTTGTTTACAAAATGGATCAAATTTTAACCCATTTCTTATCAAAATCCAGATCTAAAATTAGATCTGGGAGAGGAGGAAGAGGAGACGAGAAAGAGAAAGAAGGAGGAGGAAGAGGAAGAGATAGAGAAAGAGAAAGAAGAAGAAGAAGAAGAAGAAGAAGAAGAAAAAGGACGACTCCTCTTACTTCTTTTTCTTCTTCTTCCTCCTTCCTACTTCTTCCTCTTGTTTTTTCCAAATCTAATTTTTAAATCTAGAAAAGAAAAAAGAAGTGGAAGAAGATGAAGGAGGAGGAATAAAAGGAGGAAGAAGAAAAAAAACAAGAAGAAAAAGAAGAAGAACAGATGAAGTAATAGAAGAATAAAGCGGCGACGGCATTAGGTCGTCGTGAACCCTCTTTCGACCAAATTTTTACCTACTTTGACTGACTTTTTACTCACTTTCGACCGACTTTTGACCTAATTTCGATCGATTTTTTACCCAACGTCGTCCTGCCGTCGTCGTCTTAAAATCTTGCGGTCATATTCTTACACTTCTCCTTCTCTTCTTCTTTTCCTGATTTCTACTTCTATTAACCCAGATCTAATTTTTAGATCTGGATTTTGTTTATAAAATGGGTTAAAAACCCAAATCACTTTCTAACTTAACTCAAATAAAAATTAAATTTTTATTAAAAATAAGATCCCATCTTAAATTGTTTAATCAAATGTAATATTTAATGTCAAATTTTGATGTCCATGTAGTCTTGCCCCTACTTATAATTCATTTCACATTTTGTGTCGTCTAAAATATGTTTTAGTACATATTAATTAGCACGCCAAATATGCCATTAATTAAAAACCTTATGATGGTTTGGATTGACATTTTTCAGCTTTTGATGAGTAATATAAACCCAAAATCTAAGAAGTACAGACGGTCCTTTAAGAGAGCCGTGTCCGTGTCGTATCCTGTTTTTAGTTGAAAATTTAAGAAAAATAAAACTGACGCCGTGTCTATGTCTATGTTCTTTTGTCGTGTCCGTACTTCATAGCCCAAAACAATTAAGATGGACGATTTATATTTCAAATTGTCTAATAATGTGTACACATATCCACTAACAGAAATATTAGTATATGGATGAAACGTAAGTCAGTAAGGCAATATCTTAATATTCATCCTTGGTTTAGTAGTGTCCCCTTAAGATATCCAATTTTCAATTGCAGGCCTTAATTGCGTGTGCCATGGTCGTCTAATGTCCAACGTGCGTAACATAAGCTTAGGTATGTTATATCTTTCTCTTTTCGAAACTTGGCTGGTGAAAATATGGTATCTTTGTTGCAGCATCTCTAAATACTTTAAATCAGAAAATCATTCTTGCTCCACCTCAAATGACTTTCATTTAGGCATAGGCATGGCTGATGTGTTTAGCCAAATTTGACTCTGACACTATTTGTTGGGTTAGCTACATAACCCTTAATTAGAAAGGGCATTATTTACGTTAGCTCCACCTTAAATAAAAAATTATTATACTTTTTTTTTATAAGAACATTTTTTTTTTATTGTACTAGCTCCACCTCAAAGATATATGAATAGGTCCAACCAAACCAATGTTGATTCTACCACCACTTGTGGGGGCTAATTCATACCTAATATTGATAGTGTCAGTCAACTTAACCACTCATTTAAGTTCGGATGTAAGGGTTTATATCAGAAGGCATAGGTGCAGGTAGAGAGTTATTCTTTGCTTATGAACGTCGTATCGAATGATCTTGTTTGGTGTGTGTGACTAACAATTCCAAAATCAAAATTTAGACCCGAGTTGTGCTAGCTAGCTTAGTTTGTAGTGACTATTGTTGTTGATAGTTTAGATTTAGGTTCAATTTTTAGTAGCATTTCATTAAAAATAGGCTAACTTCTTCATTTTAAAAAAAAAAATATTAGTATCAAATGCTATCTTTAATGATAAGTGTTAGGTCAATAATAGTTTATCTTAGATGAAATTAAGTTTAAAAAATATTTTAAGCCAGACCTATATATATAACTGTTGGATGTATTGGCACTTACTTCCATGTACCAAAGAGGTGTACACCCAACGGCTATCAATGCGTTACGTTATATTAATATAACATCTAATGTTTGTAAATGATCATTATAACAACGTAATGGTAACCATCAGGAGGATGGCTAAGTGGTCAAGACACTCACCTCACAAAATGGAGGTCGAGTGATCGATCCTCCTGATGGCCACTCCCACAATAAGATTTTAACCAGTTGTGTGTGGATATAGAGGTCTACTCACACCTTAGGGACTAGTAGTCGGGTGCTCTAAGAGATCCGGATACCCTAGATCTAAAAAAAAAAAACAGCGTAATGGTAAGGGGCCGCCAACAACCAATTGCTTAAGTGGTTGGCATCCTTTCTTATAACTTGGAAGTCTTGGATTCGAAATTCTTTTTTGAATGTTGTATTACCATTTAATAAGACCCATGTAATTTAATATGTATATTTATGTAGGTTCGATACTTCTAAATAAATTAACGTTGTTGCACTCATTAGTGGTGCCCTTCTCTGCACTCGTTAATGGTGCTTTTCTCTGCATCTGTTGGTGGTTCCTTATGTTGTGTTTATCTGTTGATGACGGCTTTGTTATAGATAATGTTTAAGGCAGTTTATGTGTTTCTTACACGCCTCTTGTTATATATCTAGACCTAAATAACCAGAGCGCGGGTCAGAGCGGGAATAAAAGTGGAAGCGGGAGCGTCGGAGCAGCCGATTAAAAAATGTTCTTAGTTCTAAAATATTTTCGGAGCGGGAACGTCGAAGCGTAGTTCGGAACGGGAGTGCGCGGTTTTGGAGCGAGAGCATCACCCCTTTTCGGTTACTAAGATCTAAACCTTGTTGTAACTTGGTCGTTAGTGTCTCATAAAAAAATAAAAATAAAAAAGGTAAGGTGCGGCTAAAGTTTTTTTTGAAGGAAAAAAAAAAACTTACATAATCTAGATCCCCTCAAGTGCCCACGAGGATCAACCTTATTAAGATTAACAAATAAGCCGAGCGTGTTCCGGATATTAAGCTAGTAAATAGTAATCTAACAAAGATGCAATCAATGGTCATGATGCTTTTCAATATCAAATTATTATTGGCTTATTTGAATTATTTCCCTCTTTTTGTTAGACGTGAATACATGATACTGGTGAAGCAGCAAAGTCATAATTATGCTTTTTCTTTTTTCCCTTAAAAAATAAAGCATTTAATTAATTTTAGATTTTAAGAGTATTTAGAAGAATAATTTAGGAAAAAAATTTAAAATTTATGATGATATATAAAAGTAGGTGCATTTTTTCTAGCGCCTTCTTAAACATGTTTGAAGTCTTTTTTGTTTAAAAAAAAAGTTTGAATTGAACGGGTACGTACTACGTAGGGGAAGGTACGTAATACCCCGTTAAGTTAGTACGCGGGAAACACGTGGAAGTCTCATTTTTAGTCTTTAGTCAATTAGTCGTCTAATCTCCTTCCTCCAATTGTCAATTGTCGTGCTAATCACTAATAAATCATTCTAAACTAATCATCCTGATCGTACAAATAATGTACATAGGAGGTTTTGGAAAAAAAATCCCTAAAAAAAAAAATCATTATGTTTTTAATTTTTTTTTAATAAATTTAGTCCTTAGTTTTAGACATAAAAATTATAAAAATAAGGACTAAATTTATAAAAAAAATTAAAAACATAATTTTTTTTTACAGGGGCTTTTTTACGTTTTGCAATATAGATATATTAAGAAACAATTTGATTAATAATAGGGGTTTGATATTTCGGCCCCATCATTTTATTAAATTGGCCTAATTATTCGTGGGTAAGCATATGGTAATTTTAATGTGGCCGATTTACCCTCTTTCGCAATCGGTTTCTCTATAGCACTTGTTGCTCTAGTTAATTGTCCACCTTTTCTAAGTGTAATTTCTATGTTATATAAGGCCGTGCCTAAGGAGTGGCAATATAAATTTCATAAGATGATATATCGGTTCTATAAACCAAACAACCTATTATATAATTGTGTTATTAGTTCTACATAATTGATGAGTCATTTTGTGTTATTGGCGATATAAAATCGACAAATCTTGTTTCTCTTAATAGTAACTTAGGAACGAAGACGAATTATTCCCTATTTTGGATGTATATATTAAGCATGGATTAGATATACATTTGTAGGATGTGATCGTACAAAACATTTCATTTGTAGATTAGTAAATAGGCATTACATCAATAGAGATGTTATTGGGACCGATTCATGCATTTATCTAGCAAGACAGATTGAGGTGGTATCCCACATCTACCATTTATTTGTGTATCTGTGGGACCCACAAATACACAAAGGATGATAGATGTGAGGTGCCACCTCAATTTGTTTAGCAAGACAGATTATTGGACCGGTCCTAAAATTATTTCTGTTACATCAAAATTTTCAATTAGCAACGTACAAATGTTCTCGAACAATTCCTAATTGAGATGTCGTTTATGATATGGGTTAGTCCTAAGAGCTTATTCAATTCAAACGTGATCAACTCAAATTTATGCCATGTAGAAAGCAAATATAATGAATCTTAAAACCTTTCTCTCATGCCAATGTGCTCAACTAATGTGAAGGTTAACGCAGTATGAGAATGAAAATACATCTTCTAGTCTATCTTCTTGTTTTAGAGATTTATTTAGAAGATATCTTCCTATCCTAATTTACAAATCTCATTAACTTCTCCATTATATATATCTCTCTTTTAGCAAATCTCATTAATTTTTTTATTTCTATTTAAAAAATAAGATATTTAATTAGTTAAGTGCCACATATGCAAATACAAGATTACCACATTTGCATATGAAACAGTTTCACAAATATAAAAAACTTGTTCAAATAAATACTAGCCGTCCTGAATTCAGGTTTTATTTATCCAGTTATTAGAAGGAAAATTTAAAGACTCAGATATTGGAGTGTAAATGGGACCCACACGTCTCATTGACCACTCTTACAGCATCTACATAACCAATTAATTAGAGAATCTTAGTTTCTACTATGTACGTAAAACATAGACAACCGACTTGTGACACTAGGTTTTTCATTTGAAAAAAATAAAATAAACAGAATGAAAAACAAGATGTTCTTTCGAGTTTGACAGGTATTTTAGAATCCTGTTACCCCAAGTTCCACCCTAGGGAATCAGTTGGGCCGTGGCAATTATTTATGGGTCTTGTTAACTTTTGCACTAAGGGCACACGATAAAATTATTTTTGAATGAATCTGTTTGCAAGTTAAAGATTTTCAAATTAGTTAATTTTTTTGTAGAGATAATATTATCAAATTTATATAATATCCATAAAAAATCAACTCAATTGGAGAACTCTAACCTTCCAAACAAATCACTTTAAATGTCAACCGTTTATTCACACTATTAAAATCTAGAATCTCTAGATTAAGTATTCGTTGTGCTAGAGGTCTTCAATTAAGCTAATTTTTTTTAGATATGATCCAAATATTAAACGTAATATACATACAAAAAAAATCAGTCTATTTGAACGAATCTAAAAAGAACTAAACAAAACACGCAACCTTAAAGCTTAACATGTGCCTGACCATCCACAATGTGGTTGTCTATTTTGATTGTGTAAAAGTTAAAAATAGGAAAAAAAAATTACAAATCCACAAACAAACCAGCACTCTTGCGTTGTCTAAATATAAAAAATTATTTTAAAATAAAATTAAAAATAATTTAAGAATATTCAAGTTTAAAAAATAAAAATAAAAATAAATTTTTTTTTTAACCAGGCCGACTCTGAGAGTTAGCCTGGCCATTGGGTGGAATCTCAGAGTTAGCCTGGCCATTAGGCGGTATCTGAGAGTTTGCCCAATGGTCAGGCTAACTCTCAGAGACCATTGAGACCGCCCAACAACCAGGCTAACTCTAAGAGTGTGCCCCACAACCAGGCTAACTCTCAGAGTCCGCCTGATGCCAGGTTCACTTTGAGACTCCGCCTAAAAATTTTTCTAAATTTTTTTTAGATGTTGTCAATTTTTAGACAACTCTCTCTTCTTCTATTCTAAATATACATTTTTACAATGCAGTACGAGTTTATTTTTATACAAGATGGTTAAATTTATGCATTGTGAATGCTCTAAGGGCACGCGTTAATAAAATCCATTATAAAATACACTATTAAAAAAAGTAAAGTAGAGTCATTGGATTTTAAAGTGGTAATTAATATTTTTTTCACCCCTTTGTGAATTTCGATGTAGAGCAAATCCAACGACTCTCTACTCTATTTATTGATCGTGCGGTCTATAATTATAGTGCACGACCTTAGCCCCAAGCTGTACCTTGGGGTAGTACAGATCTTTTAACGTATAAAAAAAAATTTCTAGTTTACTTTTTTGGAGCAAAATGATGAAAACTGGAATGATTTTTAATCATAGTGGTAAGTGTGGTGAGCATAACTGCCGATAAAAAAAAGTGTGGTGAGCATAATACAAAACGAGTAATAATAAGGCAAAATTGATTACACTTTTGACTCTTTCCTCTTTTTAATTTTTATTTTTTATTTTTTCTACTTTTTTGTTTTCTCTTAGTAGACTTTTGAGTACTTCGACTATTGAGTACAGACATTGAATGCTATAAACCTACGAGTTCCCTAATTCAAGATAGGGCGAGTTCCCTAATTCAACATAGGGGGGGTATGAACGATAGGGGTGCAACTTGGGCGGACTAGGTCGGGTTGGAGGTTAACCCAAGCCCAATCCGAAGTTCAATCTACTGAGTCCGAGACCGAGCCCAACCCGACCTCGGGTTTGATAATTAAGGCCCAAGCCCAAGCTCGGCTGTACCCGATATAAACTCGGGTTCCTCGGGCTGGGTTCGGTTTCATCAGCTTTTTTTTGGATTCTTTTACAAATCCTCTTCTTTTTTTTTTTACTCTTGGTGAAGGTTAGAGTTTTAATGAAGACACAGTCACTAGCAGGAGCCAGATTCAAGGGTCTAACCAGTTAAACCACCTTAATCTACGGCTCTTCCCAATGAACGAAATGTTATACATCATGAACAACATATTTCTTCGCCAAAAAATTTAGAAACAATTATCGATCAACAAAAAATTTAGAAACAATTAGAGAGAGAGTAGGTGGGATTTCAGGCATACAAGAATTCATAACCAAAAAAAATGAAAAAAAATGAGAAAATACGTACCAAAGAAAAATATGATAAAAAGGATTAGAGACCTGAGATATCGTTGAAACCATGGATTTTAAGAGTTCAGAATAATCCTCATGAAATCATAACCCTCAATCTTTCTACATGTTCTTTCTAGCTAGGGTTCACTAGGCTTAATACAGACTGTAGGGATACTAGAAGATCTTTGACAGATTCACCATTTTTTTGTTTCTTTTTCAAGAGAGAGAAAGCACTTCAACAAAATTTTTTTTTTTTTTAAATTAGACTTAAATTAAAGATGAATCCCCTTTGTAAGACTCGAAACCAGAACCTACAATTTGGACAACTATATTTCCAACCACTCTAACAAGTAATCTTCCACTAACAAATCAATACTCATTTTTACAAGTTTTGTTCCCACAGCCATATGGAAAGAAATGAAGACAGAGAGATAGGGAACTTTATTTTCATAATAGTTTATCGAAAATTGAAAACCATGGGTGAGTGGACAATTGATTGCATGCCTAATTCAATGCTCCTTTACGGATCTCAAGAGAGAGATTTTGAATACGTTATAATTGTTACTTTAATATCTTATAAACATGCATAAGGGGTCGGGTTTCTAGGGTAGCCCGACATAGCAACCCGAGCCCAAATCAATTTTAAGTTGGGTTTATATTTTCTAACCCAAACCCAAGCCCGAACCCTAACACATTAAGCCTAAGCCCGACCCGATGTCGGGTTCGGCCCATCGGGTTCAGGTTAGGCCCGCCCAAGTTGCACCCCTAATGAACGATCTAATGTTAACTAATCTTATGATTTTATTTAAAAAAAACTAGTCTTTAGATGGGAAAAAGTACATTAAAAACACCTTAGTTTGTAAAAATTACATCCAAGTCATCATTTTCAAGCTAAATACAAAAACAGCACCCTCCCCCAATTTTTGCTCAAAATCTCTTGAAAATACACTCTTAGCTTTTACTGTCTAGACCCTTTAATCTTCAATCTAGACCCAATTTTAGACCCACATGTGAGATTATTTCATCTAAAAAGTAATGGTATTTTGGGGTAAAATAAGAAGTGGGTGTTGTTTTTGTATTTAATTTAAAAATGGTGACTTCGGTGCAATTTCTTCAAAGTAAGGTGTTTTTAATATACTTTTCTCATTTTGATGAGAACAATGTACCAAACTTTTAGTAATTACGAGGTGTTTGTTTTGTTGGTACAATAGAACCTTGATAAAATATACTCAATAAAATAGTAATCTCGTTAAATCTATAAATTTTATCTAGGGTTTGATTAGGACTCAAGAGGTAAATTAGTATTTTTGCTAAATTTATAAGACAATACTTTTTCTATTTTTTTAGGGCTCATCTATTGCACAAATTAATAATTCACCTTTTTTAGACCAATTATGGTGCCCATCCAAGCATGAATATAATGTTGTTTGCTTTTTGTTAAAATTTATTCAACCATATCTCATCTTTGACCTATTGGAACACCCTAAGAAGTTTATGTGTGCTTTCTCATATTGTAAGATGAAACTATTAAGAGGCATGGTTGTATTGGTTGCTTCTTTAGGAGACATAGGCCCATAAAATAACTACTATCTTCAATTTCGTCGTCTTCACATTTTTCTTGTGACATTCTTAGTGATCTTCTTGTTAGACAAAATCTTAGAACCTTTGTTGTTTTCACTTACATATATAGTTCAAGAGGTAATCGACATCCATTCGATTACGATTTGAAGCCATTAAAATGGAGAACTATAACAAATAATTTAGCTTTTGCAACGAGATAAAAATAAAAAATAAAAGAAAAGAAAAAATTGTACCTATAAAGAGTAATTACTTATTTTGGGAGAACCAAATGATGATTTAACATTATTACATCTTCAGACAATATAGATTTATGGAAGACCAACATCACAATTTTGAAAATACATACATTTCAATGTTTAAAACTCCGACTAATTAATAAATTTAGCCGGTCCCGACGTTATTCATTTATAGAGGTTTTACTGTATTTGAATTGGCTCTAAGTCAGTTGTTTAAACTCATAATTTGTATTATACATCGAATGAAACGTTCATCTCAAAGACAATTCAACTTTTTAGTTAAATACTCAATTTAAAAGTCTAAACTCGAGAAAAGGGTTAAACTAAAATCCAAATGAGTCACTCAAATAAGAAAGATTCACATAAGTCACCCCCAATCATCTAAAATCTCCTTTTGTTTGTTAAGATTGTGTTACAATTATTCATATGTCAAAGCAAATTTTATGCTTGCCCCTGCAAAAAAGTTAAACCTTTTGGATTTTAACCCTTAGAATAGTAGTTATTTTTAAGCCTGTAATTGGGTTGGCTGGCTTGAAGCCCGCTGAGCTAGACCGAACTTGAACAAAGATTTAGGCTTGAATTCAAGTTTGTGTTGAACGTTATAGATCTCACAATCCAAATAAAATATGCTTATATATTAAAAATGTAGAATACATACTAAGTACTAACATATAGTTATAAAAATGAAAAATATATTTGTATAGGATGCACCATTTTTTTTAAAATCCAATACATCAATAGATCATTTGTTCTTTATCTTTTCAAACTATCACATTATTTATTTATTTTATTTTATTTTCTTTGAAACCCAATAAGACCTAGGGTTAAGGTCAGTGGCGGAGCCACATGACAATTGGGTGGGGGACGTGCCCCACCCAAAAATTTTAAATCACATATAATAGCTGATGGCCTTTTAAGAGCCCTTTTAGAAAATAATGAATTCTGTGTTGACAGGCGGAGAACTTAGTTAAGTCGATGATTTAGATTATGCAATGTAAGTGGGCTACATACACAGGAACCGGTTAGAAGTTGGAACATCATCATGGACGTCAGCTTTGAGTAACCAGATCCTCTGTATCTCACTGGGGTGAACAGCTCTTGCTCGACTGCAATCACGACGGATCTGTGAACCTCAGACGGTGAGGTGCTGATCTGAGATGGTGAGGCGTTGATCTGCTCCTGTTAGTAATTGTAGATCGGTAAGCCTGAGACGATGATGTGTTGATCTACTTTGACGAAGTGTTGATCTACTCCGGTGAGGAACTAGATGAGCACGAGAAGTACGATCGGAACTGGAAGAAGACCTATTGGACTTAATAGCTCTGAGATCGCTTCAGTTATAGCTTCTCCTTGATCTCCTAGTAACATCGGGAGAGAAGGCCCTTGAGTCGCCGGAGATCTGAGAACAGATCGTGTTCCAGATCTGAGATTTGAGGGTTAGAAGGAATCCTGGCTGAATGTGCAGCAGCAGCAACGGCAGCAGTAGCAGCAGCAGAAGCAGCGGTCGTCTTCATCCTCGTCCTCATCGCCGGTGATCTGAGATCAGACTCGTGACCCAGATCCGAGATTTGGACGGGGCGGTGGTCAGTCGTTGGTGGCTCCTCGATCAGGAACCGGATAGTGTGAACAGAGAATCTATCTCTTGGAGCAAGAGGAGCTGACGACATGATCTAGTTCTGATGCGGTGGTCCAGCCCCAGATCCAGCGGTGACTAGCAATCAGTTCTAGCCACTGTCCTCTCTTCAGATCTGAGCTTCAAATTTGGGTGAGCTTCGAATGTGATCGGATACTAATGACTGAAACCTGCTGACCCTGTTTTTCCACATGCCTTCTCCTCAACCCTTTTCTTCGGGGGAGGGACCCACTGGCACCTCTTTTGCTGATAAAATTAGCCATCAACAACATCATCCCGCCATCGATCTCTCTTCCCTCCCATCTCCTGGAAAACGTGGAGATTACCCAGCTATTTCGATTCCTAAAGACCTCCACAAAAATGTTTAGATCAATGGAAATACAGCCTTATAGGTAGGTTGGATTTTTAAAAATTCAAGTTTGAAGACGCAAAACATATTTTGCTTGAACTGTGGAACCTCTCGAGTTCTTGTAAGTTTATTCCCTTGGGGAAAGGATACTTTGCTATCAAATTAGACAATGAAAATGACAAGAGAAAAGTCTGGAGCGGTGGTCCATGGTTTGTGGACTCACAATACCTAAGAGTTCGAGATTGGGTCCCCAACTTCAACCCAGAAAATCAACGCGTCTCATCAGCACTGGTTTAGGTAAGACTACCTGGCCTCAGCTTGGAATACTGGGATACCACCATCCTGCTTTCAATTGGGAAGGGCCTGGGTACTCCTGTTCAGGTAGATTCTTCAACTCTTAATCAAAAATTTGGCTTTTATGCAAATATTCTTATTGAGGTTGACTTTGCTCAATCAATTCCGGATAAAGTTTGGGTTAATGGCTTCAATGGTGGTTTTTGGCAACGAGTGGAGATACCTAAACTCCCAAAATTCTGTTCACACTGTAAGATCATTGGGCACATTATCTCAGAATGTAGGGCTATTAGGGAGGTTTTGAACACAGAAGACAAATCAGACACTGAACAGGCCCCAAAGACTAAGAAGAAGAGAAATAAAAAGAAAAACCAAATTGAAGGGGAGTCAACAGAACCAGATTTACCTAAGGAAGCACCTTCACAGGAGGACTCCCTTGAGAATGTTAACAAGGACATGGGACAAATTTCCCAGTCAAAATATCTGCTCCGAGCCATAAAGGTTGTGATGATGTTGATGACAATCCGTTCTTACCACTAGCGCTTCAAGATGTGGACACCAATACATCTATTGTCGCTACTGAGTCAGCGGCTAACCAGATTGCGATTTCAGGGTCAAAAATGATACATATATGCCATTTATTGATTCGGGGATAGAAAATATTTCATCGGGGGATGCAAATCTTATTGTTGATTCTAATATCGCCGATCATGACAGAATTGCTAAAATCCTAGATTCTTTCCCTCCACCTATCCAAGTTGCACATCAAGCTACTGATACATCTAGGCCTACAACTAAGAGAACCATAACCTGGGCTAAAGAAGTAGAACAAGTCAACGATGATACCATAATCTGATAAAATAAAGATAAAAAAGGCTGCTCGGGCAGCAAACCCGCCTACAACAAGATCCACCTCGAAAGAGCCAAGTGGTGTCTCAAGCAAATCTCAAAAATCTACGTAATGAAAGTTTTATACTGGAACATCCATGGAATCTCAAAAATCAAGGCACGAAAAAGGCTTTGAAAATTGGTAAGGATTCACTCTCCCGATCTCCTCTGGATTGTTGAGCCAATGGTACATTTCTCTGCCAATTTTTGTTCTAATTTACATCTTCGTTATATAAACCCTGATGTTATTCATAACTCGGCTGACTCCATGAAAGGTAATATTTGGCTAATGTGGAAAACCACCCTCACAAGGCCTAACGTTATTGCTTCATCTTCTCAAGCCATATCAGTTGAAGTGGGTAACTTTATTATTACTGGAATCCATGCTCGTGTCCTTACATCTAATAGAAGAGCCCTTTGGAATCATCTTCAAATCATCTCCACGCTTAATAAACCTTGGCTTCTCATTGGAGATTTTAATGCGGTTCTTAGAATAGAGGAGAAAAAAGGAGGTTTGCCTCCTAAATCAATTGCTATGGCTGAATTTTGGGATTATGTGCAATCATGTAATCTCATCGAAAGTCACTCAACGGGCATTAAATACACCTGGTGTAACAACTAGGTGGGAAGCAGAAGGATCCTCTGCAAATTGGATAGGGCATTCTTCAACACTCTCTGGTCGGATTCTTACAGTAACTGGTACATTAAATCCCTCTAAAGAAATAAATCTGATCACTCTCCCTTAGTTGGTTATACTGCTTCGATCCCAAAGCCTCACAACTCCCCTTTTCGGTTCCATAATATGTGGTTATCTCATCCAGATTTCATGAATACGATCAGATATTCATGATTCGCCCCTATTTCAGCAAGTAACCCTGCAATAAGATTTGCCTACAAGCTTAAGCGGCTTAAAGATTATCTTAAGTGGTGGAATATCAACATTTTCGGCAATATCAACCTAAAGCTAAAAGATTTGGAGAGGGTTGTTGATCAAGCTATGCTAGAGTCTGACATCGATCCTGCTAATCTAGACAAACTCTATAAACTCATCACCACCCAAAGAGATTTGGATCAGGTATCCTCTCAATATGATACTTTTCTTCAACAGAAAGCAAAAGTGAAGTGGATCGACTCTGGTGATAAAAACTCTAAGTTCCTTCATTCAACGATCAAAATAAAGCAGACTCATAACCAGATTCTCCAAATTATTGACGATCAGGGTAGATCATAGTCCTCTCAGTCTGATATAAAAGATCATATTGTCCACCATTATGAAACAAAATTCAAAAGGTCCGTAACTCACTCCAATCCCAGTCTGCTTCAATTGATCCCCATGCTAATTGATGATCAAGACAATGTTATCTTAGATGCAATCCCAGATGCCAACGAAATCAAAGCAACTATCTACAACATGAATCCTGATGGGGCTGCACGACCAGATGGTTTCTCTAGACACTTCTATCGTTCAGCATGGCACATTATTGGAGATGATCTCGTTCAGGCTATTACCTTCTATTTTAGTCGAGGCACTATCCCAAAAGGTATCAATAACAACTTCCTCGTATTGATCCCTAAATGCAAAAATGCTAAAAGATTAAATCAGTTCAGGCCTATTTGCTTGAGTAACTTCTACTTCAAAATTTTAACCAAGATCTTAGCAAATAGACTCAGTAGCTTGATAGACAAAATTACTTCAGTTGAACAAAGAGCCTTCATAAAGGGGAGATTCATTCAGGAAAAGATCATTGTCGCTTCTGAGCTTGTAAATGAGCTTCACAGGAAAAGAAAAGGAGGTAATGTAGGGATTAAAATAGATATCTCACAGGCTTTTGATTCGATGAGCTGGGATTTTATAATAGATGTTCTCAGATGCTTTGGCTTCTCTGATAAATGGTGCATCTTGTTGGATCAGATCTTCAATAGTACTTACTATTCGGTTTTGATTAATTGGGGCTCTGAAGGGTATTTCAAAAGAGAGAGGGGCCTCAAACAAGGAGACATTCTCTCTCCTTTTTTCTTTGTTCTAGCCAAGGATGTCTTAAGTATAGGCATTGCTGACCTGGTTCAGAGAAACATTCTTCATCCAATGGTAACCTATAAAGGTATCAATAGCCCAACTCACTTGTTTTTTGCTGATGATGTCTTCTTTTTTTGTAATGGCAGTAATAATGGCTTGAGAGGTTTGCTTCAACTACTCTACGATTACCAATAATACTCATGCGAGTATGTCAATAAGAACAAGAGCAAAATCTTTTTGGGTGGCATGTCTGCGTCCTAAAAATATCACATATCCAATCTATTTGGTATGTCTGAATGCAGCTTCCCTGACTCTTATTTGGGCGTCCCTATTTTCTCTGGCTCTGTAAAAAAGTATCATATCTGGCATGTTGTGGACCGGATGAAGGAAACTCTTGCGAGTTGGAAAGGTAAACTTTTATCATTCCAAGCTCGCTTATGCCTTATTAAATCTGTTTTGTGTAGCATTCCAATCTACAATATGGCTATTTACAAATGGCCCAAAGCTATTATATGGGCTTGTGAAAGGATTATGAGTAACTTCCTCTGGACTGGTGACCCTGCTAGTAAAAAGCTCATCACTAAAGGCTGGCATAAAATTTGTTGCCCTAAGGATGAAGGAGGTTTGGGTCTGACTAGGCTGGAAAACATCAACAGAGCACTACTTCTTAAATTGGTGTGGAGAATCACTTCCCACAAAGACCACTGGGCAAGTTTCTTGAAAGCTAAATTCCAAAGTAGAACTGGTAATTGGATCTCCTATTACAAGCAATCTTCGATTTGGGGTGGTTTGAAATGGGCAATTCAAGGTACGGAAAAAAATTTTGGGTGGATAGTAGGTGATGGCAAGGATATCTCTCTTTGGCATGATGCATGGTGTTCGACGGAACCAATAGCTGACTTAATTTCAAATAATGGAAGCCCTTTCGACCATCTAGCGAGGGTTAGTGATATAATTGACAATGGTCAATGGTCTATTCCTTCGACTATAGCTGATAATTTCAGATTAGCTAATATCAACACATCTACTATCCCACCTCCTTTGTTGGGAGAGGACATTAGAGTGTGGAAACCAAATTTTGCTGGTTGTGACTCAGTTGCTAATGGAGTGGAGATTCATCGAGAGAAATTCTTTAAGATTCATTGGTCAAAATAGATTTGGAGGAAATGTATCCATCCCAGCAGAAGTGCTAACATATGAAAAATACTTTCAGGGTGTTGTGCTACTGACAAGAGACTCCAAGACAGAGGTATTAACATTGCCTCTAGATGTTCTCTATGCTTAAAGAACATCGAAGGCGACACTCACCTGTTTTGGAGTTGCCCATTTACTGCCAATATTTGGTCTTGGATTCATGAGTTGTTTGGATTCCAATAGAATCCCCATGTTCAAAATTTTGAAACAGTAATTGCTCATGCTACAACTAGGAGTGCTGTCATTTGCGATCTTTGGGCTGCTGCTATTACTAATGTCCTAACTGAAATTTGGCACCACCGAAATAGTTGCATCTTCAACAATATTCTAGCTTCTTCTCATTGGGGTAAAAGTAAGATATTAGCAAATTTCTTTGAATGCTCTATTCTAATGAAAAGTACTATGCATAAAAGGGTAGAGGACCTCATGATTTTAAAAAAACGTCAAATCAATCCTAGACCAGCTAAACCCACTAAGGTCTTACAATGCTTTTGGAGTCTTCCTGACCTTGATCAGTTGAAAATTAGGTGTGATGGATGTTCAAGAGGTAACCCAAGTCCAAGTGGTGCAGGGGTGATTCTTCGTGATCACACAAGTAATACTATTGGCGCGATGTCGGCGGGACTCGGGATCTGTACCAACTTCGTGGCTGAGCTCTTAGCCATTATCTTGGGTTTGGAATGGGCCTCAGATCGTGGATGGTAAAAAATATGGGTCACTTCTGATTCTCAAACTGCTATCAAATGCTTTGCAAGTGACAGAGTTCTGTGGTTCATTAACTTTAGATGGTACAATATCAGAAAAAACTAAACTATCAAATTCTCATCGGTTTTTAGGGAAACAAACTTTACTGCAGATACCATGTCCAAGCGTGGAGCTAATCTTCCCCTTGGAACGAAGGAAACCTTTGATCATCGGCCAAGTTTTCTAGCTGTAGAAAATCCAAACACTTGTTATTTTAGATTTTCATAACCTTTACAACAAATGATTATTGAGGCTTGGGGTACCAGTCTGGTTGGAATGCCTCGCCCGCATAACGTTGTGTAGGGTTTAGCTTTTGTTCTTCTACTTTGTTCGGAGCTTGTCTCTACTTTTGTATATTTTTTTCTCTGATTAATATATTTTTGCTTACCTAGCAAAAAAAAAAATTGTGTTTAATTTTTTATCTAAGTCAACTATGCATTTGACTCTTATTTTAGGGTAATTGTGGAACTATTATGCATATCTTGCTGTTTACACATTTTTTTACTTATTTCTACACGTTTTTAACATTGGCTCGTAGGTGCACGTGTGTATGACCCAATGGCTAATTTTTTGGGGGCATAATCTCCACACTATTTAGATAATCCTATAGAAAAATCACTTCTTTCTAAAACTTACGACCTCGTAAAAGTTAGTTAAATTTTGTAACAATGTATGATTTAGAATTTAAGCTTAAAATTTGAATAAATCTCTAAAAGTAATGTTAGAAAATTCAGAATTATGTGATTTTTTATAAGCGTGATTTACATGGTGAGGAGATCATTCCTACAAAAAAAAATCAGCCCTTGGGTCTTTACCTATGTGAGCCCACAAACAAATGTAAATAAGGTGTAAGAATAAGTAAAAAAGGTAATCTCCTGATATGCATGGCAGATTAAAAATTATTTTATTTTTTTTACTTGTAAAGAGTGCCCCACCCATAAAAGATTTCTAGCTCTGCCCATTGTAAGGTTGGCGGGTTATAGAGCTAGGAAGCCTCAATCCTATCTCATTTAATAAACGAGACAATTTTCCTAACCATTGTAACCCTAACTAACTCTAATAACCCTAGTAATTTTAGGTTTCTCTAAACATTCTTTTACTTTTATCAAATAAATTTTAATTAATAGAGATAACAAATGGGATTGAAAAGTGTTTTAATTAAACGAGAACAAATAGAATAAAAAAAGAGCTTTAATGAAGACTTTTTATATTTTGTTTGTATGATTTAATAAAGTTTTATGAAGAGAGATAATGAATGGATTGAAATGATTTTAATAAAATCTTAATTAGTGCTTCCTTTGGCATGTTGGCCAGCAGGTTACACAAGCTAATTAAGCCAATCTTATTTTAATTTGGTAGGTTGAGAAACCTAAACCCTAACTTTTCCTATTTAATTGGCGAGTTGAGTTAGGGTTGGGTTAGTTGGGTCATTTTCCCAATTCTAAATCCAATGCATCATTCATTTTTTTTGAAAACTAACATATCAATTTTTTTTTGGAAACAAAACAACTCATTTATTCATTTTTGGAGCAAGCCCAAACTTGTCTCAAAGCTCGAAATTTTATATGGGCGAATTTGGTCAAAATTATCTGAATTAACTTTAAGCCGAGCTTGAAGTTGGAAATGTCAAATATACTTCGAGGCGAACTTGAACAACACATATCCCGGCTCACTTAGCCTAATTAACATGCCTAATTATTTTAACGGAAAATGAGTAGGATGCCCTTGCATGGGAAAAAAATTGAAGTAGAGGACATGCTTTTTTTTCATATAAGGACAGTCCTCGGCACACGTTAGCGCGATGTAAAAAGACGAAAAACCCATCTGTTGAATAATGACGGTGCACGTTAGCAAATCCCAATTAATGAATTTTAACATAAAAATGACCATAACTTTCAAAATATAAATCGGATTTGAACAAAATTTATATCGTTGGAAAGCATTTTTCAAGATCTTTAAAACAAGA
>MVGT01003715.1:0-12708 GCA_002174775.1 Macleaya cordata
ACACTTGTACATGAATAATTCATCGAAATTATTAATCTCACCATGCATGTTAAATATGATAAATTAAATTAATGATAAACCAAGTAACCATAGATTTCAAACATATTGTTTTTAGGGCATAACCCCAACATCTCTCTCTCTCTCTAAAATTCTCTCTCTAGAAGAAGAAAGGGAAGAAGATGAAGAAGGTGAAGAAGAAGATGATGAAGTGATCGCCGGAAGATCTAACTCGCCGAAAAAATGGTGAAGAAGGCAGCCCCCATCACGTACAATCTCTCTCTAAAATTCTCTCTCTATAAGAAGAAGAGGAAGAAGAATAAGAAGATGAAGAAGAAGAGGATGAAGTGATCGCTGACAGATCTAACTTGCTGAAAAAAAATGGTGAACAAAGCAGCCCCTAGCCATCGCACCTCCGATCTCTCTTTCTCTCCCTAAAATTTCTCTCTCTAAAATTCTCTCTCTATTACTTCTTTTTCAAACAAAGGAAGGGCAAATATGTCAATAAAAATAAATAAAAACTAAGTCAAAGAGTTAAAAATGCCATGTGTACAAAAGACAAAAAAAAATTGGGTTGCATTTAAAAAGCCAAAGATAATTGGGTGGGAAGTTAAAGCATAGCTGAATTGGGGTTCCAGCCTAATTTCATGTAAAATTATGAGATTGCGAACAAAAATACTTTGAGATAATAAATAGCTTATATTGTTGTTGTTGGAGATTATGTATGTTTGAGAATTAGATAGATAATGGTGCTTAATTATTAAACCGGCCCACCTGTAATTAGTGAAGGTAATAACTATATATCAACTATGATTTTAAAAAGCATAAAATTTATATCTGCTTTTAGAAATGTTAGGTTGTAGTAAAAGATAGTTAATGGTAATTAGAGAAAAGGAAAAAATGATCTGCTTTTAGAAATGTTAGGTTGTAGTAAAAGATAGTTAATGGTAATTAGAGAAAAGTAAAAAAGCTTAGCAATTAATTTGTTGTTATCCATACTATACAAAGATCTCATTGTTTTAGAAACGTATATTTAAATCCTGATATAGTGGAGGTAGAATATAAGGCATTTATTAGTAACACTAAATTAATGACGAAATTTGTATGGGCATTGAAGGTAACATTTTAGAATCTTGCAATTAAATGTAATTATTTTAGAAATTGTTAATTAATTCTAATTTGAGAAACGTGTTGGTGTAATTAAAGGTAATTATTCTTTATTTTAGAAATTGCTAACATTTAAGTCTGATTTTGTAAATTTCGGCTGTCATCATAATGGGTGACGTGGCACTCTAGAAAATTAGAGTGCCACATGGAGTAATATCATAGCCATGTCAGACGCTTTAGCTATAGTAATATGGTATAGATAATAGATAATAGCTATAATTGATTGGACCATATGTTTATAATGTAGGTTTTTTAACCCACACCTAAGAGAGAGAGTTTTGTTAATCCAATAATAGACAATATGTTTATAATGTAGGTTTTTTTAACCCACACTTAAGAGAGATGGTTTTGTTAACCCAAGGCTTCTCCTATAGTATATTACTAGCCCCATATCCCGTGCAAGGCACGGGGCTTCTTTTTAAAAAAAAAATTTAAATTTTTTATTACATAATTAAAAAATTTAGTTATTTAAGAATTTGAGAAAGGCTAATAGATTGGACCATATGTTTATAATGTAGGATTTTCTAACCCACACCTAAGAGAGAGAGTTTTGTTAACCCAATAATAAATAATAGATTGGGCCATATGCTTATAACAAGTTCTTTAAGCCCGTGCTGCGCACGGGCAACGCTTTTAGAAAAAATTTATTTATATTATTTTTTATTTTAAATTAAATTTTTTTTTATCTAATTTGAGGTATAGCTCCTATCAAAACTACTGTAGGAAGAGTATGAAACATAGAATTTTATAATAACAAATGTCCAATTAGAGATAAAGTAATATCAATTAATTAATGACACATAACAACAACTATTGATGCGGCACTCTATATGTTGACTTCGCCACATGATAAAAGAAATATGTATATTAAATAGACATGTTATTGACATTGTCTATGTGGGGCCTACATGCTTGGAGATGATCTAACGGTGTAAAAATGATCTACTTGCCATGTAGATCATCTTCTCATAAAATCTATCATGCTCTAAAACTTCTAACCCTATCAAATGTTGGTTTTAAATTAATTGTATAAGTAGATGACTCATAAATCATACAGTTTTTGCTTGAGTTAAAAGTTTTAGAATGATATGATTTTCGGAGAGGATGATCTATATGGTACGTATATATATCGATCATCCTTACAAAAATATCCCTTAGATAATCTCCATATAGTCCCTACATTGACCTTGTCAATAACATGTATATTTAAGCATGTCCCACAATCCTCACTATATATAGATATTATAGATAAGTAGTATAAATACGTAAGAGAAAATTTATATTTTTAATATAATATATCTCTTCATTTATATTTGGGAGTGAGAAACCGTGGAGGAACTTGAAATTCTTTCTTTAATTTTTTGTGAAAATGGAGAATTTTTTTTTATTATAATGATGAAAAAGAAAAATTGATATATGTTATAAGTCAATAAAAATATAATAGTAATAATTCTCAATCCTATAGATACGTAGGCTATTTTGTACTAGATGATTAAAAAATCATCTTATCCTTATAAAAAAATAGCTTCAGAGTCATTCTATGTGGGCCCATAATTAAATATAGTATTATAGAGAATTAATTTAATTTAAATATAATTAAAGAGAATTAATAAGAATAACACTATTTATGGTGCTTTAATTAGTAAGAAGGTGCTTTAATTAGTATTTTTAATAATTTTGTCATATTCATTTGCAATGCTTACAGATAATCTGTAAATACAAATTAATTGATGAAATAGAAAAAAAAATTTTAAAATAAAATAATTCAACTAAACAAACACCCGCCCATTTTTTTTATAAGTACAAACACCCATATAGTACTGCAACAATAACATTTTACACATAATTTGATGAATTTTTTTGTGAAGCTAATGGAATTCATTATTTTTTTCACTCCTCAATAATCTGTGAGGTAAATTAGAATCAAATGCTAAAAAAGAAAAAAAATACGCTAAATCAAAGAATGTGTAACTAAAGAAAAATATACATAAAAGTTAATAGTAGGAGCACAAAGTACTAAATAAAGAAAGTGTAATAGAATAAAGAGTACAATATATAAAGTCTCAAAGATCTAACTCTCTTACATCTCAATTTTTTAATTCATGAGACATAAATTTAAAACTGACAAAAAAAAGATGAATATAAACCAAAGAAGTAAAACATGTGATAAAAAAAATAGACCATGTAAAGAAAGTGTAATAGAATAAGTAGTACAATACACAAAGTTCTCTCCACAAACTCTCTTACATCTCAATTTTTTCTTTCATGATATATAAATTTACAATGGACCAAAAAAAAAAATGAACGTAACCAAAGAAGTAAAATATATGATAAAGAAAGAGAACAAAGAGAAAAATAAATTGATGTTTATTTCTAAAATAAATAAAAGAACTTGGCCAATGCAGACCTGCGTTGGTAGATCTCATCCCCTGTCTTCAAACTCAACTATTTCNGCCAATTAAAAGGAATCAATAAAAAAGAGAGAATAAATTTTAGAAAGATAATTTAGGAGAAATTTAAGTAGATGGAGATTTTATTTGATTAGCTTAATTAACATGATAAATGACTAATTAAAGAGAATTATGATGTTAAGAGAGAAACCTTGAGTGTGACACATAAGCCTTGAAAGCCTCAATGAGTGACACATCAACGTTAGAGGTCTCAGAGCATGACACGTGGCGTTTGAAGGAGGAGATTAGAAAAAAAATTAGATTAGCAAATAAAGCATTAGAAAAATGAAACTTTGTAGCTCGAAAGACAAAGTAATCTTAGCTAGAAAAATATGTCAATGTAATTTATGTGCATTAGTTACAATTCTAATTTTTAATGAGTAATTAGTGGCCAATTAAAAGGAATCAATAAAAAAGAGAGAATAAATTCTAGAGAGATAATTTAAGAGAAATTTAAGTGGATAACGATTTTATTTGATTGATTTAATTAACATGATAAATGACTAATTAAAGAGAATTAATGAGAATTAGGATGTGAGGAGGTCTCAGAGCATGACACGTGGCGTTTGAAGGAGGAGATTTGAAAGGAGCTTGGAAGAGAGGAGGGTAGGAGTTAAACATACCATTGCGTAATAGGATGGGTTTTGTTGACCATGAGCTGACGGTGAGGGTTTTTTTGACCAAGGATTTCTGCTATATATATATATAATAGATGTAGTTTTTTGAACCCACACCTAAGAGAGAGGGTTTTGTTAACCCAAAGGCTTCTTTTATATTATGGCCGTGCAAAGCACATGCATTTTTCTAGAAATAATCTTATTTTTTTATATATTTTAATATTTTTATATTAAAATTAAATTAATAAGAGATTTATTAGATTTGTTTCTTTGAACAACCCTGAAATAAAATCATCTTACCATTTAAAACTTAATTAACTTAATAATAAATAACATATATATTAGAGAGTTTTTTTCAATATATTGAACAACTTGTTAAATTGAAAACTGTAAACCATATATATATAGTGAACGGTTCAGTATACAACCTTATTTGTACATTGGCATATGGGGTCTACATCAGGTTGATCTAAGGGTTGATATTTTTTAATAATGTTCTCTTCACCTTTTAGATCATCCTCACAAAAAATCAAACCATTTTAAAACTGCTAGTCCAATTAAAAATTGATTCTTTTTCTCATCGTTCATTGTTCACCGTTAATTTTTAATCAAATTTCGATCAATTTTTGTTGGGGCTAGAAATTTAAGAATGATATGATTTTTGGTAGAGATGTTCTACTCATCTTGTAGATCATTCTCACTGATAATCAACCCTTGGTTCCTCAACATCTGGGCCCTACNGACTTACCCCCCTCAAAGATCAGATATTGAACTTACCTCCTCAAACTAACGGTTTCCGTGATTCTGCCGTTAGAAGGCACACGTGCGTCTCGCACGTTCCATTTTTTAGGGGGGTAAATCCGATTAGCCAATTATTCTGGGGGGTAAACTAAATTATCCCAAAAAAAATGGTGCAGAGTAGAAATTAACCCTGAGAGAAAAACCAAAATGGAGAGATGGATGTTGGTGTTTAGGGATTTGATTAATCAAAATTTTTAATTACTTTTTTATCAGAATTCTTAATTACTTTTACTCATTCACCACCACTTCATCTTCTCCATCCTCAAATTCATCATAAATTTTCAGAGAATGAGATCTACTACTCTTCCTTCTCTGTATTGGGTTCTTTCCAATGACATTAATGAATTGATTAAATCTAGACAAAAGCTTTAAAATTTAAGAGAACTTCACTATAATTGACCATATAAAAAAGATAAAAATATTAACCAATTNAATTATTTTAGAAATTGTTAATTAATTCTAATTTGAGAAACGTGTTGGTGTAATTAAAGGTAATTATTCTTTATTTTAGAAATTGCTAACATTTAAGTCTGATTTTGTAAATTTCGGCTGTCATCATAATGGGTGACGTGGCACTCTAGAAAATTAGAGTGCCACATGGAGTAATATCATAGCCATGTCAGACGCTTCAGCTATAGTAATATGGTATAGATAATAGATAATAGCTATAATTGATTGGACCATATGTTTATAATGTAGGTTTTTTAACCCACACCTAAGAGAGAGAGTTTCGTTAATCCAATAATAGACAATATGTTTATAATGTAGGTTTTTTTAACCCACACTTAAGAGAGAGGGTTTTGTTAACCCAAGGCTTCTCCTATAGTATATTACTAGCCCCATATCCCGTGCAAGGCACGGGGCTTCTTTTTAAAAAAAAAATTTAAATTTTNAAGAAGGCAGCCCCCATCACGTACAATCTCTCTCTAAAATTCTCTCTCTATAAGAAGAAGAGGAAGAAGAATAAGAAGATGAAGAAGAAGAGGATGAAGTGATCGCTGACAGATCTAACTTGCTGAAAAAAAATGGTGAACAAAGCAGCCCCTAGCCATCGCACCTCCGATCTCTCTTTCTCTCCCTAAAATTTCTCTCTCTAAAATTCTCTCTCTATTACTTCTTTTTCAAACAAAGGAAGGGCAAATATGTCAATAAAAATAAATAAAAACTAAGTCAAAGAGTTAAAAATGCCATGTGTACAAAAGACAAAAAAAAATTGGGTTGCATTTAAAAAGCCAAAGATAATTGGGTGGGAAGTTAAAGCATAGCTGAATTGGGGTTCCAGCCTAATTTCATGTAAAATTATGAGATTGCGAACAAAAATACTTTGAGATAATAAATAGCTTATATTGTTGTTGTTGGAGATTATGTATGTTTGAGAATTAGATAGATAATGGTGCTTAATTATTAAACCGGCCCACCTGTAATTAGTGAAGGTAATAACTATATATCAACTATGATTTTAAAAAGCATAAAATTTATATCTGCTTTTAGAAATGTTAGGTTGTAGTAAAAGATAGTTAATGGTAATTAGAGAAAAGGAAAAAATGATCTGCTTTTAGAAATGTTAGGTTGTAGTAAAAGATAGTTAATGGTAATTAGAGAAAAGTAAAAAAGCTTAGCAATTAATTTGTTGTTATCCATACTATACAAAGATCTCATTGTTTTAGAAACGTATATTTAAATCCTGATATAGTGGAGGTAGAATATAAGGCATTTATTAGTAACACTAAATTAATGACGAAATTTGTATGGGCATTGAAGGTAACATTTTAGAATCTTGCAATTAAATGTAANAACCGTTAGTTTGAGGGGGTAAGTTCAATATCTGATCTTTGAGGGGGGTAAGTCCAATTGGCCAATTATTCTAAGGGGGTAAACTAAATTAACCCTTAAAAAATTTAGTTGTTTTAGAATTTGAATTTATGTTTATAATGTAGGTTTTTTAACCCACACCTAAGAGAGATGGTTTTGTTAACCCAATAATAAATAATAGATTAGGCCATATGTTTATAATGTAGGTTTTTTTAAACCACACCTAAGAGAGAGGGTTTCGTTAACCCAAGGCTTCTTCTATAATATATTACTAGCTTCTATATCCCGTGCAAGGCACGGGGCTTCTTTTTAAAAAAAATTAAATTTTTTATTAAATAATTAAAAAATTTAGTTGAATTTATGTTTATAATGTAAGTTTTTTTAACCCACACCTAAAAGAGAGAGTATTATTAACCCAATAATAGATAATAGATTGGGCCATATGTTTATAATGTAGGTTTTTTTAACCCATACCTAAGAGGAAGGGTTTTGTTAACCCAAGGCTTCTCCTATAGTATATTAGAATAAATAATAGATAGATTGGATTAATAAAACTCTCTCTTAATTGTGGGTTGAAAAAAACTTACATTATAAACATATGACCCAATCTAAAACAACTAAATTTTCTATTAATAAAAAAATTCAAATTTTTTTTTTTAAAAGAAGCCTCGTGCGGGATATGGGGGCTAGTAGTGTATAAGAAACTAACATATCAATTTTGACGCCATATGTTTAAGGCACAAGAGTTTCTTTTTAGTTTTGTGTTTTAGTTTTCATATTTTTGTTAAAAGCAAAAAAAATTAATTCTAAATATGATCTAAGTTGTTATCAAAAGCTTTAAAAAATAATTCTTAGAAAAGAAGAAGAAATATCTTCAAATCTATGGGCATGGGACCTGAGTTGGGACCCATAGAAAACAATAAATGGAGATGATGCAAGGGCCATTCTAAAACTTTTAATCCATACAAAGGTGATTGAATCAGCGTTTTGATGGAGTTTGAAGTTTAGAATAGGTTGTTTTTTAATTGGTGAGGTTGCTCTATCGTTAAATTTAATCCAAAATGATGAGTAATTAAACTCAATTATTTCACCCAAGTTGGTATTACAAAATTTAGAGAATTGATACCTTCTAAAATAAATGATATTATAATTCCCTCCAAATCTTACAGATTTTTCAACGCATTGAAATTTAACTGNTTTTTTTTTTTAAAAGAAGCCTCGTGCGGGATATGGGGGCTAGTAGTGTATAAGAAACTAACATATCAATTTTGACGCCATATGTTTAAGGCACAAGAGTTTCTTTTTAGTTTTGTGTTTTAGTTTTCATATTTTTGTTAAAAGCAAAAAAAATTAATTCTAAATATGATCTAAGTTGTTATCAAAAGCTTTAAAAAATAATTCTTAGAAAAGAAGAAGAAATATCTTCAAATCTATGGGCATGGGACCTGAGTTGGGACCCATAGAAAACAATAAATGGAGATGATGCAAGGGCCATTCTAAAACTTTTAATCCATACAAAGGTGATTGAATCAGCGTTTTGATGGAGTTTGAAGTTTAGAATAGGTTGTTTTTTAATTGGTGAGGTTGCTCTATCGTTAAATTTAATCCAAAATGATGAGTAATTAAACTCAATTATTTCACCCAAGTTGGTATTACAAAATTTAGAGAATTGATACCTTCTAAAATAAATGATATTATAATTCCCTCCAAATCTTACAGATTTTTCAACGCATTGAAATTTAACTGAGCTAAGATTGAGTAACAATATATTAAAGGGAAAAGAAAAATGTTATAACAAAATATACGAATGAAGGTTGTATATAACAAACAACGAAGAGCATTACAGATTAAACTTTAAAGTGCAGCACAATCCCCCAAAAAATAAAAAGACAAAATAAAATATAAGGAAGCTAATTCAAATAGATGTTTACTTTTTTCCAATGAATTCGCATGTGCCCCTGTGTTGGCTCAAAATCACCTTTCTCCAAAGCACTAGAAAAGTAAACCTCAAAAAATCTAAGAAGGATAGGATACGGGTGTGTTGGGATTCTGATAAGAACCGAATTTGGTTCTTACCCAGAAGCCCGCACGAGCAACTTAAATAACACAAATTTATAACCAGTAACCAAATAATTCTTCTTTTTATCTTGTTCAATATTGATCACCCAATGGGTATTTATAATAACTACAATGCTTGACCACCAAAAAAAGGGAATCCTAGTCCTACTAAAAATAGTGACTCTATAAAATAGAAATTCCTAATAACTAATAACTTGAATAATAAAGCTTACTAAATAATAATCTACTTAAATATTTAATATTAGATTTCTAAAATAATTAATATGAAATTACGTCCAATTTTGTTAGAAGCATATACAAAGAGATAATTATTAAAAATGTAAAGTACAATTATTGCTTTGAAATCATCTGTTTCAAACCAGTCGCAAACTTTTTCCCAATCCTCTTGTGCCACAGTTCTATAAGGGTGTTGGCGGCTTTCTTCACTATTTTCAAATTTCTGGTAATGCTGGTGAAGCTTACACCTAAAATCCTTAAACTGCTGCCCTAAATAACTATTCACTACCTTTTTCACGTGTGGAAGATGGAGATCTATGTCAAAATTTTTCCTACAACAAATTTAAATTGCAGGGTAAAAAATAATTAATTCATAATGAAAAAATTACATCTATTATATGAAGAAATGAATACTTTACCAAAATACGATAATGCAATTTTTGCCTCAGTCCTTTCTTAACAAGCCTCCAGTCGTGGCATGTTAAAGGTGCGTATGTGCGGCAAATAATTCCAACTTCAGTTGAAAACTCTTTACTCCACGGACCAACCGGTCTTCCCATCCCTTCCTTGATCTCTATTCTAGGTTTCTGACCAGATGCTTTTAGATACTTTATGAGAGAGTTATTTTTTGCCAAGCCTTTCGGTTTTCTTGATGATGTAGAAGCTGTTCAAAATGAAAAAGAAAATATTTATAAGAAGCAAAATGATCTTTAGTAATTTGTAACATATATATATATATATATATATATATATATATATATATATATTAAAATTTAATGATCTTACCAACACTACTTGATGGAGTGCATTCTTGTGTTCTTTGTGATTGAGGCATAGATACAGATTATCCACTAGACCGTGTTGAAGATCGTCGATTGCCTGGCGCCATATCTGTTAAATACAAATAGATAAAAAGATTAAGCATCATATCCAAATTATTGAATTTATGAATTAAAAGATAACAAAAATAGAGTTCAAGCGCAATTATAAGGAAATGAATAGTACTAGATATAAAAATAATAAAATTTATAATACTTTAAGTGTACATTCATTCTATGTCACTATCATCAACACTCAATATGAGACCCTCTTGTTCACTATAATAATTCATTAATGCATCATCTTCTTCATCAATTTCATCGTCGTTAATGAATGTATCATCCATCTGATTTCTTTCCACATTGATTACAACCACATTTGCATCAATTTCGTCTGGGTTCACATCATCCCTATTCAGCTGGATGGGCATAAGTTCTTCTCTTTCTCTTGATTCAACTATTTGATCATGTTGGATAATGCCATTCAATGCGAGCTGCTCATCACTACGCTCTGCTTCAATATCTTCTTCTTTCTCTAAAACATCACTAATATTCCGAAGCTTTATGTCACGCCCCGCTCACACGCGTACCAATATTGTCCCTGCTTTAGCCACCACACGCGGTACAGGGTTTTATTCTTGGCGAGAGCCCAACCCAGTCCAGGCCCAACTTAATGACAACCTGACCAAACCCAAGCTCACCCAAAAGGCTTTGGCACACTGTAAGACAGTTTGTGAACTCATAGCCCAGGGTCAGGACACTCTCCTAGGCGATGTGGGACTAATACCTCCTCCCAAGAACAAAACTCTGTACCCAGTGGGGTGGCTAAAGCAGGGACAATATTGGTACGCGTGTGAGCGGGGCGTGACATTATGGTATCAGAGCCGAGGACGGCTCATCGTATGGGGTGGTGGGAGGAGGTATTAGTCCCACATCGCCTAGGAGAGTGTCCAGAGCCTGGGCTATGAGTTCACAAACTGTCTTACAGTGTGCAAGGCCTTTTGGGTGAGCTTGGGTTTGGTCAGGTTGTCATTAAGTTGGGCCTGGACTGGGTTGGGCTCTCCCCAAGAACAAAACCCTGTACCGCGTGTGGTGGCTAAAGCAGGGACAATATTGGTACACGTGTGAGCGGGGCGTGACACTTTATCTTCAGCACAACCTGCCAATCACCACGTATTTTGGTGTCGCTCACATAGAAGACTTGATCTGGTTGAATGGCTAGCACAAATGGATCATCTTTATACTATGTCCGAGAGACATTGACACAAGTGAAATGACTATCTATTTGAATTCCCATCTTTTTGTTTCCAAGATCCCACCAATCACACTTGAAAAGGAAAACTCGATTTCCAAATAGGTAATCTAACTCTATGATGTCTGTTAAGACACCATAAAAGTCAATCTCTTTTGATTTGTGTTCCCCTTTTACAACCACACCACTATTTTGAGTCCGTAAATGCGTCTCATGATCCTTTGTGTGAAATCGAACACCATTAACAATGCAACTGCTATATCATTTCACACGTGGATCAGGCCCGCATGCCAATGAATATAATTCGTCAGTAGCTTCAGGAGACTTTTCATCGCGTAAATTTTGCATCCATCACCAAAATGTAGAAAAAATAAGTGAACTGGAGATGTAATACTATTATAACAATGATTAACATGTTTAAATCAAGCTCTCCATATAAACACTTACATGTTGTTCAAACTATTTAGCGAAATATTTTTCTTGTCTCTCGTGTAAATTATGTGGATTTTGACTTTTGAGCTCTGTCATGTGTTATCTGCATTTAAATTTTTATGTACATTTAATAAACTCATATTAGTTTAATATAATGTATAAGTTTTTTGACTAAATAGAACACTTACTCAAGATATGAGGATATTTCATCTGAATTATTCAACACATAATATCGAGCCTTATCGTACTCCTTGAGTTGAAGGTTGATAATTTTACAACCTCCAACGGTTGAACGCTTTGTGTGAAAACATTTAACCCTGTGTCTTGTTCCCTTGAGCCACCATCATAATTTCGTTCTTCACGATTGAACTGTGTTTCGATTCCTTGGAGATACATAGAGTAGAACGTAAGATATTCGGTGTTAATGTACGCTTCTGCTATTGATCCTTCTGGTCGTGCCCTATTACGAACATATCTTTTTAGAGTGTGCAGAAACCTGTCCACGGTTTCAAAATTATTGAATTCTGAGTGAAACAATATAAAATCTCTTCTAATGAAGCATATAACAAATAAACTAAAACTTCACCTTTCAATTGGATACATCCATCGATATTGCACAGGTCCAGCAAGTATAGCCTCATGTGGTAAGTGAACTGCCAAATGGACCATTACATCGAAGAATGCTGGTGGGAATATTTGTTCGAGATTGCAGAGTAATACAACAATGTCCTTTTCCATCCTATCTAGGACTTCAAACTTTAGTGTCTTGCAACACAACTCCTTAAAGAAAATACCCAGTTCAATCAATGATTTTAATACATTATCAAGAAAGAAACCACGCATTATAATAGGGAGGAGGCTCCTGTCATGAACCCCCAATAATTATCAACTGAAAAAAATTCACCCTCCAGCAGGATCGGAATCGCTCCTCACATCACTTGATCTTTACTGAATTCGGACCAAAAAGAAAAATTTTTGGGGCATTAACCCCAAAGCTTGCAAAAGATCTAGAGAAAATTCTGGTAGAAGCAGTGAAATCAGGCCCAGAAGGAAGAGAAATATGGAAG
>MVGT01003715.1:18630-39877 GCA_002174775.1 Macleaya cordata
CTGATATCTTAAAATCATTAGCATTTACACATCGATCAATATTTGATGCATAACCATCTGGAAACTTCACTGACTTTAACTACTCACATAAGGTTTTCCTCTCTGTAGGTGACAACGTATAACACGCAGGTGGTATAATAAGCCTATCACCTCTCTTAATTGTATGCAACTCTTTTCTAATGCCCATCACTTCTAAATCTAGTCGAGCTTTTACTATATCTTTTATTTTACCATCTAGATTCTACAATGTTCCCAAAACACTTTCACAAATATTTTTTTCAACGTGCATAACATCAAGGTTGTGTCGAAGTTTATTAGATTTCCAGAATGGTAGTTAAAAAAATATGCTCCTTTTTGTCCAATTCAACTCAATCTCCGTACGCTTCCTTTTCTTGTTATTCGGTGCTTTCCCAAATTTCTGTTGTTCGACATGTTCAAGTTGTGATAACAGATCATCCCCGGACAAGTTCTTAGGCTGCAACCGGCTCTCATTGTTTCCATCAAATAATTCTTTGCCACGGGTTCGCCAAATATGCCTTGGCGGCAAAAAAAGACGATGAGCCATATAACATAACTTTCGACCATTCTTCAAATACATAGAACATGTATCCCTATTACAAACTGGACATGCCATGTTGCCTTTAGTACTCCATCCAGACAAGTTTCCATATGCAGGAAAGTAATTAATAGTCCACAACAATGCAGCATGCAATTGAAATCTTTGGTTTGATGCTGCATCATAAGTATCTACCCCATTTCCCCACAATTCTTTTAATTCATCTATCAATGGTCGTAAATACACATCGATGTCGTTTCCAGGTGCTTTAGGTACAGGTATAAGTAGGTACATGAAAATAAAAGGCTCTTTCATACATTTCCAAGGTGGCAAATTATAAGGTATAATCATTACTGGCCACATGCTATAGGAGTTGCTCATGTCACCAAAAGGGCTGAGCCCATCACTTGCAAGGCTAAGGCAGACATTGTGAGGATCAGTGGAAAACCACTCATGCTCCTTGTCAAATTCTTCCCAAGTTTTAGAATCTGCTGGGTGCCTAAATACATTCTTCTATGGAATGCACTTTTCTTTGTGCCATCTCATATCTACAGCAGTCATCCTTGACATAAACAATCTTTGAAGCCTTGGTTTTAGTGGAAAATACCGCAAGACTTTTTGTGGTATTTTCTTACCCTTACCTTCAACAACTTTATACCTCGGCTCACCACATACAGGACAATTCACAAGATTTTCATGTTCCTTCTAAAATAGCGCACAATCATATTTGCATGCATGTATTGGGATATGACCAAGCCCTAGTTTCCGCATTAACATCTTCGCCTTGTAATATGACTTTGGGAGTGTCTCACCTACAGGCAATGCTGCTTTAATCAACTCAATAACCATGTCGAACGATTTGTTACTCCAATGGTTCATTATCTTGAGATAAAGCCAACTTCACAAGAAAATCCAACTTTGAAAACTTCTTGCAACCTGGTTACAAAGGCTGAGTCGCTTCACATAAAAGACTATCAAACGTATCTTGATTTCCATCACGCATATTAGGACAACTATTAAATTCTTCCGTATCAACAGCATTTGCTACTTCCATTTTTGCTGTTGGGCGTAAATCTTCAAGCAACTTTTGCAACCCATCAAATTGTTGTCCTTCTTTACCAGAACCATTTTCAACATCTTCATCATCAACATCATCATAATCATCATCATCGTCAGATAATGCCTCAAAATCTTCACCATGATGTACCCAGCGAGTGTAAGTCTTATCCATGCCAACGTTCCATAAATGCTCTTCAACCACATCAATGTAAAAAAAACCTACCCTATTTTTGCATTTTCTACATGGACACAGGATCCTATCCATTGCATCTTTATGACTGCGGGCCATATTCATAAATTCTCTAATACCATTTATATATTCAGGCCAGAACCTATTACGCAATTGCATCCAACTTTTGTCCATATCTGTTTCTAAATCAAGCTATATACATATACCACACATAATACTTGTTAAGTCACATTAACCAAAAAATAAAAGAAAATAATAAATTAAACCACATCCCATTAGCATATACAACTCAAACTAAACATTCTTTAATAAGTAGCGTTATTGTACTACTAATAGAACTCAAGTTGTAAATAGCATTCTAGAGCTTGTATGTTGTAACTATACATGCAGCACACACAAACAGTAAAAAGCATGGCCCTTCCTTTCAAAGGCAACCCCAAAAATTCAAATAAATCCAATTATTTGTTACGACTCGCCATATTTTCATACGATTTTTATCAGGTCATTCACATAGTTAAGAATACCAAACAGTAAAGGTTGCATTTGAGATTTCAGTTTTATAAAAGTGAAATAAATATTCTGTGTACCATTCAAGCTGCTAAACTACGATACCCATACACTTCAAAATGCATCCCATATTGGATACTTTAATTCTAAATTTTATGTATAAAATTTGTATCCATGTACAACGTATCCAACTTCAAAAAAAAATTGTTCAAGTAGCAGCTATGTTAAATAGATATACACATAAGCATCACAACCATTTTTTAAGTTGCCACATTCTTCAAACCCACTATCACATTTCCCCATTGTCCTAATTGCTTCTCTAATTTTTTTTCTTCACAAAATAACAAATCAAAACAAACGTTACATAGGTGGGAGAGATACCTGAAATGCTACAGCGCTAGAACAGAAAGCAAGAATGCAATAGAACAAAGCATGTCCATTAGGAAAATATTTTAAATGAGAAATCAGGTGTCTGAACAAAAATGAGCTAGAAGTTAATTAATTAGGAAGAAAACATAAAGCTGATTTATCTTTTTTATGCCTTCATTGTAAGTACATAGTACAGATCATCCATTATATAAATCTAAACCACTTCCACAATAAAAATAGGTAAATCAACTTCAATATGAACTTTATACCCAGGTCTCTCATAATCAAATTCGTGCTTGAGGTTTGTGTGTCTCAATATGACTAAGGTTCCACAAACTTAATGAAGTAATCAATAAGAGTAATTATCCATTGTTAATCATTTAATAATTTGAATCGAAACAATCAAATTCTAATAGAATTGTAAACAAGAACTCACGCAGTATTGAAAAGGTATGCCTTCCCACGGCGGCAACTGAAAGACTGGTTAAAAAAAAACAATAAATTAGAACTATAAATGTACAGAAACAATCTAAACAAAGGCTAAATTTTCATGTAGAATCACAAAATAGACTACAGAGAGATATTTTACAGCAACTGGTCATTCGGAAACTTATCAATTTAATCTGTTAATGGAATGATAAAGAATGCAAGATCCAACTATTCCAACTTGATGTCTAATTTAGTATTTTAGCCCTTCTAAGGGTATAATCATACAACAATGGTAAAATATCAAGATCTCCAATCTGGTCAATTAAATGGACCTCTCTAGAACATACAAACTCATTAACATCAGCAAGAAACTAGAACTTAGTCTAAAACATATGCAAGTACAAATAATTCAATTAAATGGAAACAAGGTACCAAGATCAATTTCAATCCTGGACAAAATCAAACAAGATTCAAACTTTCTTATTTCATATGCTGCAAAGATTGATTAAAATTGAGTGAACATGGGTTGAGATTTGGGTATTCAAAAGGTTGTTAAAATTGCCCTAAAATATAAATGGAAACTTTGAAAATTTTCGTTGAGAGATTGTTACAGGAAGTCTATATATCATTTAAATGGGGCAAAAAAGGAAACCCTCAGCCGGCACTACTTGACCGGGCAGCAAAAAAAGAACTGTTTTCAAGATCAACAACAGAGTCCACATCATTAACAGCATAATTCCAACCCCAGAGTGAGAATAGGAGAAGAAACCATCGAAAATGAATTCTAGAGAGAGAAAGTAGTAAGAGAGAGAGGGTAGATCATATACGCACCTTGGAGACAAAGTCATCGGCTAAGGCAGAGAAATGAGAGAGACAAAAACAGAGAAGAGAGAAAAGAGAAAGTTCAGTAAAACAAAAGAGAGAGAAAATAGAGAGAACGAGAGACCAGTGAAAGAAAAGAAAGAGAAAACGAGAGATCAGAGAAGAGAAAAAAGAGAAAGACCAGTGAAAGAAAAGAGAGAGAAAACAAGAGATCAGAGAAGAGAGAAAAGAGAAAGACCAGTGAAAGAAAAGAGAGAGAAAACAAGAGATCAGAGAGTGAAAGAAAAGAGAGAGCAGAAGAGAACGAGTGAAACTTGAGAGAAAGAGAAAGTTACCTGACCGGTGGTGAGCACGGGGGTGGAGTTGAGCAACAGTCCTCTTCTTCTTTCTTCTTCTCTTCAGTGTATCATCTTTGTTGAAAAAAAAACCTGAGGAAGAACGCGGGTAATGATGCGCCGCTTCTTCATCTTTCTAAAATTTGGGTGCAGATATTTATACCAAAATTTTCTAACTCTCTGCATCAAAAATCAAGTTGGTTAAGAGCTGTAATATATTAGGAGAAATATGTAACGCTATAAATAATGAAATTATGAATATCTAACAGACACGAGCCAATGTGCCCTTGCACACTGCTAACAACGTGCCAATTATATGCGCCCATCAACGTGTCAAAGTACCCAGCGCCGTGCCATGGCCTATACCAAAGTGTCCTTACACACTGCTAACAACGTGCCATTACAGTGCCATGCAACGTGCCACTGTGCCCAACACCGTGCCATGGAATGTGCTAAAGTAACCTTGCACACTGCCAAATAACATATCCCAATGTGCCATCACAGTGCCAATCAACGTGTCAAAGTACCCGGCACCGTGCCATGGCATGTGCCAAAGTGCCCTTGCACACTGCTAACAACGTGCCAATGTGCCATTACAGTGCCAAGCAATGTGCCAATGTGCCCAACACCGTGCTATGGCATGTGCTAAAGTAACCTTGCACACTGCCAAATAACATATGCCAATGTGCCATCACAGTGCCAATCAATGTGTCAAAGTACCCGGCACCATGCCATGGCATGTGCCAAAGTGCCCTCGCACACTGCAGAATGATAGGATCATCCACCTACCGTCGAATCATGTCAATGAAATATATATTTAATTTAAATATGATGTCGATCTCCTGATAGTAGTGCATGACTCAATAATTAGTATTATATTAATCACAACTACTAGCATAAATAAATTTTCTGTAATCGCAAATAAGTAAAATAATATGGTTTCATTTTTCAACAAAATAAATTTCGTTGAAAACACCAGGCTATATCAGTTTTAAAACAGATGGCCATTATTTGAGACAGATGTCAAAGTCACAAATGATATTTGATTATTTGCGACGTAAATAAACGTCGCAAATGATATTTGATTATTTACGACGTAAATAAGCGTCGCTAATAATAGCGTTGCTAGTTAAGAGATTATTTGCGATAGTGCTTGCGTCGCTAATAAAAGATTACTGGCAACGCATGTAACCGTCGCCAATATTAGGTTATAATGTGTTTTTTTGGCGACGCTTTAGGAGCGTCGCAAATGTATTCGTCGCAAAAGGTGTGATCTATTGTAGTGATTCTCTTTCTTTAATGAACCCTATAGATCCACAAACCTTACCCTAATTTTTTTACAAGATATTATCGATTTCCCAACTGATGTGCCAGAATTTTTTCACCGACTTATGACCTAAATTGGCCTTTGCGTTTATCTATGGAAACCTAATGATGGTTATTTCGATATTTCTTCTTTTGGATATTTTTTCTCTTCCCTGTAATCCAAATGATGAAGTTTATTGGACTTTGTGAGTTTTATTGCCTGTTTTGACAAGATGGTTCAAGGCATCGAGATATTAAGTATCTCAAACTTTCTGAAGTAAACTATATGCTCAGACTTCTGAACTCTGATCTGCATGTTAACTGCGTCTCTGTTAGCCCTTACTTCCTCTTCTCTATTGCTTCTGAAAAGATTCTATTAGCCTTTCTCTTTCTGGTTTTGTTTATCTCTTATGGCTGACCACTAGAATGATACTATTGATGATCTAGCTCATCGTCTTGAAGATAATCTCAACTTTATGCCTGACGAGGAGCATCGTAACTTTGTTGACTTTGATTTTGATGAACTTCTTGGAGCAAGGGAGAACTGGCGTAATAGTCTCCTTGCTCGTCTGTACTCGGAAACCCCTAAAAATGCAATCCAAATCAGAAATGCTGTTAAGTATGTGTGGGGTACAAAATCTCAGATTACAGTGATTCTAGTTGATAATGGTAACTTCTTGATTAGATTCTCAAACTCCACTAAACCCCGTTGGGTTCTCAGGGAAGGTCCATGGTCTATTTTTGGGGATCTTTTGGGTGGAAATGATTAATCTTCAGCCCGAACATATGAATCGTTTCATGCCAAGTCGTATAGCTTCGATCATTGGAACGGTGACCAACATCGGACCTTTCTCTGGTATCCCTTTAACAACAAGCCGATAAAAGCAAGGGTTAGAGTGAATATTGAAGAGCTTCTGATCCAAGATACTTAGGTAAGGAAAATCAATGGCGGCTGGGCAAAGGTATGCTTCAACTACTTAGCTCTCCCTCCCAACTTCTGTAATCTTTGTTTCATGTTAGGATATACACAAGATTCGTGTCCAAATGTTTTTGCGCCTGATCCGAATCCAGAACACAACAACATTAATCGGTACAATTTCTCTGAACTATCCTCTAATGAACCAGATGAGGTGATTCCTTTGCTTGATATGGATATCTCTGGTGGTGAATTATCAGGCCAAACAATGACTCTGACTACTGTGGATCCCTACCCTAAACTGACTATATTGGGTAAACGACCTAGGCCCAGATCTATCTCTTCGACTCCTTCCTCAGCCCATAGAGATGCATCATCTATAGGCCCGAACCAAACTGGCCCAAACATTATTGGTTTTGGTCACAGGGAGATTGAAGAAGATTTTTCTGTTGAGCCCCTCCCAACTCGCTTGGATCTGGATTATATTTACCTCCCACCCATCATTTGCAAGCCTCTCCCATTTACTGACCTAGGTGAGACTTCTTCTATCCATGAACTGTCTTATGTTATTCCAGAGACTCTAACTATTATGCCTAATCTAAATGTGATTGATAATCCTGGATAAATCCCTAATGATATATTGAGCATTTTTCTCCCACCAGCTAATAATCATATTAAATCTAATGTTTCTCTAACTGAAAACGATGAGATCCAAGTTCTGCAACTGGCTGTAGAAGTTCATCAGGCTCCTGCGACTCATATGGCTGAGGACATTTGCACCCAAGTAAGTTTTTCTTTTTCCCTGTCTTTTTTAGTCTATTTCTCTTCTTTGCTACTGCTTTTGTATCTACTGATCTTGACTTGGTTTCTGTCTCATGTTCTTACCCTTGTGATTTGGTTAATGTTTTTCTCCTTGTTTTTGTATTCTGTTTCTATTTTTTCTTTTTCTTTTTTTCGATGAGGTTTCTCTCTTGGAATTGCCAAGGTTGTGTCTCTAAATTTACTGTTTCTCATCTTAAAAAATTACGTATGACAGAATCCCCTGATATTGTATTTATCTCTGAAGCTAAAGCTTCGATTCAATATATGACCAATCTCTTCCAATCATGCAAGTTCTTCAACTCTTGGTCAATACCTCCGCTTGGTAAAGCAGGAGGTATAACTCTAGCCTGGAATGATAATGTCTCTGTTGAGATATTACATTCAAATCGCCACTTTATTAATGCGATGGTGATGGATAATCTAGAACCATCTCATGTGAATTCATCCTCTCTTGTTTCTACAGGACTCCTTGCAAATCGAATCGTTTAAATGAATGGGAGTTTGTAGCTGAAATGGTTGATCATGTTCAAAAACTTTGGTTACTTATTGGAGATTTAAATTCTATTTTGATCCTTCAGAAAAGAAAGGTGGTAAGGCTTTTAATTATTGTGATATAAGAGACATCAAAAGTATTATTGATCATGCAAGGCTTATAGACTTAAGTTTTATTGGTCCAACTTATACTTGGAACAATAAACAACAAGGGTTAGCCAATGTCCAAGAAAGATTAGATAGAGGCCTTGCTAATAGTCAATGGATGCTAGATTTCCCTAACTCTACGGTCTTTCATCTTCCTAGAATAGCTTCAGATCACTGTCCTATTCTTTTAACAACTTCTAATAATTTACAAATTGGCCCTAAGCCTTTCAAGTTTTTTAATCTCTGGCTTAAAGAAACTGGTTGTATTAATATTATTCAAAGTAATTGGCAAGTGAATGGACCTGGTTCTCCTGCTTTCCAACTTGCTAATAATTTGAGGAACATTAAACACTACATTCGAATTTGGAATCGTGATGTTTTTGGCAACCTCCAAACTAATATTTCCAACTTGAACTCTTTAATTAAAGACCTTCACTTGAATAATAATTTAGGTATTAATGATGTGATCATTGCTGATAATACTTGTAAATTGAAGTTCTCTATGATCAACTTGAATCCTTCTAGAATAAAAAATCTAGAGATCTTGTTGTAGCTTGTGGTGATAAAAACACTTCTTATTTCCACGCCTCTGTGAATCATAGGAGAAGGAAAAATCGTATTGATAAAATTAAAGATAGCAATGGATCCTGGGTCTCTTCTCCACAACAAATTTCCTCCTGTCTCTCTAATCATTTTGCTCTTATTAGTACTTCTAATGGAAGTGGAAATTTGGATGAAACTGGAACTCATTCCTTCAATTTTATCTCTTTTGGATAATGAAAAATTATTGAGAATCCCTTCTAATGAAGAGATAAGATTAGTTGTCTATGATATGCACCCCTCAAAATCTCCGAGGCCTAATGGTTTTCCTGCTATGTTCTAACAACATCAGTGGCCTATTATGGAATCGATAATTATCAATATGGTGATCTCTTTCTTTAATACTAAACATATCCTAAAAGAGATTAATCACTTTTATAACTTTAATCCCTAAAACCGCATCTCCTCAAACTGCCTCTGATTTTAGGCCTATTAGTCTATGTAATACAGCTTATAAAATTATCTAAAAATTTTTAGCTAATAGGATGAGACCTTTTTTTAATAAGATTATCTCTCCTTATTAAGCAGCTTTTGTTCCTAATAGACATATCACAGATAATATTATTATGGCTCATGAGATCATTCATACTATGAGGAAAAAGAAAGGTAAATCTGGCATAATGGGTATTAAAATAGATATGTCCAAAGCCTTTGATAGAGTTGAATGGAATTTCCTTATCCAAATTATGCTAAAAGTGGGCTTCGCTCAGGATTGGTATGATCTTATCTATCAATGTATATCTACTACTTCATTCTCTGTTCTGGTTAATGGGTCCCCGGGTACTCAATTTAAACCTACTTGAGGAATAAGAGAAGGAGATCCTCTTTTTCTCCTTCGCTGTTCCTTATATGTATGGAGGCCCTTTCAAGACTGCTAAGTAAAGCTGAGGATAACAAACAAATCTATGGTATTAAAGTTGCTCGCCATAGTTCTTCTCTTTCTCATCTTTTATTCGCTGATGACTGTCTTATTTTATGTGGTACCAACTTAGTTGAATCGAGAAATCTAGTAAACCTTCTAAATAAATTCTGTGATGCCTCGGGCCAACTTATTAATTTCTAAAAATCTGGCATTTTCTTTAGTCCAAATCTTCTCAATAAATTCTGTAGAATGATAATTAAAATTCTAAAAGTTAAATTTTTTTTTATTAATGACAAATATCTAGGTGTGCCTCTTTTCATTAATAAATCTAAAATAAAATATTTTGAACCTCTCATTACCAATCTAGGAAATATACTAAAAACCTAGAAAGGTAAGCTCCTTTCTCAAGCCGGTCGCACCATCCTTACAAAAGCTGTTCTTGGTGCTATTTCTATCTATCAAATGGGTTGTTTTTATATTCCCAAGAAAATTTGTTCTACCATTACCTCTATCCAAAGACATTTTTGGTAAGGAAAATCTGATGGGAAAAAAGGTCTATATCTTAAAGCATGGGCCTCTTTGTGTAAACCGACTAATGAAGGTGGGCTTGGATTTAGAGATGTCCATCTTGATAATCTATCTTAGCTTTCAAGAATAGGATGGAGACTTATTTCCAATCCAAACTCTCTTTGGGCCAAAATTCTTAAGGCAAAATGTTTCCCTAATAAAGATCCCCTCGACCTCTCGATTAATTCTAATGGGTCATGGATCTGGTGTTGCATTAGAAAAAGGTCTTCTTAAAATTAAACATCATCATATTTGGGAAATTGGGGATGGGCTAGTATTGATATAGCAAATTCCAACTGGATTCCTAATATGCCTCCAAACAATATAGATGTCTCGAATATTCCTGCATCTATTTATCTGGTGAATCATCTGATGAATACTGACAATCTCTCCTGGAATGTATCCTTGGTTAATTCAATTTTTAATACAGTTACAGCTTCTTCTACTATCCAAATTCCTTTATCCTTGACTAGATCAGATCAAATTCATTGGAATCTCACTAAAATAGGATTATTCTCTGTCGAAAGTCTTTATAAAGCTTTATCTTCCCCTAATAGTGCTATTCCTATTAATCATAGTGGGTTTCCTATTTGGAATCAAATCTGGTCTATCAATACTTCTCCTAGAGTTAAATTATGTCTTTAAATGTTATCAAGATATGCTCTTTACTAATGGTAAACTAGGATCTATTATTTATATAGATAATATGAGATGCCCTTTATGTAATATCCATGTTGAATCTAATACCCATCTATTTATGAACTGCTCATACACTCGCTGTGTGTGGTTTGCGACGCCTTTTTTTACCTTGCTCTAATCTCTCTGTTAATAGTATCAAAGAATGGATTGAAAGCTGGTTCTCCACCCCCATAGGTTGGGATCTTAGAAATAGAGACTGGTGTGTTATTTGTGCAACCATTACTTGGATGGTTTGGAAGTCGAGGTGTAAGAAACTGTTTGAAAACCTTGACAGTCACCCTGTTAATGTTATGACTGAAGCCTTTAGGTATATTAACACTAAGGAATCTTCTACTACTGATGCTACTCCAGCAACTTACCCTATAGTTTGGTTACCTCCTCCTCATGATCATTGGAAAATTAATTTTGATGCTTCTTTTGTTATTAATAATCATGAATCTGGCATTGGATTGGTTCTACGTGATCATTTGGGTATGTGCAGGGGTGTGAAGATGATTCCAGCTAAAGCGCTGTCTAGTGAAGAAGCTGAAGGAATGGCTGCTCTGGAAGCGGCCAAGTGGGGTATTTCTCTTCATCTTCAATATGTCCAATAGCTCCATCGGTTGGCGTACAAAAGCATTTTTGGATGAAGCCAGATCCTTACTATGTTATTTTAGTTCTGCTACTTTTTTATATGTACCTCGCCTAGTCAACTCAGTTGCGGATGCCCTCGCCTCCAGGGCTAGGGCCTCAACATCTGAGTTCTTCTCAACTGAGGCTCCCTCCTTTCTCTTTGATGTATTAAACAAAGACTCTGCCACTATTAGGCCCTTGGCCTCTCGTATCAGTTTCCTATCAAAAAAAAGTAATTTAGTATAATCATGTTAATTTAGTGTTAGTGTAGTTTAATTTGAGAGTTGTTATTGCCACTTTTACTTTTGATCGGTTGTTGTCTAGATAGTTTTTTTAAAGTTTTTCATAAATCCATCCAAAACATGTTAGGTCATCTTCCCCTTTCTTAATTAAAACCCTTTCACTTCCACCACCGAACACCATCACCACCACTTCCACCATCAACCACCACCATCAACACTTCCACTACAGATGGAGACATTGTGGATACACAGTGTCCACGGTAACTGACTTTAAATTATCCAATGATCAACATTTGGACACCCATAGAAAAGAAATAAACAAATCAATCACAGAAGCAATGAAAACCAAATATTTATCAAACCACAACCACATAACAAATGTCTACAGCGCAACCTGCACAACCAAACCCTCAATAGACGAAAATAATAACTAAGTAATTATGGTGACAATATTGAAACCTACAGGAAAGTTCCAAAATAATAAACCTATTTTTCACCCCTAAAACACCCAAATCATCGAAACAGATCCCTCCAAGAAATTAGTTAGAACTTATACTCATAAAATCCATATTAGTCAAGAAAGAACCAGAAATGCCACAAAAAAAAAATTTGCCAAAAAACCCTCATGAAAATCAATTTTTCCACGATAAAATGAGAAAAATATTATGTGTCAGTTGGCTATATACAACATGGTAGTGGTCTAGGGATTGCAATTGCTAAAATACAGGAGAATGAGTAAGAATTTCACAGATGATTCGGAGGAGGCCTGGGATATCCTGACCTTACTATCATTATGCTTCGTAAGGAGAAAAGTTTAGCTTTAAAGTTCCACAGTAAACAAGTAAAAGGACCTATTTTTATATCTTAACCAAAGGGACAAACAATATTAAAATATGCAAGCAATTAACTTACAGAATGTGCATACAGAGTCTCCAGTAACAAGTCAACATTGTCATCACCTAGATTTAACAGAAGAGCACTCTAACCATCAATAATCAAGAAGAAGACAAGGATTCATGAAGCTTTCTGAGAAAACTTATGTCCTGAAGTAAACAAATGAACTTAAGGAGTACACTAGTTTAACAAAAATCCTACCATTTTCCTTAAGCATTTTGTCAACAAGAATTGGAGCGAAACCCATCCCTACAAAGTATGATTTTAAGTGGCTCTCAGATGAGCTTGCAAAACATCCCTAGGTTGAAACAAAAGAAAGTATTAATTAAACAACTTGTCAAGACTTGAAGAATCAATATCTTAACTCAATAATCTAATTCATGAAAATTGTTAATAAGGGAGATTTCAAAGACATAAAAGTGCACTATTCACAAACTCAATCCACCATGTCTAGTTGGATAAAAATTTGGCACTGATCTGAACTCTAAAGAACACTCAATATTTATGGCATCATAATGAATACAGAGATAGTTGATAAGGGAGATGCTCAAGAAAGTAAAGTGCACAAGTCAATTAGTTTACTCCAGGATCCATGTAACCCAAACTTATATTAATTTCAGCTACCAAGAATTATTCATTACTTAGTGGCATCTCCTATGTTACGCAGATATGCATCAACATCCACTGACGCAATGTGAAAAGCAATGCGACTTCTAAAAACCCAAAATGTCCAATTCTTGAGCTTCTTGTTTAGTAACAGGATTAAGACAATTTGTTTCCACAGTAAACAAGTAAAAGGACCTATCAATTTGTTTCCTAGTGAAAGGAAAATAAGCTATCAAAATAACATAAAAGGAAAATAAGCTATCAAAATAACATAAAAGGAAAATAAGCTATCAATTTTGACCTAATTCAGGTATGATGTGTCTGAAGGAATTTTCTTTAAGACAATTTGTTTCCTAGTGAAATAAGCTTCCTTGTTAGTTTGATTCATAATTAGTGAGAACTCCACTAATTAGTGGAAACCACACTAATGAAGTGGTAACTCCATTAATTAGTGGAAACACCACCAATGGAGTGAGAACTTCACTAATGGTGTGGAAGAACCACTAATTGAATGGAAACTCCACTTAGTAGTGGGTTTTGTAGTACTCTACCATTGCCATCTATAAATAGCAATGGTGAGGATGCTTGAAAAATAATATGATAAGTGAGAGTGAGTGTTTGTAAACATAAGCTAAGTGAGAGTGAGTGTTTGTAAACATAAGTTAGAGTGAAATCTCTTGACTAGTGTTGTGAGGCTAAGGGGTGGTTGGGCTGCCATTGAAGGTCTCATCTTTGTAATTGTTCTTCATACCTTTCATTATAGTGGAATAGGATCATCATCGCTTGTGGATGTAGGCAATTTTGCCGAACCACGTAAATCTTGTGTTGTGTGTAAATTATTTGCCATCTCCGTTAATATTCTTATTTTGCATATTTGATTCATCTTATATCGATTGATTAAATCCTAACAAATTAGTATCAGAGCATCGGGTTATTTGATCGTGGTGAGAGATGACATCAAAATTTGCAAAAGTTGCGAGCGCTCGGTTCGATGTAGAGAAGTTTAACGGGAAAACAGACTTTAGATTGTGGCAAGTCCAAGTGAAGGATTCACTGATCCAACAAGGTTTACACAAAGCCTTGAAGGATAAACCAGCGGATACAAAGGAGGATGATTGGGAAGAATACGACTTACAAGCATGTGCTGCAATTCGTTCATGCTTAGCCCGGGAGGTCACGTACAACGTGATGCATGAAAACTCAGCGGCATTACTGTGGAAGAAACTGGAGAATTTGTACATGACGAAGTCTCTCACTAGTAGGTTGTTTAGGAAGAAACAACTATATCATTTTCGGATTAAAGAAGGTACGTCTATGAATGACCACATAAATAATTTTAATAAAATAATGGTTGATTTATCTAATGTGGGTGAAGCTGTGCCTGATGAAGATCAAGCTATGCTATTACTATGTTCTCTTCCTGAGACGTTTGAACCCTTGATATAAAGTCTATTGTCACCAAAGGAAACTATCTCGCTAGAAGAAGCAATTTCTGCTCTTTTATCAGATGAGTTTAGGAAGTTGGATGCAATAGAAAGTAATCCGGCTGCAGGGTTATTCGTGAAGGGAAAAGAAGTGAAGAAATCTTGGAGTAATAAACCAAGATTTAAAGGAAAAGCCAAGAAGGAGATTGAATGTTACTGGTGTCACAAGAAAGGACACATGAAAAAAGACTGTTCTAAACTTAAGCCTAGGGATGGAGAGGGATCAAGTTCACAAGCAGCAGTAGCTGAGGATGCGTCAGATGCAGGGGAGGTGTTGACAGTCACAACAGGTGATCATCGTAAGGTATGGATACTTGACTCTAGTTATTCTTATTATATGTGTCCCAATAGGGACTTGTTCACTTCTTACAGGAAGACGGATGGAGGTTCAGTATTGCTAGGTAATAACTTTGCCTGCAAAACTATTGGGATAGGAACAATTCAGATCAAGACCAGTGAAGGTAAGGTGAAAACTTTATCTGAGGTTAGACACATTCCTGATCTGAAAAAGAATTTGATCTCACTCGGTGATTTAGAATCCAAAGGCTACAAGTTTGTAGCTGAAGAAGGGATTCTAAAGGTTGTAGATTCAAATTCCAGGTTGATAATCCAAGGAGAAAGGAAAGGAAATCTTTATTTTCTTTCTGGTTGCACAATAGTAGGTGGAGCTGCAGTAAGTATCGAAGATGATGAAGAATCTAACCAAGCAAAATTGTGGCATATGCGTCTGGGGTATATGAGTGAAAAAGGGTTAGATGTGTTGTGCAAGCAAGGTAAGCTTAACAAATTGAAGAATGTCAAACTTAATTTCTGTGAGCATTGTGTTTACGGAAAGCAACATAGGGTAAAGTTTGGCAAGGGTGTTCATCGTACCAATAGTACTTTGGACTACATCCATTCAGATGTGTGGAGATCTTCGAAGGATGTTTTAAAGGGAGGTATGAGGTATTTTGTCACTTTTATTGATGATTTCTCCAGGAGAGTATGGTTGTACGCCATGAAGACAAAAAATGAAGTCATCGAGAAGTTTAAAGTGTGGAAGACAATGATAGAGACCCAGACTGGAAAGAAAGTTAAAAGACTTAGATCTGATAATGATGAGGAATACAAGAATGATCCCTTGAAGGAGTATTGTCAGAGTGAAGGCATTGTAAGACACTTTATAGTAAAAGAGACACCTCAACAGAACGGGGTAGCGGAACGGATGAACCGGACCCTTATACAGAGAGCACGATGCATGTTATCCAATGCTGGATTGGGTAAAGAATTTTGGGCTGAAGCAGTAAATATGGCGTGCTATCTCATCAACAGATCACCATTAACTGCCATTGAATTAAAAACACCTGTAGAGGTATGGTCTGGAAAATCTGTTGATTATGATTCTATTAAAATTTTTGGTTGTCCTGCTTATTACCATGTCAGGGAAAGTAAGCTGGATCCAAGGGCGAAAAAGGCCATATTCATTGGCTATGAAGATGGAGTCAAAGGTTACAAATTGTGGTGCAAAGAAAACCACAAGGTTGTGATCAGCAGAGACGTGACATTTGACGAGACATCTTTGCTTTACCCTAGCAAAGAGACTTCGACTCAGGTGGAGGAAAGTGGTGGCGAGACTGTGCAGGTAGAGATTACTCCACAAATTGATTCTACATCAGAATCAGATGTAGAAGAGGATGAGTTTCGTACTGAAGAACCTCGGCAACAACGACAAGTACAATCTTTGGTGGACGGAAGGGAGAAAAGAACCATTAAAGCACCAGACAGGTTTGGCTACGAAGACCTTGTGGCTTATGCATTGATGGCTTATGGAGATGAGCCAACCACTTTTCAAGAAGCATTAAAAGATGTTAAGTATGATCAGTGGAAAGCAGCGATGTGTGAGGAGATGAATTCTCTTCACAAGAATCAAACTTGGGAGCTAGTACAGCTACCTAAGGGAAGCAATGTAATTGGGTGCAAATGGGTGTTCACTATAAAAGAAGCAGCTCCAAGTACAACTGGCGTACGGTTTAAGGCGCGATTGGTAGCTAAGGGCTATGCACAAAGGGAAGGTGTCGATTACAATGAAGTTTACTCTCCGGTGGTAAGACATACTTCTATCCGTGCCTTGTTAGCTATTGTGGCATTTTATGACTTAGAGTTGGAACAACTCGACGTTAAAACAGCGTTCTTACATGGTACTTTGGAGGAAGACATTTATATGTCACAGCCCGAAGGTTTTGTTGTTGCAGGGAAGGAAAGGTATGTGTGCAAACTAAAGAAATCATTGTATGGGCTCAAACAATCGCCTAGACAATGGTATAAGAGGTTTGACACATTCATGGTGGGCCAAAAATTTACACATAGCTTATATGATAGTTGTGTGTACTTTAAGAAACTACCAGATGGATCCTTGATTTTCTTACTCTTATATGTGGATGATATGCTCATTGCTGCAAGGAGCATGATAGAGATTGAGAAATTAAAGTCTCAATTGAGTATGGAGTTCGAGATGAAAGATTTGGGTGCAGCTAAGAAGATTCTTGGCATGGAGATACAAAGGGACAGAAAGAAGGGCAGGTTGTGTCTCTCTCAGAGACAATATTTGGAGAAGGTACTTACTAGGTTTGGAATGCAGGAATCTAAACCTGTAAGTCTACCTTTAGAGGCGCACTTCAAGTTGTCGGCAAAAATGGCTCCAAGCACCAAGGATGAAGAAGAGTACATGGCTCGTGTTCCTTATGCGAGTGCAGTTGGTAGTTTGATGTATGCTATGGTTTGTACTCGACCAGATATTGCACATGCGGTTGGTGTTGTAAGTAGATTTATGGCAAATCCAGGGAAGCAACATTGGCAAGCAGTGAAGTGCATATTGAGGTATCTACAGGGTACTGTTGATGTAGGAGTGGTGTACCAACGTGATGGTGGTCTTGGACCACATGTTTGTGGCTACGTGGATGCTGACTATGCAGGTGATGTGGATCAATCTAGATCTATTACGGGATATGTTTTTACATTGGCTCGAGGTTCAGTAAGTTGGAGGTCAATCTTACAATCAGTTGCTACTCAATCAACAATAAAAGCAGAATTGATCGCTGTAACAGAGGCTATAAAGGAAGCCATTTGGCTTAAGGGCTTAACTGGAGATTTAGGCATTCAGCATGAATGCATAGAGGTGCATTGTGATAGTCAAAGCGCTATCGACTTAACGAAGCATGAAGACTTTCACGGGCGGTTGGAGCATATTAATGTTCGTTATCACCTCGTGCGAGATACTCTATCAGGTAGAGGGTTTTCTCTTCTGAAGATTCATACAAAGGAAAATCCTGCAGACATACAAATAAAAGTGGTACCATTGATTAAGTACAAGCATTGTTTGGACTTGATCAATGTCCTACAGGTAGAAGCGCCGTGAGGCGCGTGGTGATGGCGATGATGTTCATAAAGGAAAGAACAGCAAAGAAGCCGTTCGACGGTATAGAGTCAAAGGTGGAGAATTGTTACTTTGACTCATAATTAGTGAGAACTCTACTAATTAGTGAAAACCACACTAATGAAGTGGTAACTCCATTAATTAGTGGAAACACCACCAATGGAGTGAGAACTCCACTAATGGTGTGAAAGAACCACTAATTGAATGGAAACTCCACTTAGTAGTGGGTTTTGTAGTACTCTAACATTGCCATCTATAAATAGCAATGGTGAGGGTGCTTGAAAAATAATATGATAAGTGAGAATGAGTGTTTGTAAACATAAGCTAGGTGAGAGTGAGTATAACGCCCCGTACCCCAAAACAAGGGACATTACCATCAGTCTACAATGAGACTCAAATCCGACAGAGTCTCCCCTGTAAACTGGACCTTTTGTCACCTAATAAACACAGTGCATACAAAATATACACAGCGGAAGCAAAAGAAACTAAAGGTATGCAAAAAAATTGCCACCCATTTTTTTTTTCAACTGAAATCCCAACAATGTAGGACCAGGAGGGACCTGTCAAGACAACATTGTCTCAAATTATCCCATCCTCTAAGTCACCTGCAAATAACTATGACATTCAATCTTTCACTTAACTTGGATATATTTGTGATATGATATATAGTTATGTTTGTTGTTTCCTGTCAAAATATATATAGTGAGAGAAGATAATGTAGAAGTCGCATTCATATAAAACAAAAGCAACGTAAAGCTCACAACCCGAGCCATAAAACATAAGTCTCAAAGAAAAAGGAATAGAAGTAGGAAATCATCCACCGTGACTGAAGAGAGGGAGACCTACATCCACCACAAAATAAGGAATCCCTCGCTAAACAAACGTCGTCACAGCACCACTAAGGATCCTAACTCGATCCTCAAACGTCAACTGTAAAACCACGAGAATAATTGGGTGAGAAACTCAGTAGGTAGATCAACCATCCTAATATCATCACATGCAGCGATTAATCCAATAACATCTAGAAAGCATTTGTAAAAGCAATGCATATTATAATTTGATTGAAACATTAAAGAAAATTCTGCATATACATATACAAATAATAGTAGTGTACTTCTGCTAGCATAGCCAAGGAACACGACCGGGTTACCCCAGTCAGAATTATTTCAAGATTAGATACTAAGTGCGTATAATTTGACGACTGCAGACTAGACAAGGGCCCCCAACTAATCCAAAGAAGGTTCCCCGACAACCTTCCCCCAAGTCTAACACCCATCGGATAGGCATGCGAACCTCAGCTAAACTAGTTACTCAACACCACCAACAAACATGGTTTACCAGGAAATAATCGTGACTTCCCAGACTTCCCTAGATGTACCTGTTTCCCTGACGTCCCATACCGCCCTGAAGACAAAAACACCTAGCAAGGTCTCAGATGGTGTACCACATCCGGATAAGCATGATCCACCATCCTTGTAGAAAGTCCTCAACTTTTCACAAGCTTACCTTAGTGATAATATATAGTAGTATATATATAGGTTATGTGTCTTTTTAGTTAAAGTTCGAAAACTATTTTGGAAGAACCCCTTTGAAAACCAAAGTCCTTTTTGTAGAAATCCCCTTTTTGAAATTTCTTCTCTTTTGAAATCTACGTACAACAACTATAACTGGTTCTAATGATGAGGGATCATGGCAAGCCAACTCACCCACCCTCATAAGGGTGAGGATCCCTGGCAAGCCAACCCGCTTACCTATGGGGTGCGGGACTATGGCAAGCCAACTCACCCACCCCCGTAAGGGTGAGGATCCCTCGCAGGCCAACCCACGCACCCAAGTCTGTGGGACCTGGTAAACAAACTCACCCACCCCCGTAAGGGTATAGAACCCTGGTGGCCAGCACACACAGATTACTCGGGTGGAAATCTGAGTGGAAGTAACACAAGTACCAGTCCACCTAAGGTATACACGGTTCTCTGTGTCGTCGTGGACCCTATCAAGCCCGGTAGTGAGACGCCACTACCGTCTTTAGGCGGTCACGGAAGAAATTCCTTTTTATCACATTTTCAAAGTTGGGTTTCACATCGAGAAAACACTCGATAAAACAGATTTTCGTCTCTTCCAAAAGTTGTCAATATATGAAACATGGTTTTCCAACATAACCATCATTTCATCCACATAAATTGTGATAGTAAGATTGAAGTCACATTTGTTCACAATCCACGAGAAATATTTCATAAACATGATATATAATCAATTATGCATATTTCCATATTAAAATCAGTTTTTCAATGCTTTCCTCATAACATAAGTTTGTTATTATCCATAAATTTCATGCCATGCCTTGCATACAAAAAGTACATACATATTAGTTTGAAACATGCATTTAAAATGGTTAGGTACTATTAAGATGAATTGACCACCTACCTCTAGCGGTATAGGATCTGATCCTCCTTACCTAGAGAGTCAGCAACACCCAACTCACCAGCTGGATAAAGAAACAAAAGACAGAATTAGGTTCTAGTACTTAGAACCAAAAAGTTGAATAAATAGAAGAGGAACAATAAAATTTAAAATTAAGAAACACCAACGACTTAGAGTACTACTCTAAACCTCATCAGTTAGTAGGATTAGTACTACTCCTACTTCAAACGTCTCTAGTCAACCCATTTTCACCGAAAGACAAGATAGGATTATCACTTAAAGCCTCAAATGATGTGAACTTCATTGTTGCTCTCTAATGAAATAAAATTCCTCAAAATAGTACAAAAAGATAACCTATCCCATAAATCCCATCTTTAGCTTAAGATTGATCTTCATAGTCTTCAACATGATAGTTCCATCTAAAATAACTTGGATTTCACTACCCACTATCACCAAGCTGAATTTACGTATGAATCTTTAAAAATTTCAGACACCATCATCATCAAATTTCTAGACCCAACTCAAGGTTCCATTGGAATCATCAAAATCCCCAAACTCTAAGTAAGGTAAACTTCAACTTTAACCATCATTAACGGTCCCAAGAATATCTAAAACAATCTTCAAACTTCATCCTAGTTTTAGAAGTCATTATCCACCAAAACAATGCAAGATTTTATATTCACCACAACCAAGCACTATCTTTAGTATGAAACTAAAGGAAATCATCCCAATAATATAGATTTCACCATCTAATTTATTTATCTTGAACATCAATTTTTTTTTTATCAACATCCACAAGCTATATAAAGATAAATCACCATAACCTCATCAAGTTTAAGTCTTCACTTGCATGCATCAAAACTGGAGGAATTTAGATCATAAAAACCATAAACTCATAT
>MVGT01003715.1:41654-66180 GCA_002174775.1 Macleaya cordata
ATAAGGAGCAGAAAATCTTAAGTATTCAACTGACGACCACAACATTCTACCACACCTTGGAAGCTAACGTCTGTGACGACATACTCTAATTTGTATTATCGAATCTGTGAATTCGAGCATCTCTTCTGGTTCTAGAGAGAGAAAGACGCCCATGTTCTAGAGAGAAAGAAAGAAAGAAAGAGAGATCTGCAAACAGTCGTAAAACTAAAAACCAACTTATTAGTATAGTGTGACTATGGTAGCTCACCACAACATGGTGGGAAATGGATTCAGAAATGCTCCAACTTAAACATATATTTACGAAAATACCCTATCCACAATGAAATCGACTCGTGCTCAAAATCTAATGGTTAAAAAATTCCTGATTAGGTAATGATTGAATTTAACGACTAAAACTGACGGGTCCGACTCAGAATATATAGAATGCTCTTATTGGGATATAAAAAGATTTTGTGATTAGCAAAATATAAATTTTGCACGGCTAACATCAGTACAAATCCAACAATTGAATTTTTGTGAAAATGTTTTCCTAATTGTGTAGATCTTCTTCATCTCAAAAAAACCAGTCTATTCTGAAATTTCTAATTCCACTAAAAATTGGTTGGAAATTGATTGAAAATCAACGGTAAGAACTTCGAGCCAATTTTTAATGAGGTTAGAAGTTTTAGATTGGGCTGATTTTTTGTGAGAATGATCTACATGATGAGGAGAACACTCTCATCGAAAATTAGCCTTTTGATCATATCCAAATTAACTCCACAATGTCTATGTTTCGCTAAACATAAAATGCTTTATGTCCCAATTAAAAAAGAAAAAGAAACAAGACATCAGTAAAGTTAGGGCCGTTAGGGGTACTTTTGTTATTTGGAATAGATATATTGGTTTTTTCAATCATTTTATTTTGGAATCATTTGACTGGATTATCTAACTTTACTTCCACCCACTTTTTATTAATAATTTAGTGAGAACCGATCAAAATACATTGTTATATGTACATTATATGTAGAATCCACATGAAGTTGATCCAATTGATGATATTGGGTGAGAATGTTCTCTTTACCATGCTGATCATCCTCTCAAAAAATTAGTACATTTTAGAACTTGTAATCACATTATCATGTGCATGGAAATCACAAAAAATCAATGGTGTTTGAGATATTTATTTTACCGTTAATTTCATTCAATGAATAACATAGTTAAAAGATTTAGAATTGAGTGATTTTTTGTAAAGGTGATTTTCATGATGATGAAAATTTTTTAACTTAGAATCAGTCATTTAATCATCTCTATGTGAGCTCCATGAGCCAATAGACACTCAATGTATGAATAATAAAGGAATCGCTATCCACTCTCTAATTAAATATCTTCATTTTATATATCATTTTTAAATCGGTATATGAGATTCATATAGAGATAATCTAAGGATTGATTTTTTTTATGTGGACAACCTCCTCACCATTTAAATTTTATAAAAATTTGATATTACTTTTAAACTTTTTAAATTATTTATTTTATCATTAATTTTTGACCAAATTATTTTCATGTAGATCTACAAATCACTATATATAATGCGGCTTCATACACGGCTAAGTGAAGCCATAAATAAAGTTGCGTGTTTGTTGTTTTTTTTCTAACTTCTTTTGAAGAAATACCGAATATATCTCGTCATATTATTTATTTGTTTAAACTTGCCAATGTGGTCATATGGAATTGATCTAAGGGCTGACTTTTTTTCACGATGATCTACTCAACGTCTAGATCAAATGCGCATATACACTGTCATCAGTGGGCCCACCTGCATCTTATTTTTTCAATAATAATGTGCCGTATAATTTATCAATTCACACGTGCGTGTAAAGAGGAAAATTAAATTTGTCGCTCGCGAATCACATCCCCATATACGCTGTCATCAGTGGGTCCACCTGCATCTTATTTTTTTAATAATAACGTGCCACATAATTTATCAACTCACACGCGCGTAGCACGTGTGAAGGGGCAAATTGAATTTGTCGCGCGCGAAGCCCACACGAGTTTAATGAACGCGCGTAACGCGTTTGGACATAGCCAACTCACACGCGCGAAGCGCGTGTGGGGGGCTCGTTAACATAACCAGCTTTTACATGTTCAGAAGTAAAGTGGGGTGGAAGTTTAACAAAATCTCCTCATCAAATATTATTTGGTAAAAACCTGGTATTAAGGGGATAAATCATAAATGGCATTCACGGGTTGCTCAAGTAAATTGAAAAGAGGAAACTATTGCCCTCTCTTTCACGAGCTTTTTCTTGGTACAGGAGGGTGTTTTTGTAATTTCTGTAATATTGCAACTTTAATTTGAACTGAGTTGGTGCACTTTTATTTTTATTTTTTTCGAGACAAGCGAGAAAGATTGAACCCTTGTTTGAACCAAAACTTATAAAAGAAAAGAGAAGGGATCAAATACCCCATTCAAAAATGCCCAATTCGTGCCTATTGCATAGATGAGGATGATCTAAGAACTAATTTTTAGTAACAATGATCTCCTCATTGTATAGATCATCATATCAAAAAATCATTGAGTTATAAAACCTCTAGCCCCCTCAAATCATCTCATCAATATCTTAAAAATTTACTTTTTTTTAGATTCAATTTTAGTACAAATTTGCGACCAATTTTTGATGAGGTTAGAAATTTTAGAATTGGATAATTTTTGGATATGATGAAGTACAAGGTGAGAAAAATATTCTTACAAAAAATCAGCCTTTAGATGATCTTTATGTGAGCCCCACATGAATGAGGTTTAGTGGGACTATTGTGGATGGGGCATTTGATCCCTTCTCAAAAGAAAATACTAAGAAAGTAATTTACCCGATTAGAAATAAGACCTACTCGCCATTTCAGATTAAAGTGATTTTAAGTGTTTAATCTAAATAGTGCTACTCTAGATTTGATTTACCCGAGTTTGTGTACATCTGAGCTCATAAAGATAGGACGGAAAAACAATAGCTTGCTTTCCCTCCCTATGATACAAAAGATTGTCAGTCCAAACCTTATAGTTCGTGGTTAAAATGATAAATTACTGTGATTTCAAGTTGCATTCGAAAATATCCAACAACCATTTATTCTATTCCATGAGCACATAATGCTGGAGAGAAAATCCTCTGTCCCCATTTGCATGTGCCCTCTATGTGCCAACATTTATTTTGGCATGTGAGGCCCATATAGAAGACCCGAAAGAACGCAAGAAGCAGCTTAAGGAGAAAAAAGAAGAAAAACAAAAAGAGGTGATTATCTTATGCACTTTTGGTTTCTTTTTGTTTTGTTGTTCTTTTTCTGACTTATTAGTGAGAAACTTAGGAGTTTAACTAGATACAATAAAGAAGTTTTAGAAGAAGATTTGTGAGAAATTTGCAATCCAAAAGAAGAAGAAGAAGAAGAAGAAGAAGAAGAAGAAGAAGAAGAAGAAGAAGAAGAAGAAGAAATTCGGGCCCTGCTTGGTATGCAGGAAAAATTTGCAGAATGCAAATTACCACAGCTGTGGTAGTGGTAGTTTGCATGGATAAACAAGGCCATAGGTATCCTAACTAGTAGAAGAATACCATACCAAGCAGCTGATTTATCAATTTGACCGGGAATAACCGCAAATGTGAATTTTCCCTACATACCAAGCAGAACCTAGGAGTTTAATTAGATACAGTATGGAAGTTTTAGAAGGAGATTTGTGATTGATGTTGAATGTAAGATCAGTTAGTGGGTGTGTGTTTCTGTGTGCGATTATATACATATATATATTTGGATCTTTTAATTTTAGCTAATTAAATATGTTCTTATTTTCTTTGGTTTACAACTCTGTTGATAGTTTTGTGCTTGTGATTTATACTCTCTGTTGAAGGTTTTGTTTCATTACTCTCATTTATATTATCCTGATTGTTTATTGTCCTAGATGGATCATGAAATCTATTAGGTTTAATTTTTTTTTTTTAAGTCTCACATATGTTTAATTGAACAGTATTGTAATGTCAGCTCTACATAATCGACTAGTCATTTTGAAACCAAGTTATTACTTGTTCATCCAACTTATTCTTCCATTCTGCTTACAACACATTTTTGTGTTCATCAAAGGCTGAATTTTTGTGACGAAGATCTCACAAAAATATTAATTATTTTAAAATTTTAAAGTCAATTAAAAAATGATCGACATTTAAACTTTTTGAACCATCTACTTTACCATTTGAAATCACCTTTAGATCATCTCCATTTGGGTCTAAAAGCATATGCATTTAATTATGGGGGAGAAGCTAAGAAAATCCCAAAACTAGTCGAGAAAATATATGTTTTCTTATGATGAGCTATTATCCAATTGCAAATCCAAGCAACAGTTTAAGAAAGTAGAAAACCACTACCAATGAACATAAAATAGTTCGGGTTAGGGCTGGGGTTGGCGCACCGAGATGGATTTTGCTATATTGAAGATCATCCGAACCAATAATCAACTCATTCTAAAACATCGAATCCCTTCAAATTAACTTTTAAAAATTTGCTAATTTTAAATGGTGTAATTATAATCTACACATATGGTGAGGAGATCATCAAAATAAAAAATCGTCCCATAAGTGATCTCCCTCCATCAGTGCTAAGTTTGCACCAAAATGAGGTCCATCTAAAGGCCATCGCCCTAACAATATTTACTCAAAAATAAAAGAAAACATATATGTAAAAAAAAAAACTCTATTGATTCACGTACCCTTAATATTATTATTATTTTTATTTTAAATTTGTCAAATCCATTACATATATTTATCAACATCATACGTAATATCAATCAAATTGATTGAACAATTCTCTCTAGATCGATCTGCACTTACCAGTCAGTACTCTAATTTTATTTTTTGGCTAGAAAGTCAGTACTCTAAGTAAGAGGATTAATTGATTAATAGATTTGAATGGATGACCAGTACGTATGTACTAATTTGGTCATCAGCGATCGTCGATCATGGCCACCGAAAAATTAACTGAAATTGCCGATTCTCAGTATTTAACCGATACACACCATCTTTACGTACGGACCAGTAGCACTGGTAGTCTCTGCCGCATAAATTACCGTCTCTATAAGCCTTGTATATTTCAAAGCTACCTTTAACCAAGCGTTTAGTTGCATTGTTATACCAATGCATATCGCACCAGAACGTTGTTGTACCAATGAAGTTTACCTTAAAATTGATATCGTACGTACTGCCGTAAGTGAGATTACGTTCAGGTAAAGTGTTATCCTTCGATTTGCAGTAGATGGACAGATTCCCATCATCTATATCGTCCTTTATATGCACATGCACTTTCTGAAATATAGTTTGTGATGAACACTGGTAATTAACTAGTACTGATGCAAACACCAACAAATAAAAAGAAACTATTATGTATAAAGCGCCATGGCTACTAGTACTACTGCTTTTCATCTTCAAACCAATACTCATTTTATTTTAATTGATTGATGAGAAGGGTGATGGTCATATCGATTTTGTGTGTATCTATTTATACTACCTCAGCATGCAACATTAATTTAATGAATTGTAACGTTAAATCACACCTTTTTTTGTATTAAATGGTGTCTTGATCTCACGCACTTAATTACTCTCAATTAACTCTCCTAATTAAAAATAATATTTTTCTAAATTAACTCTATTTAATATGTATACATTGTAACTGACGATCGACCCAAATTTAAAAACTTACCATTTAATATATATATATATTGCTAGCTATTAATATATTTATGAATTGAAATAATAAAACATAATATTAGGCTGAAATCACTCCTTTTATAAGAGTTTTATGGAGAGGACAATCACATTTTGTTTTGTAAGTCTAATAGTATTTTATGTTTTTAATCTTTTTTATAAATTTAGTCATTACTTTTATGACTTTTATGTCCAAAAACTAAGGACTAAATGTATAAAAAAGGAGTAAAAACATAATGACTTTTTTTTTTTTCCAAAACTCCTATTTAAAAACTGTAAAATTTTAGTTCCAAAACTACCATGCCCTTTGTTAAAAACGTAAACTTCTAAATATTTTTGTTTGTGGAGACAGATGACGTGGCAGAAAGAGAAAATAATATTTTTTAAAATTTAAAATGCTATAACTTTTAATTTACAATTTAGATTTTGACCAAATTTATATTTTTGGAAAATATTTTTCAAGATAAAAAATGAGATCAGTCATCAGACAACAATATCAAATTTAGAATAATAATTTTTTTTCGTAATTAGACTATGGAAATCCAGAACGTGTAGCAGGAGTGTCAAACCCATAGCCAAACCATTAATTAATTTAGGAGGACCAAAACTTGACTCAAAATGGACCCTCTTGGAAGTGTTGTAATAATACATTAGATATTTACTATTTTATTTTTTGAAACAATAACGATATTTATGCTATTGCATTATTAGCTAAAAAACGTTATTGTCTAGAAATAATCTATTTATTCCATATTAAATTTGCATTAACTTAGTCCATTTATAAATATCAGTTCTCTAAATTAATTTTGTAATTTTGAAACCAGCTGGATATTCGTACTCAAGTTATTACTTGTCTACCCAACTTATTCTTATATTTGATTTACACCACATTTTTATTTCCACACAAAGATCATCCAAAGGCTAATTTTTTTGTGACAACAATCACTCAAAAATATACTAATTGTTTTAAAATTTTATACTCAATTAAAAAATGATTGACATTTGAAGCCTAAAGATTTCATTTTAATTGAAATTTGGTTATTCACGATGTACGATGACCCCTGTTAAGCATCCATGGTTGAATGATTAAAGCACCCAACTCCTAATTAGCAAATTTGTGGGTTCAATTCCTTCTAGATGCATGGCAATGGGAATGTTCAGTAAGTCTATTCTGCATCAATGGAATCTCATCATCCATACATAGTGAATTGATATGGTATATTCATACATATGAACAATAAGAACTAGAATTCTTATCAATACAGGACTTCATAAAGAAGAAAATGGATTTATGGGTGGAATAATCCCAAAAACTAGTCGAGAAAATATAGATTTTCTTATGATGAGCTATTGTCCAATTATAAATCTAAACAAGAGCTTAAAAAAATAGAAAACCACCACCAATGAGTATAAAATAGACACCACCAGTAACATAGAAAAGAAAGAAAAATTGGAAAACTAACATTAATCATTGAGAACATAAGGAGCACGCAGACACCCTTTGATTGTGCACTATCTTCCATAGGAACAAAAAATTACATGGGAAAATCATGGCAATATCAGTATTATATTTTGAGCTCAACTTCCTCATCACCAAGATCGGGTACCAACCATGCTAATTAAACATTATCAATTGTATACGTAGTGCTCACGATTATCATTGCTAGACAATTGGAAAAGCCGTCTAAATCATTCTTAGGAGGAGAATAGTGGGGGGTCCCACCTGCCACATAAACTTATGGCATTTGCTAGCAAGCCATTGGTCCAAAATTCTTTTTCCAAATTGTACGGGCAGGACAAAAATAACCAAACTTTAATTGTGGCTTAGAATAGAATATACGGTAGAAAGTATTTCTGAGGCAACGTTGGTGCTTGCAGCTTCCCTGTAGTGAGTTCCTTCTCAACTTATGATTGCTTTGCATGTGGGACCCATATTAAGATGACCCAACTTGATGTTAGGTAGCTCTCAAATCTCTCCCTCAACTCGTCTTTTGGTGGCATCAACCCGGTTTATCGCCCTTAGGAAAGGTTATTTGATAACTTATACCAGCGGCAATCGCTTGGTCTATTTGGAAGGAACATAACTCCAGGGCCTTGGAAGGAAAAATGAAACCCATGTCAAATAACTCGAGGGCCTTGGTCTATTTGATTGTACTCATTCAGTCACTGCATCTTCAATTGAGACAGTATTTTCATTTAAGGACATGTAGAATGTAGACTTTAGCATAAACCCCAATGGGGCACTGGCTTCCCCTTTTATTCGCACGTTATACCTTGAGCTTCTTTGTATATGTATCATTCTTTTATTTTCTTTCCGCTTCAAAAAAATAAAGAAAGCTCTATCAGAAAGAAAGAAATTCAAAGCACCTGACGTATTTAAGGAGAAACTACATACTTAATCATTAATTTATAAAGAAATGATCGATAATCAATTAATCAAATGTTCATTTATTAAAAAAAAAAGTACCTTTTTGTGCTATATCATACAGGCTGTAACTCCGGGTCTCCTCCCTCATGTCCTCTATTTTCCTCCTCGGCAGCGCGGGCAGCAGGGTTCTTTGTTTTATCTCCTTAGTCGTGCCCCATACAGCGATATAGAGCCCAGTGACAATTATAACAGCGCCTACAACTCTGAAAGCAGCAATAACAACAGCAACAACAAAGACTTAGAGTCAAAGTAATTATCTAGTCCCGTTCAAATAAACGAACGACAATAAAGTAGAATGAAGGAAGAATATAACATATGTTCCCAGATAAATCCTCTCATCGAGGAAAACCCATCCCAGCACAGCCACTAGGAGAAGCGCGAAAGGACTAAACATGGACACGAAGTGAGGGGTTCTTTGCCTGATACACCAGGTCATCAAGCAAAAGACAAGAGCAGAACCCACTGCTCCCTGATGTTTAGATGAAAAAAATCAAGCAATTGGAATTTCAGTTTCAAGAAATTTCACAAAGGAAAAGCATCTACTATAAAAAGATGTCAAAAGCTTGGCCAACCCGATGTTTGTTTACTTAACACTTACACTATATAAAGCTGCAACAAGTCGAATGTTGAAACCCAATGACCATCCTTTAATAGTATGGTTTGACAACAATGCAATGGCACAACATGGAATTATTGCCATGAACTCATCATAGCTGTGGTGGTGAATGGAGCTTGAAATGATCTATTCAGCCTCGCCTACAATCAACAAACAAAAGAAATAAACCCATCTAGAGCAAGCAATCCATCGAAATAGCTAGTAGTAGTATGCATTATTTAGTGTGTTACCTGTAAAATAGTCCATCCAGAGGCGGCGATACAACTTCCCGCCACAAGCAAGGGGTCCAAAAATGTTCCCTTGCCTTTGTTTGACGTACCCCTCAAACTACTGGAAATTGCACCTGCGTTCCAAATTACAGGCAGTCCTCTGTAAAACGTCATTATCATTGCGCCACCTATACATACCACCGTTCCTATCACCTTGGCTTTCCCTGTTCTCGTATTGATGTTTAGTGTTTCTTCTCTGCAGAACCATCAATTTTCCCCCACATTAATTTTATGAAAAATTATTACAATTTTATTAGTTGAATAATTTTTAGATGAAGTCGTCAAATAAATATTACGAAAATAAAGTTAAATTTAAATATTAATTTAATAAAATAAATTAATCAATGAAAACAGTTGCAGCTAAAGAAGACTAGTAAATAACTAAATTTTGTGATACCCAAAAAGTGCACTCATAATAAGGGTCACTCCAGGAAAGAGAATGGCAACAGCAGTGGCAATGGTTGGTGTCGTATACTTCAAGCCAGCAACATACATGCATTGATTCATCGTAGCCCTGCACATTTGAAACATCATTAGTAAACGCAAAAGTGTTTAAAAAAATCGTTAAGTAAAATATAATACTTTTTTTTTTTTTGCGGAATTTCCGACTTACCCCAGTATAGAACACAAGAACATCTGAAATAGGATAATTTTAGTAATAGGTGGTCTTTTGTTCCTACACAAGCATGTAAAATAAAGAAGGTTAGAAATGTGTTTGTATGTAGAGAGAGAGAATAGGAAAGAATGATTAAAAAATCTTACCACTTAATGATGTATGCCAATGGAGCTAGGAACATGGAGCAAAAAACTTGTCGGTAAAAAACCAATACAAGCGGGGCTATTCCCAAATTTATGGCCAACTTATTTAGGACTTGCATCCCTGACAATCCTAATTGTACTAGCAACATTGACAAGGTTGGCAACCAAGCTACAAGGGCAGGAGACATCTCTTCTTCTTTTCTTCTCCTCTTTTCTTCTATTCCTCAGCAACCTATATACATATATATATGGAGACACGGAACCCAAACTGTTAGATGTAAATGTTCATGTCTCTCACTATCATGGGTCCCTCAACATAGAATTGATCCATAAAATTGGCAACTCCTTAGGTAAACAGTCAATGCATGATAGAGAAAGGAAATGAATATTAATGAGAAAGTTAAGCTAATAAATTAAACCCACAGCATGCCTTGTAATGAAGATCGAGTAAAATATGTATGGAGAAAAATAAAAATTCAGTTCATTTGATATATATATATATATTGATCTATGGAACTTAAACATTTGATCAAAAGCTGAAACCTGGTTATTTTAGTTTGTTTGCAAGTAATTAATGGTGGTAATTAAGTACAAATAATATTTATATTGCATATAATTAAGGGTAGAAACCAGAAATCAACGTTTGTGGAGAGTTATTTCAACAAAGTTAAGAGCGACTTACTTCAGTATGTTTGTCAAGAGGGAGAGGATGACACTAGAAGCTTGGATTTCAAAAACTGAAAACGCAGTGGAGAAAGACCTTTAGTGAACACATCAGCAACTTAATTGATCTTGAGAGCTAATGTAGTTGACTGTTACAGCTTTGCATTGTACTAATTCTCGTATAAAATGAAAGTCCAATTGATTCGAGCATGAAAAACAGGATTGGCTATGAGGGCTATAGCACTAAGATTGTCACAGCATATATAAGAACTAATTTAGAGAAGAATACGTACTCTGAAATGTTTAAGAAGCTCTCAAATCCAAATTAGCTCACAAGCTGTTACATATGGCTAATGACCTGTACTCAGATTCAGTAGAAGATCGAGCTATTGTTTGTTGCTTTTTAGCACACCATGAAAAGATGAAATATCTGAGATTTGATCAAGAAACACAAACGATATATGGAATCAAAGAAGTTCTTGAAGAAAATTCTAAAGGATGCTAGAATTTAAAAAGATTACAGATTGAAAATCAAGATTCAGAGATATAGCTTGAAGAACTCAGAAGATTTAGGTTCTTCTGATACTATTATAACAAACAGAACAGAATGATATTCTTGTTTAGCCTGAGCTTTTCACTACATGATAATTTTGCAGTAAAAATTAATATGTTATACTTTATATTTATGTTTCAAATTCTTATGTCATGACCCACACCAGACACTACACTTAAAAAGAATGTTATCTTGGCAGACTTATTTAGCCCCAAAGTCACTCATAAGTACTAGCTTGACCCACCTTAGATTGACTGAATTCTCTTTCACTACTATCTGCTTGGGTACTGAATTAGCATCTGCTTAGCTATTTTCTTTATGATCCTCTTTTCTGGATTATTAAATACCCATTATATTGTTGATTAGTATCGAAGGACCTGGTTGTTGCTCACTGTAATGCTCTGGGTTATAAGGTTGCACTTTAAGTAAGAAGAAACTTGCTCAATCATTTTAAATAGTTTTGTCTAGTTGTACATTGTAGGTAAGAACTTTTGATGGTTGTTTTTTTTGAGTGGGCTAGGGAATGTAACGGTTCATGTAGCTGAACCTAATTGAGGCAGTTCATCTAGCTGAACCCAATTGAGACGAGGCTCTGTTTGAAATGGTTCACGATTAAGGACACAACTAGTGTTTGTTTTAAAGTTTTATGTTAGATAGGAATGTTTTTGAAGAGGTGCATCAACGATGTAAACTGACATAGCTATTATTTGGATTCTAAAATTCTTCTATGCATGACATGAACATATAGATATATTAATTAGATAAGATTCATCAAACTAGTTAAAGGTAATTGTTGGTTATAAACTTATGGAATGGTCTCTCTTGGCTGCAGATGGATCTCGTCATCCTTGTCCAGTAGAGAAGGAGATAAATAGTAGACGACGACTACAACTTTGACAACGTTAGATTTCTATAGGGGTTTTTTAGTACTTAATGTATTTTTGTTAAGTCTTTGTTTGAATTGATTTGGTTCAGTGGTGGAATATAACAATGGGGTTGAAATGTTTAAGATTTTAAGTGGTATAAATTTCATTGAAGCTTTTAGTTTAAGCACATGATGCAAATGCATTATATACATAAGGGTAAAATTGTCAACAAGAAGATGAGTCAGATGAGTCAGCTGAGTAAAAAACAAACATAATTTTTCTTAAGAAATCAGATGAGTCAGATTCAGATGAGACAGATGCAGATGAAACAGATCAGATGAGTTAGATCAGATGAGTCAGATTTAAATAGAAAAAACAAACACGGCCTTAGTATTTATAGACGATTTGAGTGGCTAGCTCGTCAACCAATCTCACAAAAAATCCAGTTAGAGATGAACGGCTACAATGCAAAGATATAAAACAGAATCTGAAAAGTTTGTATCAGGTACGTACTTCTTAGGTGTACTCTAACTTATACTGCTAATACTCCACTGTAATTTCAAGATGAAATTAATTATTTAATTAATTAATTTCAAGATGAACCTAAAAACCAATAATAAGTACTCCACAATAACAAATATAGGCAATCACAAGAAATGACCGAATCAAAAAAGGTTCAACACCGAAACAAGAACTAACAGCTATCAAGTTATATATAATACATACAAAAAAGCAATATGAGGATTACCGCCACTTAATTAAATAAAAGAAGCAACTAAAAAATCATGTAGATGATCAAAGTCCAATGAATAATTTTTTGTAAGGATCTTCTCCTCAATATATATCTTTATCGTTGATTCAATCAACTTTTGATATGATTAAAAGTTTTAGAACAAATTTATTTTTTATGAGGATGATTTAACACAATATTGAGCTAAAAACCCTCATTTTATAATGATTTGATGTAGAAGACAAGCACTTTTTATTTTGTAATAGCCTAATCCCTACTTTTTAGCGTTTTGTAAGCAAAGGAGTTAGTTCCTTCTTTTATTTAAAAATTGTAAAATTTTAGTACCTAAACTACCCTTCTCTTTGCTAAACACATAGACTTCTAACTGTTTTTACTTGTGGGGACCATTTGTAGCGATGCAAATACTTTTGAGCATCTGCACTTATCTAAGTCTCTATGCAACCAGATTACATAAGAAAAAAGCTAAAAAATTACATTTTAAATAATGCAAACTATAATTTGCATAGTTAAAAATAATGCAAATTATAATTTGCATAGGGTATTTTGCATACTTTTGACCATTTGTACTTTTTTTTTACATTCAGTAAAGTACTGTAGTTCATGGTATGCAAGTTCAAAGTTAACTGATATATGCAAATTAAAGTTTGCATACAATTATTTGAGTTTATAACTTGGTAAATTAGTTTTTTCTGGAATTTTTTTTTTGAATTTGGTATTCATGTGTGATTTTATTTTAAAGATCTTAAAAAATTCTTTCCAACGGTATAAATTTTGTTCAAATCCAATTTATATTTTGAAAGTTATAGTCATTTTTATGTTAAAATTTATTAATTGGGGTTTACTAACGTGCACCGTCGTTATTCAGCAGATGGGTTTTTCGTCTTTTTACATCGCGCTAACGTGTGCCGAGGACTGTCCATACATTAAAAAGAAAAAAGCACGTCCTCTACTTCAATTTTTTTTCTATGCAAGGGCATCTTACTCATTTTCCGATGATCTAAATGATTGGTAAACAGAACATTCATGCACGCAAAGATCGATGGCCCCAAGTTGTTTCTCACAGTTACATTAGTCACAAATGTCCAAAGATAATGAAATTTGCAAAAAAAAAATTGCTTACCGATTCTATTAATTGCAAATTCAACTTCTTCAACAGAAAAATTCATCATTAATAGAGATGCCCTTCTGTCTTCATTTACGGCAGAAGGAATATCAACCTCCTGCATACAATGCATGACGACAATGATTAGCTGAACCAACCAGCAGCATAAAATATCTAACCAAGAAAACGAAATTAAGAGCACAATCAATATGCTTTGATCCAAAAGAAAGCTATTCCTAATGCTCGATTACTACTATTTTGTAAATAGTTAGATGCTGTAACTGGTAGTAGCTAGCTCTCTGTGCATAGAAAATTACTAAAAGACTCTTTTGTGGAAGAGACATAAGACAAGTATTTAGCCAGGACCATGGGTAGAATATTAACATGCTGCCTTCTTTGTAAGGGACCATGGTCTACAAAGGTATTTATATGGTGTTTAGGCACTTCATCAGATTTAAGGAGGAATCTGGCGTTCCGGTGAAGATTTGGATAGACTATATATTGGTACGAAGATAACGCATTGAACGCAGATTTCCATCCATCTATACCATCTGTAAGCCTGAAGGAGTCCTCACTAGTGATTGTACAGTTAGATGAATGATGAGAGCATGGATTGTGGGTCCCAAAAGAAACGAAAATGAATGGTAGATTGACCAAGTAGCTTCTCTTATTGATGGGTTGGCTAATTAAGGAATCCATTTCAGGGGTGATAAGGACATTGGGAACATGGTTATGTACTTATATTGTTTCTTTTTCAGAGCAAACCTTTAAAGCATATTTACAATTCCTATTTTTATATTGCCAATATGTGGATGATGTGCAAGGCTAGTGTGAACAAAGTAAATCACCTTTTCATCCATTGACCAAATGCTCGGGAAGCATGATGGTCTTTTTTGCAGTCATTCAAGATATTCTGACACAATTTTGTACATAGCCTGTTGGGCCCACATGGATCTGACTCATACCAAGGGAAAGTGGGAAACCATAAATATCATACACGGTAGAGGTTTTCTTTTTCAGTTAGATATTGTATGGAGTTCTTCCATTCTATCCAATTTACAGTGAATTGATCATTCATACTGGAAACTTAAATTCATTCTTTTGTGTTCCAGCTCATGATCTGAAAAAGTCACCAGCAAGACCACAGCAGGTTACCTCAATTTTCAGGTCATCTGAAGCAAATTCAGCAGAGCTACCTCCATCCTGACGGCGACTAAATATGCCATCCATACAATCTGAGGATTCAGGACTTGACTTTTGAGTAGCCTAATGCATTCCAAAGCATAACAACAGTTAACAATTTGTAGTCTCAGCTAAAGATAATCAATTGTACAAAGTTGAAAGATGGTACTGTGAACTGTGAACCGAGTCAAGATTATAGCATATATTCAAGCATATTTCAGGAGCATAATGTTCAATATTCAGCATGCTTAGTTGCTTAAAATAAATGTCTCCATAATTTCTACTGAAGCCCTATTTATTGAACTACCCATCTCGAAATGATTATCCAAAAAAGAACCACAGAACAGATCATGATCCATGTTTTTTACAAGAAACTAAGTAATTTTCCTTATACCTACAAATTTAAAAGAAACAAACAGCCAAGTTTTTCTGAGTAACTATGTGAGACAGATTGGAACTGGACCACCAAATCATCAAGGTTCCGGATTCACATTCTTATGTTTTTAGTCAAGCACTGTGAAAAAAAATAAATCATAAGGCATAAGGCATCGAGGTTCATTGTATTCTGGTCTGGAAAAAACATGATATCGTATCTAGATGATTCAAAAAATAAAGACTCTATGATTCCGAAAAAATATAATTTAAGAAAAATAAATAAATAAGAAACATGCTGAGGAATTCATGCAACAAAAATAACCTACATAATTTATGTTCATTGTCAACAAGACTAACTTGCCTCCAGTAAACTGTCAACTCTTAAATGGGTGTGACAAGGGAAGTATCTACACCAAGTTAAGGTTGAAGCCTAGGAAAGATGCCCAGTTTTTCATACGAATAAGGACTTATTATGTGTCATTTGGCCATATACAACATGGTAGTGGTCTAGGGATTGCAATTGCTAGAACACAGGAGAATGAGTAAGACCTTCACAGATGATTCGGAGGAGGCTTGGGATATCATGACCTTACTATCATTATGTCTCGTAAGGAGAAAAGTTTAGCTTTAAAGTTCCACAGTAAACAAGACCTATTTTTATATCTTAACCAAATGGACAAACAATATTAAAATATGCAAGCAATTAACGTACAGAATGTGCAAACAGAGTCTCCAGCAGCAAGTCAACATTTTCATCACTTAGATTTAACAGAAGAGCACTCTAACCATCAATAATCAAGAAGAAGACAAGAATTCATGAAGCTTTCTGAGAAAACTTATGTCCTGAAGTAAACAAATGAACTTAAGGAGTACACTAGCTTAACAAAAATCCTACCATTTTCCGTAAGCACTTTGTCAACAAGAATTGGAGCGAAACCCATCCCTACAAAGTATGATTTTAAGTGGTTCTCAGATGAGCTTGCAAAACATCCCTAGGTAGAAACAAAAGAAAGTATTAAACAAACAACTTGTCAAGACTTGAAGAATCAATATCTGAACTCAATAATCTAATTCAAGCAAATTGTTAATAAGAGAGATTTCAAAGATATAAAAGTGCACTATTCACAAACTCAATCCACCATGCCTAGTTGTAGAAAAATTTGGCACTGATCTGAACTCTGAAGAACACTTAGTCCATAGAAGTGGAAAACTCAATATTTAAGGCATCACAATGAATACAGAGATAGTTGATAAGGGAGATGCTCAAGAAAGTAAAGTGCACAAGTCAATTAGTTTATTCCAGGATCCATGTAACCCAAACTTATATTAATCTCAGCTGCCAAGAATTATTCATTCCTTAGTGGCATCTCCTATGTTACGCAGATATGCATCAACATCCACTGACGCAATGTGAAAAGCAATGCCACTTCTAAAAACCCAAAATGTCCAATTCTTGGGCTTCTTGTTTAGTAACAGGATTAAGACAATTTGTTTCCACAGTAAACAAGTAAAAGGACCTATCAATTTGTTTCCTAGTGAAAGGAAAATAAGCTATCAAAATAACATGAAAGGAAAATAAGCTATCAATTTTGACCTAATTCAGGTATGATGTGTCTGAAGGAATTTTCTTTAAGACAATTTGTTTCCTAGTGAAATAAGCTTCCTCTGACCCGCTACAGTGGAATATATGTTGCAAAAATAACCAGCAACAACCATAAATTGAACAGCATGAAATTGTAATATATTTGTGGCTACAAATTTCATCAGATACAAGCCAACTTGGTAGCTAATAATTTACAAAGAAGATGCACCCCAGTTGACTTGGACAGGCACCATAAAAGACAAATAGAAACCACCCTAACCTTTGATTTGTTGCCCATCTCTCTCTCCTGATCTGAAACAGTCTCACTGTCTGCATCATCAATAACATCTCCCTGTAGGATAAAGTAAGAGGTTATGAAAGAATAGACATGTAAAATTTTTTTTGAGATACAAACTATAAGTTTAACAAAAATATGAGATTACACCATTTTGAAATGAAGCCAATTACAAGAGACTCATCCGACTGAGCTTTCAAAGAACTTCTGCAAAAAGAATAATCATATAAATCCATGAGTGCACTAATACATAAAATTCTAAATCGCAGCACAATTTTCTACAACTTCTGGTCAGCCATATAACCATTAAAAAATTGATACAGAATCACACAATCACAATTAGATAAGACTTTCTGTATTTTAAATACAATTCAAGATTTTCAAGTATGAGACCTGAGTCTATACTAGGAACTAGTCATACTTTTATAGATACAATTCAACTTTTTCTATAAAAATTTGAGTTAAGCATAGAACCAAGATTCTTGAGTTACTGCACATTCTCTGTCAACCCCAACCCCACAACCCCCACCACACCCCCCCCCCCCTTCGGGCCTCTCCCTATTAGCCTGTCCATTCTCTTCCCCGATGCTACTATTCCAGACCTGATAAGGAGCAGAAAGTCTTAAGTATTCAACTGAGGACCACAACATTCTACCACACTTTCAAAGCTAACATTTGTGACGACATACTCTATTGGTATTATCCCAACGGTATCCCCGTGCAGGCGGCTCCACTCACCTACCAGTATTCAATGCAATGAGACTATACCCGTACATAATACCAATGCATCTTAATCCAGCCTATATAGGTCGGTCGTTTCTTGACTCAAACAATGAATGTGGAGGTGGGTCTGATATCAAATCTGAAGTACCCAAACAGTACATCTCAAACACGTTGTGATAAGGAGCGTAAATTCTGTAGTACTTAAAGTAGAAGCATAACATCCACCACTTGCTTTCAATAAATATGATTAAAGAAGCTCTCAAAAGACTTACCAACTCCTAGTTTAACCCAGATGTTCTCAATTTTTATTGTCCTCCTAGTCCTGGCACTTATTCCCTACAAACATCTTAATCTCGGCAATACTCATTCTATGAAATTGCCATTTCTTGATTTCCCAACATTAGGCTCAATGGATAACAATAATCTAGCCTAAATATAACCATAATAGACCTCATTCAAAAACCACATAATCAAATTAAAACGAAAATGAAACCCAAACTAATTCATATTCCGAGAATGCATGTTAGAATCATTTACGAAGATGAAACCCAAACCCAAAATTTCTACTTAGTTCAGCCGCCACATATCAAAATCAGATATCAAAAGACAAAAACCAAGAAGTAATTAACAAAGAACCAGGGGTTCAATAACGAAATAATCAAATTGCACAAAACATGACAAAAACCTGAAATTCCAAATGAAATTGAAAGTAGTAATTACATAACTGAGGTCAAGAAACAGAGAAATTTTACAGAGAAAAAGTAAGAATACAAATAATTAAGGTATAAAGACAAATTGATATGAAAGGACGAACGCGGACGTAAGAGAAATCTATCGAACCTGTGAATTCAAGCATCTCTTCCGGTTCTAGAGAGAGAGAGAGAAAGAAAGAAAGAAAGAAAGAGAAATCTGCAAAACGGTCGTAAAACTAAAAACCAACTTATTAGTATACTGTGATTATGATAGCTCACCACAACATAGTGGAAAATGGATTCAGAAATGCTCTAACTTAAACATATATTTACGAAAATACCCTATCCACAATGAAATCGACTCGTGCTCAAAATCCAATGGTTAAAAAATTGCTGATTAGGTAATGATTAAATTTAACGACTAAAACTGACGGGTCCGAACTCAGAATAGAATGGTCTTATTGGGACATAAAAGGATTTTGTGGTTAGCAAAATATAAATTTTGGGGGGCTAACATCAGTACAATCCAACAATTGAATTTTTGTGAAAATGTTCTCCTAATTGTGTAGATCATCTTCCTCTCAAAAAAATCAGTTTATTCTAAAATTTTTAGTTCCACTAAAAATTGGTTGAAAATTGATTGAAAATCAACGGTAAGAACTTCGAGTCAATTTTTAATGGGGTTAGAAGTTTTAGATTTGACTGATTTTTTGTGAGAATGATCTACATGATGAGGAGAACACTCTCATCGAAAATTAACCCTTCGATCATATCCAAATTAACTCCACAATGTCTATGTTTCGCTAAACATAAAATGTTTTATGTCCCAATTAAAAAAGAAAAAGTAACAAGACATCAGTAAAGTTAGGGCCGTTAGGGGTACTTTTGTTATTTGGAATAGATATATGGGTTTTTTTAATCATTTTATTTTGGAATCATTTGACTGGATTATCTAACTTTACTTCCACCCACTTTTTATTAATAATTTAGTGACAACAGATCAAAATACATTGTTATATGTACATTATATGTGGAATCCACATGAAGTTGATCCAATTAATGATATTGGGTGAGGATGTTCTCTTTACCATGCTGATCATTCTCTCAAAAAATTAGCACATTTTAGAACTTGTAATCCCATTAGCAGGTGCATGGAAATCACAAAAAATCAACGGTATTTGAGATATTTATTTTACCGTTAATTTCATTCAATGAATAACATAGTTAAAAGTTTTAGAATGGGATGATTTTTTGTAATGGTGATTTTCATAATGAGGAAAAATTTTAACTTAGAATCAGTCATCTAATCATCTCTATGTGAGCCCCATGAGCCAATAGACACTCAATGTATGAATAATAAAGGAATCGCTATCCACTCTCTAATTTAATATCTTCATTTATATATCATTTTTAAATCGGTATATGAGATTCATATAGAGATAATCTAAGGATTGATTTTTTTTTTTATGCGGACAACCTCCTCACCATCTTAATTCTATAAAAATTTGATATTACTTTTAAACTTTTTAAATCATTTATTTTATCATTAATTGTTGACCAAATTATTTTCATTTAGATATACAAATCTCTATATATAATGCGGCTTCATACACGGCCAAGTGAAGCCGTGTATGAAGTTGCGTGTTTGTCGTTTTTTTTTTAACTTCTTTTGAAAAAATACCGATTATATCCTTTCATATTATTTATTTGTTTACACTTGGGTTACACTTGCCAATGTGGTCATATGGAATTAATCCAAGGACTGACTTTTTTTCATGATGATCTACTCAACGTCTAGATCACATCAGCATAGACATTGTCATCAATGGGTCCACCTGCATCTTATTTTTTTCAATAATAACGTACCGCATAATTTGTCAATTCACACGCGTGTAACACGTGTGAAGGGGCAAATTGAGTTTGTCGCGCGCGAAGCGCGCACGAGTTTAATGAACGCACGTAGAGCGTTTGGACATCACGCGCTACACGCGTGTAAAGGGGCAAATTGAGTTTGTCGTGCGCAAAGTGTGCACGAGTTTAATGAACGTGCGTAGCACATTTAGACATCACGCGTGGCCAGCTCACACGCGTGTAGCGCGTGATGTCCAAACTTCTTTTTAAGAAATATCGAATATATCCCATTATATTATTTATTTGTTTACACTTGGGTTACACTTGCCAATGTGGTCATATAGAATTGATCCAAGGGCTGACTTGTTTGTACGATAATCTACTCAACATCTAGATCACATGCGCATATACACTGTCATCAGTGGGCCCACCTGCATCTTATTTTTTTCAATAATAACGTGCCGCATAATTTGTCAACTAGCGCATGTGAAGGGGCAAATTGAATTTGTCGCGCGCGCGAAGCGCATACGAGTTTAATGAATGCGTGTAACGCATTTAGACATCACGCGCGTAGCGCGTGATGGATAGCCTACTCACACGCGCGAAGCGTGTGTGGGGGGCTCGTCAACATAACCTGCTTTTACATGTTCAGAAGTAAAAGTGGGGTGGAAGTTTAACAAAATTTTCTCATCAAATATTATTTGACAAAAACCTGTTATTAAAGGGATAAATCATAAATGGCATTCACGGGTTGCTCAAGTAAATTGGAAAGAGGAAACTAGTGCCCTCTCTTTCACGAGCTTTTTCTAGGTACAGGAGGGTGTTTTTGTAATATCTGTAATATTGCAACTTTACTTTGGACTGAGCTGGTGCACTTTTATTTTTATTTTTTCGAGGCAAGCGAGAAAGATTAAACCCTTGTTTGAACCAAAACTTGTAAAAGAAAAGAGAAGGGATCAAATACCCCATTCAAAAATGCCCAATTCGTGCCTATTGCATAAATGAGGATGATCTAAGAACTGATTTTCAGTAACAATGATCTCCTCATTGTATAGATCATCATATCGAAAAATCATTGAGTTATAAAACCTTAGCCCCCTCAAATCATCTCATCAATGTCCTAAAAATTTAATTTTTTTTAGATTCTATTTTAGTACAAATTTGCGACCAATTTTTGATGAGGTTAGAAATTTTAGAATTGGATAATTTTTGGATATGATGAAGTACAAGGTGAGAAAAATATTCTTACCAAAAAATCAGCCTTTAGATCACCTTTATGTGAGCCCCACATGAATGAGGTTTAGTGGGACTATTGTGGATGGGGCATTTGATCCCTTCTCAAAAGAAAATACTAAGAAAGTGATTTACCCGATTAGAAATAGGACCTACTCGCCATTTCAGATTAAAGTGATTTTAAGTGTTCAATCTAAATAGTGCTACTCTAGATTTAATGTACCCGAGTTTGTGTACATCTGAGCTCATAAAGATAGGACGGATAAACAATAGCTTGCTTTCCTTCCTATGATACAAAAGATTGTCAGTTCAAACCTTATAGTTCGTGGTTAAAATGATAAATTACTGTGATTTCAAGTTGCATTCGAAAATATCCAACAACCATTTATTCTATTCTATGAGCACGTAATGCTGGAGAGTAGATCTTCTATTCCCATTTGCATGTGCCCTCTATGTGCCACATTTATTTTGGCATGTGAGGCCCATATAGAAGACCCGAAAGAACGCAAGATGCAGCTTAAGGAGAAAAAAGAAGAAAAACAAAAAGAGGTGATTATCTTATGCACTTTTGGTTTCTTTTGTTTTGTTGTTCTTTTTCTGACTTATTTGTGAGAAACTTAGGAGTTTAACTAAATACAATAAAGAAGTTTTAGAAGTAGATTTGTGAGAAATTTGCAATCCAAAAGAAGAAGAAGAAGAAGAAGAAGAAGAAGAAGAAGAAATTTAGGGCCCTGCTTGGTATGCAGGAGAAATTTGCAGAATGCAAATTACCACAGCTGTGGTAGTGGTAGTTTGCATGGATAAACAAGGCCATAGGTATCCTAACTAGCAGAAGAATACCATACCAAGCAGCTAATTTATCAATTTGACTGGAAATAACTACAGATGTGATTTTTTCCTACATACCAAGCAGAACCTAGGAGTTTAATTAGATACAGTATGGAAGTTTTAGAAGAAGATTTATGATTGATGTTGAATGTAAGATCAGTTAGTGTATGTGTTTCTGTGTGTATACATATATATATTTGGATCTTTTAATTTTGGCTAATTAAATATGTTCTTAATTTCTTTAGTTTACAACTCTGTTGATAGTTTTGTGCCTGTGATTTATACTCTCTATTGAAGGTTTTGTTTCATTACTCTCATTTATATTATCCTGATTGTTTATTGTCCTAGATGGATCATGAAATCTATTAGGTTTAATTTTTTTTTTAAAGTCTCACATATGTTTAATTGAACAGTATTGTAATGTCAGCTCTACATAATCGACTAGTCATTTTGAAACCAAGCTATTACTTGTTCATCCAACTTATTCTTCCATTTTGCTTACAACACATATTTGTGTTCATCAAAGGCTGAATTTTTGTGACGAAGATCTCACAAAAATATTAATTATTTTAAAATTTTAAAGTCAATTAAAAAATGATCGACATATAAACTTTTTGAACCATCTACTCTACTGTAATACCCCAAAAAATTTAATTCTTCAAGTTCATACTTGATTTCAATAAATAAGTTAATGTCGAAGTTTGTTTTGTATGTACTCGAAGTACATACACGTAAATAATAACGTATACATGAATATTATTCGATGAATAATATATAAGTGACAATAATATTTGAATTATACTCCATAAAGAGTATTTGATAAATAATGCAACACATTGGTGAATAAAGAGCGTATACGTGAATTATACAGTATACGTGAATATAGTGTCACATGAATAGTGCCATTGACCGATAATGCATAAAATAAGTTATATGATATGAACTTGATGAATAGTGTTTTATCAATAGTACCGTATATATGAACAGTATTTATGAATAGTATCACGTACCAACTATATACGAATCAAGTTATACGAATAGAATCTGATGAATAATATTTTGTAAATAGTAACCGTATATATGAATAATGTCCGTATACGTGAATAGTAATTATATACTTGAATAGTATATATACACGGAATAATACTGTATATATGAACACTATAGTATCAATTTATACTACCTGAATTAGATTTGAAAATAAAACAAGACAAATAACTTCATAAGTGAATAGTAAAGTATAAATGAATAGTAACGTATACTTGAATAGTATCGTATATGTGTGTAATTCTTTAAAGTACTCAATTGTACAATGCGAACTAGATTTACAAAACGAAGTAAATCAAATATTTTTATGTAAAAAAAGAATAGTATACGTATATATGAATAATATATGTATATATGAATAGTATGCATGTTTGTATACGAGAAGTCGTCGCCACGGTAAAATATATTGCACGTGTTACTATTCAGCCGTCGCTACAGTAAGCCGTCGCTACAGTAATAAATGTGGTTAATTCATCTAAATACTATTCCACCTACTCCATTTGCTACAGTAGCCGTCATTTACTATTAGCTACAGTACGCATGTGGTTAATACATCTGATTACTATTTCACCTACCACAATGCTACAGTAATCGTGGCTAAAAACTATAAATACCCCTTCATTTTAGTTTCCAAACTCACTTTAAACCATTTCTTTCTCTCTGAAATTGGTTTTCCTTCTCCCTCTATAACATATCCCTCTAAACTTCTAATACTCTTTCATTTCTTTCTCTTCCCCTTTTATATAATTAATATTCTTGTAATTAGTTATAATTATTCAAGAATTCAAGGAAGAGAATTTTATACAACAAGTTGATATGTGGAACTTCCCTCTATTATAACTAAAACTTATTTTATGTTTTGTTATGAAAATGCATGGAGATGAATTATTTTGTATTATTTACAAATTAAATATGCATTTTGTTAAATGTGATCACTATTTATTTTTAAGTGATGGAAATTGATTTAGATTGATAATAAATCTAAAAAGGATTATGTAAA
>MVGT01003715.1:88774-101019 GCA_002174775.1 Macleaya cordata
GGTTGAGGATCGAGATAGGATCCTTAGTGGTGCTGTGACGAGGTTTTCTTGGCGAGGGATTCCTTGTTTTGGGTTTAATGTAGGTTTCCCTCTCTTCAGTCACAGTGGATAATTTCCTACTTCTAGTCCTTTTTCTTTAAGACTTAAGTTTTATGGCTCAGTTGTGAGCCTTATGGTTACTTGTTTTATATGACTGCAACTCCTACTTTATTCTTCTCACTATATATATATTTTGACAGGAAACAACAAACATAACTATATATTATATCACGGTTATATCCATGTTAAGTGAGAAATTTGAATGTCATAGTTATTTGCAGGTTCCTCCTGGTCCTACATCGTTGGGATTTCAGTTGAGTTGAAGAAAAAAAAAATTGGGTGGCAATTTTGTGCATACCTTTAGTTTTATTGCTTCCGCTGCGTATTTTTTTGTATGCACTGTTTCTATTAGGTTACGAAAGGTCCAGTTTACAGGGGAGACTCTGCCGAATTTGAGTCTCGTTGTAGACTAATGGTAATGTCCCTTATACTTGGAGAACGGGGCGTTACATGAATTATTTTGTATTACTTATAAATTAAATATGCATTTTGTTAAATGTGATCACTATTTATTTTTTTAAGTGATTAAAATTGATTTAGATTGATAATAAATCTAAAAAAGATTATGTAAACATTAATCAAATGGGTAGGAAAAAAGAGACCCCCCTTATACAGTTGTTTCCGCCTGAGGAAGCGGTCGACCGTTGTTTCTGCCTGAGGAAGCGGTTGTTACCCAGTTTAATACAAGATAAGATATTAAATGGTTGGAAAATAAATCATTTAATGGTAATTTATTTACAAGTTCATCAGTTAATTATTCTTGTGATTTTGATGAATCATGTTTTTAATCTATTATTTTTGAGTTGATATTTACCTACTGAGTTTACTCAACCCTAAATTTCTCCCCACAGGTTACGTTGAGGTGAAGGATTCAAAGATGTATAGGTTAAGAAGCAGATAACTTGTGTTATCAAATTTGTATAAATAAAACGGATAGATTAAACTACTATTCTATCACTTGGGATAAGGATTATTTTGTATTAATTCTTATTGTTTTAACATTCATATGAACTTAGATGTTAAGTTTTAAATTGTATAATTGATGTATTAATTTAAATTTAATTTCTGTCAAGAATCATTGAATTAATTAGGTTTTATACGAAATTGTATAATTCTCGTAATTCATACTGTCAGATTTACAAAACAGTATTTTTAGACATGTTCCGATCTAAATTGAGCCGAGTCTATTTCTAACAAAGTTATAGCTCTCGATTTTTTCTTTTCAACAAGGTATTACAACATGTATTTTGGATTCCTCGTTAGAGAGTAATTTCTCTTCAAAGTTACTGATTTTACAAAAATTCTTAAAAAACTGAAATTATATTTTCTGAGTTTATAAACGTCCGTATTAGTACTTCGGATGCGTATTTGGGCCCTTTATTTTCAGAATTGGCATCGGTCTATTTCTGATGAAATTGTAGATCTGTGAATCTAGTTTTTAGAATGGGTCTATTTGTAAACTTATCATTTACGGTTAAGTAGATATATCTATTTTAATTAACTATATGCAATTGACACGAAAATTATTTTTAAAACATTACATTTTTATTTTTCTTTGACTTTGACTGATTTTGACGAGTCAATGAGTATTGACCTAAATATTGGTTGACTTGAATCGACTTTGACTTAGCTAGAGACTTAAGTTGACCTTTATATTGACTTGGTTGACTTGGGTCTAACTTTAAGGTAACCAATGTTGACTAAAGTAGACCATTAATAAAATATTTTTAAATTCATTGTCTTTCAAAAGTAAAACAAATGAGTTTTATTTATTATTTTTACTTACACTTCTATTACACTAATCACGCCTTATTTTTTGGACTAGGCGAATCGGGTCGAATTTAGAGTACCGAAAATCGGGGTGTGACAATCGGGGTGTGACAGCTTGGTATCAGAGCACAAGTTCCTGATATCTTGGGCTTGTGAGTTTTCAAATTTCATTTTAGATTTTTTTTTATTTCATAAAAAAGTTATTTTTGTTCTGTTTTCTCGCGTACTTAAATTGTATGCAAATTCTTTTCTTTTCCTTCCTTGATTATAGGATGGTGTAAAAGTGTGTTCAACTTAGAAACAAAATAAGTAAGATAAACCCTATGTTGTTTGGGATGGGACTAAAAATCTTATTATAAAATGGTTGATTGTATATAGTTAATAATTAGGGTTTGCTACTAGTACGACTTTCGTAGGAATTGTTTGTTCCTATAGCTATGGTATATGGAGTTAGTTGATCCATTTAACATGATCATAGAATACTTTTATGACATAGTGATAAAAGAAGATAATATATATCTTGTGTAACCATTCAAATTTAAGTAAATTCATCAGTGGAAAATGATGTGACATATTCGTGATACGATTACAATAACATACTTATGCATGGGTGTATCCCGATATATTTTATATCTATGCTCGAAACATACTGTGTGCTCTAACTTCTTTAAAAAAAAAAGTTCGGTTGATTTTGTTTAAATCGATAAGATTTGTTTAATCTAATTTATTGATCGAAAACCAGTTGTCAGTTTTATCTCTTTTGAGATGTTTTGGATATGATGTAATCCCGGAAGTGGATAGGTTAACATCATATCAGGTGATATTATACTATTAGTAGAAAGTTAATTTTTACTTTTTATTTGAATAAGTAGAATTATTCTTTTTATTCGAGGAGGTAAACGCGAAGTTTATACGCCTCAGTTATTACTTAATTATCGAAACCGTTAGACGGATATCGAAGACACGAACATAATTTTTCGTATGCAAAATTTGCAAGAATATTGAAGCAACATAACACTGAAAGAAATTACGTACGGTGGATACATGGTGTTATTTTGAAATAAGAGATGGCGATAGAAGTATGATGAAAAGCAGTCGGTTCTCCATATGTATGATACATACCACATAGGATGGCACTGTTTGGAGTGATCATCTAAAATAGAGCAACCATGTAGGTAAGTAGAAACAATGAAGGAGGTCAGCCACTGGGTGATTATTCATACCAAATCATGTATTCTCCGACAATCTTAATTTCACTACATCGCAATTCAATATAGAAATTTAGAAGCTGGACAACACCAGACGATGCTAAGTTCAAATAATGGAGCTCGAGTCCAAGATGTAAACAAAATACCTAAGTTATTTCTAGGTATGCTTACTTTTGGTTGGTTTAAAATTTCGGGACGAAATTCTTTTAAGGGGGTGATAATGTAATACCCCGAAAAATTTAATTCTTCAAGTTCATACTTGATTTCAATAAACAAGTTAGTGCCGAAGTTTATTTTGTATGTACCCAAGTACATACACGTAAATAATACCGTATACATGAATATTATTCGATTAATAATATCCAAGTGACAATAATATTTGAATTATACTTCATAAAGAGTATTTGACAAATAATGCAACACATTGTTTGACAAATAATGCAACACATTGGTGAATAAAGAGCGTATACGTATTTTTTTTATTTTTTATTTTTATTTATTTTTTATTTTTTTATTTTTGATTTTTTTTATTTTTTTATTTATTTTTTTATTTATTTTTTTATTTATTTTTTTTATTTGTAAAGAGCGTATACGTGAATACTATGGTATAGTATCACATGAATAATGCCATTGTCCAATAATGCATAATTTAAGTTATATGATATGAATTTGATGAATAGTGTTTTATAAATAGTACCGTATATGTGAACAGTATTTATTAATAGTGTCGTATGAATAGTGTTTTATACAAACTATATACGAATCAAGTTATATGCATAGAATCTAATGAATAAGATTTTGTGAATAGTAACCGTATATTTGAATAGTGTCTGTATACGTGAATAGTGATAGTATACTTGAATAGTGTATATACACGGAATAATACTGTATATATGAACACTATAGTATCAATTTATACTACCTGAATTAGATTTGAAAACAAAACAAGACAAATAACTTCATAAGTGAATAGTAAAGTATAAATAAATAGTAACGTATACTTGAATAGTATCGTATACGTACGTAATTCGTTAAAGTACTTAATTGTACAATGCGAACTAGATTTACAAAACGAAGTAAATTAAGTATTTTTATGTAAAAAAAGAATAGTATACGTATATATGAATAATATACGTATATATTAACAGTATACATGTTTGTATATGAGAAGTCGTCGCCACGGTAAAATATGTTACACGTGTTACTATTCAACTGTCGCTACAGTAAGCCATCGCTACAGTAATAAATGTGGTTAATTCATCTTCCACCTACTCCATTTGCTACAGTAGCCGTCATTTATTATTAGCTATAGTACACATGTGGTTACTTCATCTGATTACTATTCCACCTACCACAACGCTACAGTAACCGTGGCTAAAACTATAAATACCTCTTCATTTTAGTTTCCAAAGACACTCCAAACCATTTTTTTTTCTCTGAAATTAGTTTTCCTTCTCCCTTTATAACATATCCCTCTAAACTTTTAATACACTTTTATTTCTTTCTCTTCCTATTTTATTTAATTAATATTCTTGTTAATTAGTTATAATTATTCAAGAATTCAAGGAAGAGAATTTTATACAACGAGGTGATGATCAAAAGATAAGGTTTTTATCATCTAATTAAGGTAGGTGGATATGTGGAACTTCCCTCTATTATAACTAAAACTTATTTTATGTTTTGTTATGAAAATGCATTGAGATGAATTATTTTGTATTATTTACAAATTAAATTTGCATTTTGTTAAATGTGATCACTATTTATTTTTAAGTGATAGAAATTAATTTAGATTGATAATAAATCTAAAAATGATTATGTAAACATTAATCAAATAGGTTGGAAAAGGGAGACCCCCTTAGACAGTTGTTTCTGCCTGAGGAAGCGGTCGACCATTGTTTCTACATGAGGAAGCGGTTGTTACCTGGTTTAATACAAGATAAGATATTAAATGGTTGGAAAATAAATTATTTAATGGTAATTTATTTACAAGTTCATCAGTTAATGATTCTTGTGATTTTGATGAATTATGTTTTCAATCTATTATTTTTGGATTGATATTTGCCTACTGAGTTTACTCACCCCTAAATTCCCCCCACAGGTTACGTTGAGGTGAAGGATTCAAAGATGTGTAGGTTAAGAAGCAGATAACTTGTGTTATCAAATTTGTATAAATATAACTGATAGATCAAACTACTATTCTATCACTTGGGATAAAGGTTATTTTGTATTAATTCTTATTGTTTTAACATTCATATGAACTTAAATGTTAAGTTTTAAATTGTATAATTGATGCATTAATTTACATTTAATTTCCGTCAAGAATCATTGAATTAATTAGGTTTTATACGAAATTATATAATTCCCATAATTCATACTATCAAATTTACAAAACAGTGTTTTTGGACATGTTCCGTTCCAAATTAAGCCGAGTCTATTTCTAACAAAGTTATAGCTCTCGATTTTTCCTTTTCAACAAGGTATTACAACATATATTTTAGATTTCCGGTTAGAGAGTAATTTCTCTTCAAAGTTACTGATTTTACAAAAATTGTTAAAAAGCTGAAATTATATTTTCTGAGTTTTTAAATATCCGTATCAGTACTTCAGATGCATATTTGGGCCCTTATTGTCAGAATTGGCATCGGTCTATTTCTGATTAAATTGTAGATTTGTGAATCTAATTTTTAGAATGGGTCTATTTGTAAAATTATGATTTACGGTTAAGTAGATATATCTATTTTAATCAATTGTGTGCAGTTGATACGAAAATTGTTTTTAAACATTACATTTTTATTTTTCTTTGACTTGGACTAATTTTGATGAGTCAATGAGCATTGACCTAAATATTGGTTGACTTGAATCGACTTTTACGTAGCTAGAGACTTAAGTTGACCTTTATATTGAGTTGGTTGATTTGGGCCTGACTTTAAGGTAACCAATGTTGACTAAAGTAGACCACTAATAAAATATTTTTAAATTTATTGTCTTTCAAAAGTAAAACAAATGAGTTTTATTTATTATTTTTACTTACACTTCTATTACACTAATCACGCCTTGTTTTTCGGACTCGGCGAATCGGGTTGGATTTAGAGTACCGAAAATAGGGGTGTAACAAAAAGGGAGACCCTCTTAGACCGTTGTTTCCGCCTGAAGAAGCGGTCGGCCGTTGTTTCTGCCTGATGAAGCGGTTGTTACCCGATTTAATACAAGATAAGATATTAAATGGTTAGAAAATAAATCATTTAATGGTAATTTATTTACAAGTTCATCAAATAATTATTCTTGTGATTTTTATGAATCATGTTTTCAATCTATTATTTTTGGGTTGATATTTGCCTACTGAGTTACTCACCCCTAAATTCTCTCCACAGGTTACGTTGAGGTAAAGGATTCAAAGATATGTAGGTTAAGAAGTAGATAACTTGTGTTATCGAATTTGTATAAATATAACTGATAGATTAAACTACTATTCTATCACTTGGGATAAGGGTTATTTTGTCTTAATTCTTATTGTTTTAACATTCATATGAATTTAGATGTTAAGTTTTAAATTGTATAATTGATGTATTAAGTTACATTTAATTTCCGTCAAGAATCATTGAATTAATTAGGTTTTATACGAAATTGTATAATTCCCGTAATTCATACTGTCAGATTTAAAAAACAGTGTTTTTGGACATGTTCCGATCCAAATTGAGCCGAGTCTATTTCTAACAAAGTTATAGCTCTCGATATTTTCTTTTCAACAAGGTATTACAACATGTATTTTGGATTTCTGGTTAGAGAGTAATTTCTATTCAAAGTTACTGATTTTACAAAAATTGTTAAAAAGCTGAAATTATATTTTTTGAGTTTTTAAATGTCCGTATCAGTACTTTGGATGCATATTTGGGCCCTTCATTGTCAAAATTTGCATTGGTTTATTTCTGATGAAATTGTAGATCTGTGAATCTAATTTTTAGAATGGGTCTATTTGTAGCATTACGATTTATTGTTAAGTAGATATAACTATTTTAATCAACTGTATGCAGTTGATACGAAAATTATTTTTAAACATTACATTTTTATTTTTCTTTGACTTGGACTGATTTTGACGAGTCAATGAGCATTGACCTAAATATTGGTTGACTTGAATCGACTTTGCCTTAGCTAGAGACTTAAGTTGACCTTTAAATTGACTTGGTTGACTTGGGCCTGACTTTAAGGTAACCAATATTGACTAAAGTAGACCATTAATAAAATATTTTTAAATTCATTGTCTTTTAAATGTAAAGTAAATGAGTTTTATTTATTATTTTTACTTACACTTCTATTACACTAATCACGCCTTAGTTTTCGGACTCGGCGAATCGGGTCGGATTTAAAGTACCGAAAATCGGAGTGTGATATTTACCGTTTGAAAATCACCTTTAGATCATCTCTATTTGGGTCTAAAAGCATATGCATTTAATTATGGGGGAGAAGCTATGAAAATCCCAAAACTAGTCGAGAAAATATATGTTTTCTTATGATGAGCTATTATCCAATTGCAAATCCAAGCAATAGTTTAAAAAGTAGAAAACCACTATAAAATAGTTCGGATTAGGGCTGGGGTTGGCGCATCGAGATGGATTTTGCTAGGTCCATATTGAAGATCATCCTAACCAATAATCAACTCGTTCTAAAACATCGAATCCCTTCAAATTAACTTTTAAAAATGTGCTAATTTTAAATGGTGTAATTATAATCTATATGGTGAGAAGATCATAAAAATAAAAAATCGTCCCTTAAGTGATCTCCCTACATGAGTGCTAAGTTTGCACCAAAATGAGGTCCATCTAAAGGCCGTCGCCCTAACAATATTTACTCAAAAATAAAAGAAAACATATATGCCAAAAAAAAACTTTATTGATTCACGTACCCTTAATATTTTTTTTTAATTTAAATTTGTCAAATCCATTACATATATTTATCAACATCATACGTAATATCAATCAAATTGATTGAACAATTCTCTCTAGATCGATCTACACTCACCAGTCAGTACTCTAATTTTATTTTTTTGCTAGAAAGTCAGTACTCTAATAAAGAGGATTAATTTAATAGATTTGAATGGATGACCAGTACGTACGTACTGATTTGTTCATTAGCGATCATCGATCATGGCCACCGAAAAATCAACTGAAATTGCCGATTCTCAGTTTTTAACCGATACACACCATCTTTACGTACGGACCAGTAGCACTGGTAGTCTCTGCCGCATAAATTACCGTCTCTATATGCCTTGTATATTTCAAAGCTACCTTTAACCAAGCGTTTAGTTGCATTGTTATACCAATGCATATCGCACCAGAACGTTGTTGTACCAATGAAGTTTACCTTAAAATTGATATCGTACGTACTTCCGTAAGTGAGATTACGTTCAGGTAAAGTGTTATCCTTCGACTTGCAGTAGATGGACAGTTTCCCATCATCTATATCGTCCTTTATATGCACATGCACTTTCTGAAATATAGTTTGTGATGAACACTGGTAATTAACTAGTACTGATGCAAACACCAACAAATAAAAAGAAACTATTATGTATAAAGCGCCATGGTATTAGTACTACTGCTCATCATCTTCAGACCAATACTCATTTTATTTTAATTGATTGAGGAGAAAGGTGATGGTCATATCGATTTTGTGTGTATATATACATCTATTTATACTACCTCAGCATGCAGCATTAATTTAATGAATTGTAACGTTAAATCATACCTTTTTTTTGTATTAAATGGTGTCTTGATCTCATGCACTTAATTACTCTCAATTAACTCTCCTAATTAAAAATAATATTTTACTAAATTAACTCTATTTAATATGTATACATTGTAACTGACGATCGACCGAAATTTAAAAACTTACCATTTAATATATATATGAATTGAAATAATAAAAACATAATATTTGGCTGAAATCCCTCCTTTTATAAGAGTTTCATGGAGAGGACAATCACATTTTGTTTTGTAAGTCTAATAGTATTTTATGTTTTTAATCTTTTTTTATAAATTTAGTCCCTACTTTTATGAATTTTATGTCCAAACCCATAGCCAAACCATTAATTAATTTAGGGGACCAAAACTTGACTCAAAATGGACCCTCTTGGAAGTGTTGTATTAATATATTAGATATTTACTATTTTTTTTTGAAACAATAACGATATTTATACTATTGCATTATTAGCTAAAAAAACGTTATTGTCTAGAAATAATCTATTTATTCCATATTAAATTTGCATTAATTTAGTCCATCTATATATATCAGTTCCCTAAATTAATTTTGTAATTTTGAAACCAGCTGGATATTCGTACTCAAGTTATTACTTGTCCACCTAACTTATTCTTACATTTGATTTATACCACATTTTTATTTCCACACAAAGATCATCCAAAGGCTAATTTTTTTGTGACAACAATCACTCAAAAATATACTAATTGTTTTAAAATTTTATACTCAATTAAAAAATGATTGACATTTGAAGCCTAAAGATTTCATTTCAATTGAAATTTGGTTATTCACGATGTACGATGATCCCTGTTAAGCATCCATGGTTGAATGATTAAAGCACCCAACTCCTAATTAGCAAATTTGTAGGTTCAATTCCTTCTAGATGCATGGCAATGGGAATGTTCAGTAAGTCTATATGTACCAATGGAATGTCATCATCCATACATAACGAATTGATATGGTATATTCATACATATCAACAATAAGAACTAGAATTCTTATCAATACTGGACTTCATAAAGAAGAAAATGGATTTATGGATGGAACAATCCCAAAAACTAGTCGAGAAAATATAGATTTTCTTATGATGAGCTATTGTCCAATTATAAATCTAAACAATAGCTTAAGAAAATAGAAAACCACCACCAATGACCATAAAATAGGCACCACCAGTAACATAGAAAAGAAAGAAAAACTAGGCAACTAACATTAATCATTGAGAACATAAGGAGCATGCAGACACTCTTTGATTGTGCACTATCTTCCAGAGGAACAAAATTACATGGGAAAACCATGGCAATATCAGTAGTATATTTTGAGCTCAACTTCCTCATCACGAAGATCGGGTACCAACCATGCTAATTAAACAGTATCAATTGTATAAGTAGTGCTCACGATTATCATTGCTAGACAATTAGAAAAGTAGTCTAAATCATCCTTGGTATGCAGGAAAAATTTGCATAATGCAAATTACCACAGCTGTGGTAGTGGTAGTTTGCATGGATAAACAAGGCCATAGGTATCCTAACTAGCAGAAGAATACCAGACCAAGCAGCTGATTTATCAATTTAACCGGGAATAACTGCAGATGCGAATTTTTTCAGTATACCAAGCAGAACCTAGGAGTTTAATTAGATACAATATGGAAGTTTTAGAAGAAGATTTGTGATTGATGTTGAATGTAAGATCAGTTAGTGTGTGTGTTTCTGTGTGCGATTATATACATATATATATTTGGATCTTTTAATTTCAGTTAATTAAATATGTTCTTAATTTCTTTAGTTTACAACTCTGTTGATAGTTTTGTGCCTGTGATTTATACTCTCTGTTGAAGGTTTTGTTTCATTACTCTCATTTATATTATCCTGATTGTTTATTGTCCTAGATGGATCATGAAATTTATTAGGTTTAATTTTTTTTAATGGAGTTGCATGTGTGACCCCAGCTCTTTCCAGTAGCCAAAGTCTTACATATATTCAATTGAACAGTATTGTAATGTCAGCTCTACATAATCGACTAGTCATTTTGAAACCAAGTTATTACTTGTCCATCCAACTTATTCTTCCATTCTGCTTACAACACATTTTTGTGTTCATCAAAAGCTGAATTTTTATGACAAAGATCTCACAAAAATACTAATTATTTTAAAATTTTAAAGTCAATTAAAAAATGATCGACATTTAAATTTTTTAAACCATCTACTTTACCGTTTGAAAATTACCTTTAGATCATCTCCATTTGGGTCTAAAAGCATATGCATTTAATTATGGGGGAGAAGATGAGAAAATCCCAAAACTAGTCCAGAAAATATATGTTTTCTTATGATGAGCTATTATCCAATTGCAAATCCAAGCAACAGTTTAAGAAAGTAGAAAACCACTACCAATGAACATAAAATAGTTCGGGTTAGGGCTGGGGTTGGCACACCGAGATTGATTTTGCTAGGTCCATATTGAAGATCATCCTAACCAATAATCAACTCGTTCTAAGACATCGAATCCTTTCAAATTAACTTTTAAAAATGTGTTAATTTTAAATGGTGTAGTTATAATCTACATGCATGTTTGCACCAAAATGAGGTCCATCTAAAGGTGAGGGGATCATCAAAATAAAAAATCGTCCCTTAAGTGATCTCCCTCCATGAGTGCTAAGTTTGCACCAAAATGAGGTCCATCTAAAGGTCGTCGCCCTAACAATATTTACTCAAAAATAAAAGAAAACATATATGCAAAAAAAAAACTCTATTGATTCACGTACCCTTAATATATTTTTTTTTTGTTAATTTCAATTTGTCAAATCCATTACATATATTTATCAATCAAATTGATTGAACAATTCTCTCTAGATCGATCTGCACTTACCAGTCAGTACTCTAATTTTATTTTTTTGCTAAAAAGTCAGTACTATAATTAAGAGGATTAATTTATTAATAGATTTGAATGGATGACCATACGTACGTACTAATTTGGTCATCAGCGATCGTCGATCATGGCCACCGAAAAATCAACTGAAATTGCCGATTCTCAGTGTTTAACCGATACACACCATCTTTACGTACGGACCAGTAGCACTGGTAGTCTCTGCCGCATAAATTACCGTCTCTATAAGCCTTGTATATTTCAAAGCTACCTTTAACCAAGCGTTTAGTTGCATTGTTATACCAATGCATATCGCACCAGAACGTTGTTGTACCAATGAAGTTTACCTTAAAATTGATATCGTACGTACTGCCGTAAGTGAGATTACGTTCAGGTAAAGTGTTATCCTTCGATTTACAGTAGATGGATAGATTCCCATCATCTATATCGTCCTTTATATGCACATGCACTTTCTGAAATATAGTTTGTGATGAACACTGGTAATTAACTAGTACTGATGCAAACACCAACAAATAAAAAGAAACTATTATGTATAAAGCGC